>OY728121.1:471873067-472473067 GCA_963277665.1 Viscum album | reverse complement strand
TAAATCATCACATCCAAAACATATTATTTGATCCCAAATGAACATCTAGGGTAACCATAGAATAAAACTACTGGATTCTAATGATCATATCCAAGGTAGTCCATACTCGGGTGTTTGTAAGTGATATTTTGATACATAAATAATATGTCCACATATCAAAACACTGAATAATCAAAACAAAATTAAATTTCTTGATGGTCAAGTCAAAGGATCATATGGTTTCTATGAGTCCATCCAATGCGTTTTTTCATGAGAATTAACATATTTTTTAAAATATTCTAAGCCACTTCATGTATATATGCTCCAAGGGAACAACTCGAAAAGATCATGTTTATCAATCCGACAAGGCATTGAATTTCTTTCTTTAGCTTGATGTATATTTGATGATCTCTTTGTGTACCCTAGATGATGTCAAGATAAGGGTCATGACCATCACATTATAATATTAAAATAATGGGATACCAATGATTTTCTATAAGAATCAATACACTCCCATAATATTCAAGATTAAGTATTTGGAAATATTTCCAACCAACCATATCCAACAACGCATAAGAAGAACAGTAGAAGCACCACTAGATGACTTCTTTCGAAAGAGATCAATTGTACCTTCTAACATGTCGTCATTAATTGACCATGATTCCCTTACCACCGAGTCATTCTATGATTTTTCAAGAATAAATAAATAAGTCTAAAGTGACTAATGGTGTCTATAAATGTTTCATACAAAACCAATAATTTCATTTTCATGTTTCATTTCTATCACTGACATGCCTCAAAAGTGTCACATTCCCTAGGTCACACATGCACCCTAAGCCTGAATCTAGAATCCATAATCTATACAAACCCATAAAAAGGTTTTGTCTTGAGTATCACCTCAAGGAATATATAACCCAAACTTATCAGCCTCTTGGGATTTCAATGCCAGTTATGGCCATTTCAAAATGTTCTAGTATGACCGTGCTCCATAAACTATTGGGCTATATGATAAAACATTTTTTATTTGATTCTACCCTCCATTGGAGTTTCCTAATCATAATTTTCATGTAATGGGAGCTCACCCCATGGAATAGTCTCTATTCACCACTATACACAGGTTACGGATGTGGACAACACGTTTTTACCAAGTGATAAAATGAAAATAAAGTAAAACTAGCTACTTGAAATCATTCTAGATCATATTTAATCTAGATGTATGTGTGATTATATCTTGATACACACTCACATACATAATTAGTTTTAGGAATAGGATCCAAAACTAAACTAATCGATTGTGTTACATCACCTAACCCCTTGTAACTTCACCCCCCATCACTGGTATAACTCAAACCTCTCTAATGCCTAGGTCACTATACTCCAATCAGGACCTGGGAATGCAGTATTACGGGTCAATGATTTAATGATTTCCACCGAATTCATATGGTTTGATGAACCATTTTAAAAACATGAAGGGTATGCATATATTTATGTGTACTACCTAGATATTTTATCAACACAAAAACATATAATTTCATACAATCCATAGGCTTATAATTTTTATAAATTCTAGTATATGATGGACTAAACAAAAGATTTATCCTAGGTTTGTATTATTCCATACAACTACTTATCTGGATGACAGTCTTTAAAGTTTTCTATTACTAAATAAGAACAAGAATAAGTGCAACATGAACTAATAAGCGAGAAACAATTCCATAGTAAAGTCCATAATGTTTAACTAGAGCATTACATGATTATAATTTCCTCAATAAGGAAAAACATACCAAATGACCATCCTTATACCTAGGAGGTTTCCTCACTTCACTAAGAGTCCTAATCAAGACAAACAGAACCTAAATGGTACCTCACATTTGAAACTACACATAAGAATTTTCTAATTCTAGTTTACCTCTATGGAAGATACCCCTCCCAGGATAACCCCTTACATACTAAGGCTTAAATCGTTGACCATATAAAAATTTCACAATATAAAGGTCATAGGCCCTACTCCCAAACCTCTATATCAATATAACATGAAAAGGGAAATGATTCCCATGGGAAACACCCATGTTCCCATTCAGGGAAACTATCAATGAAATATTTAAACTACCCTTATACAAGGTTTGATGTAAGAAAAACCTTGTTAAGGTTTTATTTCAAAAAAAATCATCGATTAAACTTTTTCTTAAACATATAAATGGTTCAATTTAAGAACATCAAGTACAAGTTAATAAAGATAATAATACTTGGTACTTTATTTATCTAACAACACCTATAAATGTATGCAAGTTATATCAATATTAATTTCAAGAATCACATATCTAACTAACATCCTATCAAAAAGTAGGTAACTTATCTTATTAATTCCATTTTTACCAATTCATTTACCCACAATTCTCATTTAAATAATTAGTTAAAGAAAATTTCAGTTATATGTTATAGAGGAAAACACCCTTTATGTTGTAACTGGAATTTTAATAAACTAAAGACTCATAATAATGGGGGTGAAAATTAAACCATAAGGTCTCTATCATTTTGAGGGAATTAGTTTGATAAGTTACCACCATAAATTTTTATGTAACACTATATATGTGTATGTTAACACTTTAAATAACCAACCCTATATAGAATGAGTATACTGCAATGGGGTTAAGTACTAATGAACAAAAAATAAAGGATACCTATGAGGGTATCATCATACCATGATGGTTCCAATTAAATGAAACCCAATATAATTTGTTTTACTTGAGATTTATTACATACTTAGTGGGTTATAAGCACATCATGGAAAGACTGACCTACTTGGGTCAGGTCCAATTTATCTCATAAGAAAAATATACTTGATCAAACTACTCTGGTTGATTCAAGGATATAATAAATAATAAAACAATTCATTTATATAATATATTTTAAACAAATTACATATTTATGTAATGGTCCAGTTAGATTAACCACCATTCACAAGTTATAATGATAAATGAATTTATAAGATATAATTGGATTTTATGTAACTACAATGAAATTTTCACCTTCGATCTCATAATATAAAAATTCCATTTAATATGGTTGGATTATATGTTTCACCATTTCTGATTTATAAAGGATCATACTTCTAATAAATTTTATTTTTCCCCCATTTAACCATAACCACTAATGTTTCAACACATTAATTTAATTTTCCATGGATCAAACATGTTATAATAGGTTAGTCAAATTGAATTACACTATCAATCTATGTGGAAAAACACAACTTAGGTTGATACAGAAACCATATTTAACCAACCATATATCATAACTATAATAATGAATGCTATCACATCAGAAATGAATACAGTTTTACCATAAAGTATATCACCCGAGCATGACAAAACATTAAGTATGGAATATAATCACATAAGAATGTTAAACAGGAAATCATTTTAATAAACAACCCATCATGTTATATTTATAAGCATGCTGATAAAAAACCTAAATATGGTACATAGTCAAACATGCTAAATAATCATGCATCATGGAATATATTCACACAAGGAACATCTAACATGTATTAGGTAGTCAATAAATGAAATCTACAAGTCATGGCATATGTATAGAATTTTAATATCAATGAGATTATAATTATGAATATAACAACACTTCATTTTAATTCATGGACAAGGGTAAAATACCATAAATATTATAAATTAGTAATAATTGTAAAGTGAATCAATCACTCAAGGTGAAATAATAATCAAATGTATTGACAAACACCACAAACAACACTCCCATACCTATCCACTTGATATTTTCCTCATGTGTGGGTTGATCACTCTTAGGAACATCTATTTTATTAAATTCCAACACATTAATAGTATACTGTTTACCAAACCCAAACAGTAAGGTAAAGGAAAAAAAATCACTCATGCAACTTTGTAACATCCCGACCAAAGAGCCACTGAAATGGTGCCTCGATTCAGTCGGTCATATAGACTCAAGCACACCTCCCTGCATGCCAGAGGATACCAACTTATTAAGAGGGTCCAATGTTGGTATAGTAGGGACAATATATCCTCATGATCATAGTATCATAGTGATACAAAATAAATAAATCAACAATGGAAGGAATATAAATGAAATTCATACATGCGATAATAAAATAACTATAAAATTCAAAATAATACAACCATGCATGTCTATGTGATGCTACAATATACAAACACTGAATAAAATAGGTAATATGTAAACAAAACAAAAAAAATTAACAAAATCCCCATAGGATATTTCTATGAGATCCCTGATCTTAGTCTTAGTCTCACACTCCTTCACACCCATGTCCAAGTGTAACCACACATAATGAATAAAAACAAGAAAGATGAATTTATAATGTTGATTCTACAAACATAAGGTCTATCCTTGTACCAAATAGAGGCCTGAACTAGGTGTGAGATAAAATCAATAGTCCATCACCAATGGTTTATAATTAAATTTAGTCCATGCGTATAAAATACTCCTGTGTGTAGGCATAATAAATAAATTAGTAAATAAATAATTTTAAATTAGTTAGGCTCGGGTTCCCCATGGTCTCTTAGTCGACCACACAAACTTCATCCTAATCCTAAATTCCAATGAGTATGTGTTACCCTATAAAAAGGTATAAATATATAAGTATATATGTATATATATGTATTGTATATGTGATAACATATATAGACATATATATATAGATACGTTTTACTAACCAGGACCCGAGGTGTAACTCAGGTG
Source organism: Viscum album (assembly GCA_963277665.1). Classification (NCBI taxonomy): domain Eukaryota; kingdom Viridiplantae; phylum Streptophyta; class Magnoliopsida; order Santalales; family Viscaceae; genus Viscum; species Viscum album. Next base: position 472,468,345 of record OY728121.1, on the reverse strand, counting down.
TCCATGCATATCAAAAAGGTATTATTATGTAAATATGAGTATAATCCCATAAATACCAATGGAATAACATTGATAATACCATATAAGTATAACAACCATCTAGGACCCAAGGTGTACCCAAGGTATCCATGTGTAATGGTGATCGGTTATTTAATAAATCTAATTTTTCCTTTGAGACCATCCAAGACATTCCTCTTCAGAACCCATGTATCACCCGAGACATAAGATATTTCTTGATTAGTCAATAAACCCATCCAATGGATTCTATATAATAAATCCATGTGTCAACTGTATTTTATCATAATTCCATATGACCTATGAGACCTTCCAAGGAATTCAATATAAGGAACATGAGTATTTCTCAAGGTGTATCATAATATCAATAAACAATGATCTCGTCTAAGGCATTCCATAAAAGTAACCCCAGTGACTCCCAAAACATATCTTAATCTATTATAACCTATGAACCTACCCATGGGGTTCCTTAGAAAAAACTCATGTATCGCTCAAAGTATAATATCATTTTCATTGGAACATTTCATTTTACATTTAAATATAGACCATGACTACATTCATGCCAATTTACAGTCATCGTGATTTTTTGTTCAAATTAAACATAAGTAATAGAGGATTACATACTAGTAGGCATGTCATATTAAAAATTAGGACTTAACAGTAAGAATTTTATGACCATAAGACTACCATTTCAAAACTCAATTATACAATTTGGGTTATTATATTTATAAGTAATTAAGAAGTACAAGGGAATTTTTATTCCATTTATCATTTAAAACATTCCTATTTAGTTTCCCCTTTTTATTTAAGAAGACAATGCACCTCATATGATTTTTTATTATAAAATAGGGAATAGTTTTCATACCAAAAAAAATTAATTCAAATTTAACATCTTCTACATGATAGATAGTACAACACAGTTAAATGGTTATTAAATCATAGGAATATCATTGTAATCAAAGATTTTTTAAACAACACCAAAATGTATGATTTAATTTCCTAGAAAAATCATAGGCCACAATATATAAGCAACACACCCAAAAGGGGTGGTTCGAGTTGAGCTGAATAATCACCAATGATGGAATTTAGGTTCATAAATACAAATTAATTTAAGGTGTTTGGTTCCACATGATTAATTTCAGATTTTTAAGGGTGACACATGGAAATCCCAGCATGGGGTACAATAGTGTAATTTATAAACAAGATATACTTTTAATAGAAATCCATAGACCACATACCTTATATAAATTATGCTTCACCCATCCATTATCAGGATTTGATTTGAGCTAGATCAATAGAAATTAGAATAATATTAAAATTACCTAAAAATAGCATATATGATCTCACATTGAAATTGTATTCAATAGGGGAAGATAATATAATAAAAGAGGAAGGAGGAATTGTACACTAACTCAGGGGATTCCAACATAATAAATGGTGAGTTATTTTGAGCTAGGATGGAGGAGATCTCATTATGGATTAGAGTAGGAAGGGAGATATCCACACATGGGAGGAAGCTATGCACGAGTGAGGGGAAGAAAGGGAAAATAAAGGTTAAAAGAAAATATGGGGAAAATTTAATTTCACCCCATTAAATGAGGAGCATGATTTGGTTTCATGGTTTGGAAAAACTCTGCACCAACCATGTGGGATCATTTCCTAAGAGTAACAACCCATGTGATCTAGGAACGTGTCTTTGGAAAACCTTATGTATCATGTGAAATCCCTATATAGTTTATTGTAACACCATGCATGACCATATAGAATGAAACCACTAACTAACATGATTCACAACTGACCAATCATTAATTGTACATTTCAACTCAACCAATTTTTCTTTAAAATAGATAAATTTTTAAATTATTCAATGACCACTTAAATGATATTACATATTTTTTAAAAATAACCCTCAAAAAAATAAAACTATTAGAAAAAAACTCCCAAGTTTAACCAAAGAAACAAAACTGTCATTAACATTTAAAACACAAATCAATTTAAAATTATAAAATTTGTTAAAAATTATACATCATAAAACACATTTGAGTTAATAGTGAAATGAGAAGTGTCACAAACATATGACATTTCTTACTCCCTAAACCATGATTAACTACCCACCAAGGACTGAGAGGAGAACAAAATATTAGGACATTCAAAATGATGATTCCTTACTACTTTAAAATTGAAAAAAATAAACACACATGACATTGGATGCCTTTAACTACTCAAATATAGGGTGGAAATCCATGACTAAACACTATAAGACTACCTCACTCTCTGTTATTGCTGACCTAGATACCCATAACTCAAATCATACATATAATTATTCATGGAAACCTAAGAGGGGCCTTCACCAAAACCTCCTATATTTGATAATACCTTCTCCATGATATCCATATTATCCCTCACCACATACAATGACTTTAACTATAAAATTATGATGAATAATTGAATCTATAACCTTAAAGTAGACTCAACATGTTGTTCCCACTCCTATTAATTTTTAGAAAATGTGAAATTGACTAATCAAATCCATAAAAAATTTAAAAACATACACATTATATCTTCTACCTGTTTTATATAAATATCATTTATACAACCATAAATCTTCACTTAGTAAATAAAATCCTTCTTGAATAACATAGAAAACTATTCCCATGGTATTCCATTATGGCTTCCATGTTTCATCCTCTGTCATTTTGTAGATACCATTGGAATAAAACTAACCACCAAAAATACTCCAAATCAATCAATGTTTTTTCACTAGCATAAAGGACACTCTAATCTTCTCTAACCATTCATTAGCTTCATTCCCTAATGCCTCACTGGGGAACTTCAACACTTTTAGTTTTTAAAACATCAATAACACTTTATCCCATGATTCATATTTCTTCTTCTCACATTTAATTTCTCGATGATTCTTTAGAGAAATGTATTTAATTACTATAAAAATGATAATGGTTATCACAAACCATAGATTTCATATTAAAATCATGAAGAACCATAGTTGACCATAGAGAAACATATCAACCTATCATATATACTACTGCTCTTAACTATCAACCCATCATCACAATACTTTCCTCCGCATCATGGAAACATTATAACTTCCAACATTAAAATTCCAAAAACCATCCACTATAAGAAATCCTTAATCATGATATCCATTTCATCCCGTAAAACACATCCACCACATAGAAATATATAATAATTTTCACTAATAAATAACAATAGAAATTCTTCTCAAAAAATATCATTCACATTATAAAAATATTAAATAAGATTCATAAAACTTTCACACAAAAACATTAATTATTTAAAAACATTTATGTTAACCAACTTCATTTGAAAAAACCTTTAGCTCAAGGAAACATTCCACTAACAATGTTTGTCATTAAATAAAAGCAACAATCATAACATAGCATATAACACTCTTCATAAATAATTTGATATAATTATACTCACATTAACCTATATTAAACTTTTAATGTAAATCATTTATATTTCCTCACAATAAGATTTCATTACGATTACATTTAAATAATCGATAGAAAACTTTGTATGTTTTATTCTCTAGGTTAGATTTTTATTGATTAATCTAAACATCATTAAATGAAATTTCTACCGATAAAACATAATTTTAAATTATGGAAAGGGAAACATGATTTACTTTAATATTATATATTTTACATGCTTAAAATAAAACATGATCATGGAATATGTTTTGATATTCAAAACATTTAGTAAGTTCCTTAGAAAAAATTTGAACAAATCATGCATTATATCACTAATATCTTGAGTAGTGTGATATTTTCAAATAAAAAATAATATGTTATATATCTTATCAGGTTTTCATAACAAGTCATTGAATAATATCTTATAATTGAAAACATGTTTTTGTCAATAGTTAATATATTTATATACCCCAATACATTTTTATACTATATGAATAATTAATAAGTTTAACTATTTATCTCTAGTCATGCATATCAATATTTCAAAAACATATAGAAATTATTAACTAATTCATACATATAGTGGGTCTTATAATCAATAAAATTAGTACATTCACCATGGCTCTATTTTATCATATATATTATGTTCAACATAAATCATGGAATTATAGTTCATATAAATAAATTCAAATGTCCAAAAACATGATGCTAAAATAATTCTTTACATTATGTTTAATTGTTTTTGATATACCGATATGTAAATTTTATCATCCATGTACACATAATTTGGGTGGTTTCTAGTCATTTTAAATTTTTTATAACGATAATAATCTCTTAATCATTCATGACTAAAATAATTAAACATAATAAAATCATAACAATGTATTATTCATCTCAATAGTTAAAACTATAAATCAGATATTTTCTCTAACGTGTTATTCATTCAATTTACGAATAATTTATTTATCAGGCATCATAAAATATAATGGATTATATATAAATTTATGGAACCTAAAATCAATAAATTATCATGAATTACATGAGGAAATAAACCAAAAAATTAATAAATTTTCATGGATTTCTATGTTACGATATTCTTAATTTTTCTTAAATAACATGATCACTCCAACCAAAAGAGGGATATTAAACTAAAATCAATATGATTCAGCACAACCGATGTAAAAAATCATCATAATACAAAACTAAATCCAATGATAATGATATATATACATCACCTAAGGCTTATCCTGTAACTAGTACCCTTCTACCAAGACATGATTGGTAGACTATCAATGTCCTTACATTTGATCATAGGGGGAATTATCAACTATGTTCAAGCTAGTATCTCTAGATTATATCACATTATATGTTTAAATGATTATATTTCCCTATATGACCCATTGAATCCTCACTTGTTCCCAAATTTTATGTTTATACTATCTGCAAACCAATGATCTAATACCACTCTATTATTGATCATCCCCACCAAAACCCCAATTGGGTAGGTATCGATGTTGTATGTAGTCCCCAAACCAACCTCCAATATTCCTCAAGTTGGGGACTACCAATAAGGGAGTAAATTCACATTATGGGAGGTATTTCCCTTATAAAATCTAAGAAAATTAAAATGAATCTGCCAATAAACTCCAATGATTTAATAATAAATAATTCCCATTAACCATATCTTACCTATATGTAAATTTAAATAACCATAATGGGATATATAGGTAATAAATACCTCCAAGGATTCAATTAAAGATTCCAAAATATTATTTTATCAATATCTATTATAAAAACCTACAAAAAAATAATAATTCAATTATAGGAGTGATCACTTTGGAGTACATAGTAGGATATTATTCCTAAAAAAATCAACATCCATGTGAAAAAAATGTCTTGGTGTAGACATTTGTGACATCAAAAAAGAATTAAAAAAATATGAATTAGAAATGGGATATGAACAATGATGTAATGAAATTTATAAAATCGTATAAATCCACATTCTATCATGAGATCCACATCATCTTTTATTCCCCAAATCATAGACAAAACCATCCTTCAAACTTTTATTAATGCAAAATTTCAAACCAAATCAAATAATTATTAAATATCATAAATTAAAATCATTAATAAACAAAATATTAATATCTTCAATCAATATGGATATATTAAAATAATTGATAAAGAGGAAGGACCTGAATCATTACTCAAAAATATTAGTTCATAATTCATTCCAACTCACCGCCAAATAGAAATACATGATATGAAAACCCATCACCAACTGATGAGTAATGTGAGAAATAAAATCCCCACCACCATGACTATCACCTTTTCAGTTCTCAATCCAACCTCCTCATCACATAAAATGACATCACATTACTACAATAACAACCACATAACCACATGTTCATGTATAATAACCTCATCACCACCACATTCACATACCACATAATGATATATATTATTTTCTTCAAATATATAGAAATTATATCATCCTCCTCATAAGTATGCATCAAAAAATTTCTTATAATGAGACCACAACACCTCCTTCTATACACACATACCATTACAACCTATTCTACACTACCCATCATCCACTATCACTATATCAGAAAAATATTAGTTTCATAAGATTAAAAAATAACATTGAAGATAAAAAATGACTAATATGTAGTTTAAATGTCACGACCCATCCCTCAGGGCCCGTGTTGTGACTGCCCCAAGCCCGCATTCCATAGGCCAGGGGCTGGTGACTAGCACCGAAAGGCGTATTACCTAAAAACGGGAAGGCATTGCCATTATAACCTGTAACTCACACAACTAAGTACAAAGCAGCATACAAAAACAAAGTAAAACTATGTAATAAACAGGGTGTATACAGAAAGTAAAAGGGGCCCGAATATAAGCCCAACTGTAAAGTACAAGAAAAACTAGAAAGTACAAGTAAAACTGATTACAACTCCTATGAACACCCGCCAAGGACTCCTACCTAAAGGGTAGGTACAACTCTCAAATGGTCTTCTCTGCGGTATGCCTCATCTATGGTCCACCTCTGAGCTACCTTTAGTCCTAGTACCCTCATCCTTAGTCAGTGTTGTCTGTCATCTGTACCAAACACAATAAGGTGCGGGCATAGACTTTGCAGGGGTGAGTATAATGATACTCATTAGGGACCCCAAGACCCTCTAAGGTCTCACAAAATCCATAAAGGATAAACCTCAAAACATGAAAACAACTGACAACCCTACTTAGGTAATTGCCCATACACATACCTAAGTTGTCGAGTAAACTCATCTCAATCATGAGGAAACACGAGGCCTAACTCAAAATCCCAAAGCCCAAATATTCCAAAAGTAAAGTATATCACAATGATAAAGACTCATATCACACTAGGTATACAACTCTAAGAAATAGAATTATGAAGCTGACCCATATAGGATCGCTATGGAAGCTGATAGGCAACCACAGGATTCTCTGGGGATAGTAACAAATAACATTCCGAACACCTCGGCTGCTGTAGAAATCCTCCTCTATTGAGTACAGTGGGCCTACCATGTCACACAAAGGTGCTTCCTAGTAACCTTGGACTACTGAGGTACTCCTCCTGTCGAGTACTGTGGATTTGTCGTGTCACACAGAGGCACTCCCCACCATGGGTCTTCCACGTCACACAGAGGCACTCCCCCTTGTGGCCTACTGAGGTACTCCTCCTGTCGATTACTATGGGTCTGCTAGATCACACAAATGTGCTCCCCATCGTGGTTCTACCACGTCACACAAAGGCGTTCCCCACTGGGCTAGTCGAGTCACTCCGAGTCGAAATGGTTAGAAGTTGTCAAGTCTCATCCAGTTGTAGGGTTCTGTACATATCACACATGGGAGAACCTCTCCTCAATCCATAGGTCATACCTCAACCACTCCGAAGTTCCATGAAAAATTAACCCAAAGTTCTGTCACATCAAAAGGAACACACCTCAATAGACAGCGTGTCAATCGAACGCTCAGTCTGTATGTTATTAGCGTTTCCGCTCTAAGGGCACGGACGGATTCGGGGTCTGATCCAACCCGGATGTACTCAAACCTTATACAAAACTCAAGTAGAGTATATCAAAAGGACTGTCTCAATCCAAGGATTTTGGCTCCGCATATGTTTCATTAAACAGACGCCCGGTTCTCAAGTTACGGTCAAAAATGTAATACTAGGCCCAGATGGTCCCGGGTCCGGTCCGATCTGGTCGGACTGACCCGCCCCAACCCAGTCCGGGTTTGGCCCCGATGGCCTAGGCCTCGGTGGGCCTGGACCTCTAGTCTGTGGTCTGGCCCGACCGGACCAGTAGGGGGTGGCCCATCCCGGCCCGCGAAGGGCGCAACCCATTAGTGAGGTTCGCGGTGCGGCTCGTGGTGCGGACCGCGGTCTGACCTCGCGGTTGTCGGCCACCATCCAACCCCACCTCGGGCGACGGGCCATGGCCTCCTCTTTAACCGGCGGTGCGGATGTGCACCTCCCTTCCTTCCTCATGGTCGGTCGGGTGTCGATCGTCGCCTTCTTCCATAATCCATTGCGGCTTCGTTCCAGTCCTGAAAAATTATATGATCGCATATTCGCAATCCTTGTGTCAAGGGCTTTGCATCCATATATCACGCTCAGCAAAACTCCATATTTACAGAGCCAATAAAAAACTAGGGGGTTGAAGAACGTATGAAGAACGTGCGAAGAAATAAAAGGAAGTGAGAAAAGTTTAATGTGCAGGATGATGTATATGTTCCTTTAGCCATCATCGTCATGAATTTAGGATATGAAGATTCAATAGAATATATTTAACATGTAAAAACCCCTACCTCAAGATCATTGGAGATCATCCACGTTTGAGGAAGTGTTGGTGTTAGTTGTCGCCACAACAAGCCTCCAAAAACATCACTCGATCGTCATTCTTCGGTTTGTGGTTCGGGGTTGCTCGTCACCGCCTACTAGAACCAGCTATATCCTCCAAGTGTTTAGCGTCACGACACTTTAATAGATCTTCGTTGCTTGGTGAAGTCGTGCCAATTCCTCCCCCCAAACCCTATATAAATATGAGAGTGGGAGGGTAAGTAACGATCATGGAATTTATGAAGGTTCATTTTATAGGAACCTTCCTAAATTCCAATGATGTTGTTACTTAGTATTTTAAGGGTCAAGTAATTTAATGTCTTGACTCGCTACGGGTCCCACACTACCGCTTTTCCATTGGGGGAAAAGAAATAAAATAGTGAGATTATTTTATTTCATTCCCGTTTAAAAGTCACAAAAAATAACTTCTTCTCCAGACCTACTGTGGTCAAAGTGAAGTATCCCTTAAGCAAATCTGGGCGCTATGATCAATGGTGCCCTCAGATTTCAATTCTGAGAAATGGTTCAAAAGTTACAAAATGTCTCTCGTGTGTTTATTGAACGTACCCAAAAAAAATTTCTGAAAATTATTAATAGTCACCCTCGACCCGCGTCGATCGAGGTTAGGCTCTACCTAAGTGAAACACACCCCAACAAACCCAATGGTACTCTCTGATTTCTAATCTGATTTATCGTTTAAAAGTTATGGATTTTACAATAAAATAATTTTCACTTAATTATTTTATTTAAGGCCAAAAACTAACTTTCACTGGTGGCTCACCTCGGCCAATGTTAGTATCTTCCTAAAGAAAGAATACCCTCACTAGTTCAGCGGTGGTCTCGGATTTTTAACCCGAGTTACCGTTTGTGATCTATAAGCATTTGAAAAATAAAATAACTTTGTTTAATTATTTTATTTAAGGTTATTCCATTTTCAGGTTTTCTCACCGTAGGCTTGTACCGACAAAACTTAAGTCACACCAAGAGTAAACCCGCCATCCTGAGCACAATGGTGCCCTCGTATTTCTAATCCAAGTAACCATTTAAGAGTTTTTTCACTTTTTTAGGAAAACTACTTATGCGTGCTAATTAAAGCTTAAAACAAATTCGACAGATCATTCTGGGCACTCCGAGCCTTGGAATCGTGTGCCATCAGATTTTTCGGTCTTTAAATAATTCCATATATTAAAAAAAATTATACAAAATTTCTGGGACATTACATTCTCCGCACCATACGGATTTATGTCCCCAAAAACCACAACATAGGCTAAGGAAACAAATGGGGGTGCTGAGAATGAATCTGAGCCTCTCGCTCCCATGTTCTCTCCTGGAGGTTCTCGTGATTCCAGGGAATGCGCATCATAGGTATCGACACCCCACAAAGTACCTTCTCCTTTCAATCCTCAAACTCCAATGGGAACTCCGTAAAAGTCACTCCATCATCAAAGTACAACTCGCCCTAGTTGATAATGTATGATGGATCATGCATGCATCTCATCAGCTGTGACACATGGAAAACAGTATGCACTCGGTGCATCTATGTGGAAAGTGATAGATGGTACACCACCTCTCCCACTCTACTGAGAATCTAGAAAGGTCTCATGAACCTCAGATATAACTTGCCACCTCAGCCAAATATTTTCAAACCTCGTCGAGGTGAGACCCGTATGAGGACATGGTCTCCCTCCTCCTGTCGGCATAAGTCTTCTGCCTGTAGTGAGAAGTTTTCACTTACAAACAAGTGAGGCATCGTCATACAAACTTTTCCACTGCTTCATTCATCTCGGGCCATCAGTACTGATGTTTAAGGTCCTAGTACATATTCACCACTCCAGGATGTACCGTTAAAGGGGATGTATGGATCTCCCTCAACACCTCCTTCCAAAGCATCACAAGTACCATGGTGTGTCCTCTAAAGAGGATGGCGTACTCCTTACCTTCATAAAATCCTTCAGGAGACCATCCTGAGGATATCTGAGAATTTCAATCCTCACAGTCAACGTCTTAAGCTGTTCCCCCCCCCCAATTGCTAAATAATTGGGGGAGTGAGAGTGATAGACTGGAGGTAGGTGCTCCATCTTTATCCGCAAAGGATATCTGCATCGCGACTAGCTGCTCTTATGCCTCACTCAGTAGTTGTAGACAAGACCTCTTGTTGAGTGTGTCTGTTACCATGTTCCCCTTCCCACGAGTATAGACTATCTCAAATTCATAGTCCTGAAGGAACTATGGCCATCATCGCTATATCAGGTTCAGGTCCTTCTGTGAGAAGATACACCTGAGAGTAAATAGTAAACTATTCACCCATAAACTATTGCCACCACATCTTCAGTGCAAAGACCACTGCTTCTAACTCTAGGTCATGGGTAGCATAGTTCTACTTTTCAGTCTCTGTCTCAGCTCCTGAAAGCTCTACTGACACTTCTCCATTCACAGGAAAGGCTCCCCCTTTTTCATCAAAGCTGACAAGGGTTCCACTACCCTAGAGAAGTTAGGTACAAATCTTCGGTAGTACCTAGACAAAGAAGACATACCTCTCCCTTTGGGGAGGTAATCCTAGAAACATCTTTTGAAAATATGTCCCCATGCTCTACCACTCCTATTTGGAACTGAAAAACTCAAAACTCCTAGTACCACAAGGGTAATTCTAGCTGACTCAAGAGTGATCGGCCGCACCCTCCTATGCATGATTTTATATTATACTACGTGGGTTTCCTTTTTCTCTGAACAAGGAAAATCCCATTCCAACATTGTAGGTAAACCACAACCCTTTTACCTAATATAGTCAATCTGAGTATAAACAGTGGATGCCCATTCCATACCCAAACTAACGTCGTAAGGCATCGACGCTTCCACCAAGAGGTTCCAACCAAAACTCTTGCATCAAGGGTCATATCACACCATCATCGTAAATTTTATTACCAATTCTCCTCCCAAAGGTATCTCTAGACATGAGGGTTAGGTAAATGGATTAACCGGAAACTCTAGGTCTTAGACAAGATTCGTGGAAGGAAGGAATTATTGGTACCTATGTATATTAATATAGAAGCTAGTAGTAGACACAGACTGTTCATCGAATCATTCCTAGATCCCTTGGGTCTCACTCCTTGACCATATGTAGCTACTCCCTTCCCCAGTCCTCCAACTCCCTGAGCCTGGTGGGGACCACAAAGGGGGGTGGTTGTAACATGTCGAAAAGTACACCACCTCATGCTGCTCTCCTAACACCGCTTCCACATCTGTATCCCTACAGATTCATCTATCCCTAACACTTATTCTTCCTAAAACTTTTTTCCATGCCCAAGTCTCTGAGACTGACATCAGTTTCCTACTTTCCCACTGCTAACATTCACTGGTTGCATCCGCTCAACCAAAGGACATTCAACCAAAAAGGTTCTCTCTAGCACCCTAACATAGGTAGGAATTCCTAGAGGAATATTGCTAGCTCGGATTCCCCTAAAGACACCTCGCTTGGAATTCCAAGCCCTGAAGCACTGATCGTATTGTATTCATCGAGTACCAGGAATGGTCGGTACGCCTTGATGAATACTCAGCTACCGACATGTCATTATTCCAAAGATGTAAAAGCTCAAGAGAACTCTCAGCTACCTCCACAAGCCAGTCCTTAGCTGCCTGTGAATCGGGCTCGCCTCAGAACCTGAGGGGTATCTGATACTGAAACTCGTGTAAGGCACTAAGTCAAAATGTGTCCTCTACCGATATTGTTGGTTGTAACTGCTGACCAATGGGCAGTGACGTAACTGGCACACTACCCGAATTTACCATATTGGGAAATGGTCCAAGTTTTGATGCCTCATTATCCTACAGACCATCCTCATGGTCACGTACTATAAAAGACCAGCAGATATAATCACCATCTTCTCTACTGTTGTCTCAACTAGGCGGAAAACTCTAGCCACCGCCTTCAGCTAGCCCTCAGCAGCCTAAGAATCTGACATGCCTCGAAACCTCAAAGGCCTGTATCATTGGAACTTGTGCAACACGCTCAGTCGATGTGCATCATCTACTATTGGGGATGGTTTCAACACTCGTCCAAGTGGTAGTGGTGCTTCGGGTACACCACCCAAAGGTGCTAACGCCGTAAGAGGTCCCTGCATCGAGGCCTCATCGCTCGGTGGACCATCATCGCGTACTCTCTCAGGAAACCTGGGTGGTTGTCTTTGTGGTGGAATCCTGATAAGGAACAGGTGTGTCGTGGTCATTATGTTATACCTGGTAATCTGACTCCAAAGAAATCAAAAGAAAAAAAATCAAAAACACACGTAATCAGTTTTTTCGTGCGCTGAGTCGAAAATCAAAACTTAGGGTCCTGGTGTATGGATACGTCGGTTGTCGCATCATCACTAGACTCCCCAAACTAAAAACCGCACTCATAACACTTAACACTATTGGTTCACATAAAATATTAGAGTCCTAGTTCTTTGGTAGAACTGAACTCCTTTAATACCACTTTGTCACAACCCATCCCTCGGGGCCCGTGTTGTGACTACCCCAATCCCGCCTTCCATAGGCCAGGGGCAGGTGAATAACACTGAAATGTGTATTCCCTAAAAACGGTAAGGCATTTCCTTTATAATTTGTAACTCAAACAACTAAGCACAAAGCAGGATACAAACACAAAGTAATAGTATGTAGTAAATAGGGTGTGTATAGAAATTAAAAGGGGATAGAATACAATCCCAACTGTAAAGTACAAGAAAAACTGAAAAGTACAAGTAAAACTGAGTATAGCTCTTGTGAACACCCACTAAGGACTCCTAACTTAAGGGTAGGTACAACTCTCGAATGGTCATCTCTGCGGTATGCCTCATCTATGGTCCACCTCTGAGCTACCTCTAGTCCTGGTACCCTCATCCTCAGTCAGCGATGTCCGTCGTCTATACCAAACACAACAAGGTGTGAGCGTAGCCTGTGTAGGGGTGAGTATAACAATACTCAGTAGGGACCCTGAGACCCTTGAAGGTCTCACAAATTCCACAAAGGATAAACCTCAAAACATGAAAACAACTGACAACCCTACTTAGGTATATTCCCATATATATACCTATGTTTTCGAGTAAACTCATCTCAATCATGAGGAAACACGAGTCCCAACTCAAAATCCCAAATCACAACTATTCTATGAAGGAAATAATATCACAAAGATAAAGACTCAACTCACACCAGGTATACAACTCTGAGAAACAAAATTATGAAGCTGACCCACATAGGATGGCTATGTAAGCTAATAGCCTTCCATAGGATTCAAAAGGGATAGTAACAAATAACATTACGAACACCTCCTCTACTAGATAACTCCTCCTTTATCGATTATAGTGGTCATGCGGTGTCATATAGAGGCGCTTCCCACTAACCTTGGACTATTGAGGTACTCCTTCTGTCGAGTACTGTGGGTCTGCCGTGTCACACAGAGGCACTTCCCCTTGTGGCCTAATGAGGTACTCCTCCTGTAGAGTATTTTGGGTCTACCATGTCACACAAAGGCACTCCCCACTGTGGGTCTACAGCGTCGCACAAAGGTGCTCCCTACTGGGCTAGTCGAGTCACTCCGAGTCGAAACGTTCAGTGGTTGTCAAGTCTTAGCCAGTCGCAGAGTTCCGTACGTATCACGCTTGGGAGAACAGATCCCCAATCCATATTTCATACCTCAACCGCTCCTAATTTCCATGGAAAAGTAACCCAAAGGTCTATCACATCAAAAGGGACCCAACGCAACAGACGGCGCGTCAATCGGACGCCCGGTCTGTATGTTATTAGCATTTCTACTCCGAGGGCCCGGTTAGATTTGGGGACCGATCCAGCTTGGCCATAATTCAACCTTATCCAAAACTCAAGTGGATTATATCAAAAGTAACTCCTCGATCCAATGATTCTGGTACTACATACGGTTTGTCAAACAGATGCCCAGTTCTCAAGTTACAGCTAAAAAGGTAATATTGGGACTCGGCGGGCCCGGACCGCAAGGTCGTGGTCCGGCCCGACTCGCATAGGGGGTGGCCCAATCCGGCCCACGAAGGGTGTGACCCAATAGTACGGCCCGCTGGATAGCTCGCGGTGTGGCCCATGGTGCGGTTGCGCAGTGCGGCCGGCGGTGCAGCCCGCAGTGTAGCCCGCGGTGCTGCCCACAGTGTGTTTGCACGATGCGGCCCCGTGGTGCAGCCCCGCGGTGCGTCCCCACGGTGGAGCCCCATGGTGTGGCCCCATGGTGTGGCCCCATGGTGCGGCCTCGCGCAAATGGAGGCTCGTGGTGCAGCTCATAGTGTGGTCTGGCTAGCATGCGGGACCACTCGGCGGTCCCGCACGGTGTGCCTAGGCCGGCAGGAATGGCCAGCGGGTCTTCCTTCCAGCAGCACGATGGCGTCGCTGTCCACCTGCAGCCGGCCAGGTCTTATAAGCGGCCTCCTTCTCCACTAGCGGCGCGGACGCAAGCCGCCGCTCCACCACGTGCCCGGTAGGTTTTCGGCCGCCATACTTCCCTGCCACGGCTAACGGGCCGCGGCTTCCTCTTCAACCGGCGGCACAGACGTGCTCCGCCCTTCCTTCCTCATGGTTGGATGGGTGTCGGCCATTACCTTATTCCACGAGCCACTGCAGCTTCGTTACAAGCCTGAAAAATTATATGATTGCATATTCGTGATCCTTGTGTCAAGTTCTTCGCGTCCATATATCACGCTCAGAAAAACTCTGTATTTCAAGTGCCAATAAAAAATTAGGGAGTTGAAGAACGCGCAAAGAAATAAAAGGAAGAGAATCAAGGTTAATTTGAGGTACGATTTCCATGTTCATTTGGCCATCTTCATCGTGAATCTAGGATATAAATATTCAATAGAATAAATTCGACATGTAAAAACCCCAACCTCAATATCATTGGAGAGCATCGGCAGTTGAGGAAGTGTCGGCATTCTTTGTCGCCACAACAAGCCTCCAACAACGTTGCTCAATCATTGTTCTTCGGTTCGTGGTTCGGGGTCAGTCGTCACCGCCTGCTAGATCTGGCTCCATCCTCCAAGTGTCTGGCATCTCGGCACTTTACCAGAGCTTCATCACTTAGTGAAGTTGTGCCAATTCCTCCCTCCAAGCTCCATATAAATAGGATAGTTTGAGGGTAAGTAACGACCGTGGAATTTATGAAGGTTCATTTTATAAGAACCTTCCTAAATTCCAATGACGTTGTTACTTAGTATTTTAAGGGTCAATCCATTTAATAGCTTGACTCTCCACGGGTCCCACACAACCTA
The DNA here is from genome assembly GCA_963277665.1 of Viscum album. Taxonomy (NCBI): domain Eukaryota; kingdom Viridiplantae; phylum Streptophyta; class Magnoliopsida; order Santalales; family Viscaceae; genus Viscum; species Viscum album. The sequence continues at coordinate 472,452,749 of OY728121.1, read as the reverse complement.
TTGTCCATTGGTGGAAAAGAAATAAAATAGTGAGATTATTTTATTTCATTTCCTTTTAAAAGTCACAAAAAATAACTTCTTCTCTGGACCTACTATGGTCAAAGTGAAGTCTCCTTTAATAAAATCCTAGCACTACAGATTCAACGGTGCCCTCGGATTTCAATTCCAAGCACTGGTTAAAAAGTTAAAAAATGTCGCTTGCGAGTTTACTGAACGAACCTGAAAAAAAGTTCGTAAAATTATTAACCATCACCCTAAACCCATGCCAGTAGAGGTTAGGCTCTACATAATTGAAACACGCCCCAATGAACCCGATGATACTCTCGGATTTCCAATCTGAGTTACTTTTAAAAGTTATGGATTTTACAATAAAATAATTTTCACTTAATTATTTTATTTACATCCAAAAACTAACTTTCATTGGTGGCCCACTCCAGCCAATGTTAGTATATTCATAAAGAAAGCATACCCTCATGAGTTCAGTGGTGGTCTCATATTTTTAATCTGAGTTACCATTTGTGAGTTATAATCATTTTAAAAATAAAATAACTTTTTTTAATTATTTTATTTACAGTTTTTCAATTTTTTGGTTTTCTCACTGTAGGCTTGAGCTGACTAAACTTAAGTCGCCTCTAGGGTAAACCCACCATCCAGAGCACAATAGTGCCCTTTTATTTCTAATATTAGTAACCACTTAAGAGTTATTCAACTTTTTTCAAGAAAACTGCTTATGTGTGCTAATTAAAGATTTACAAAACTTCGAAGGATCATTTCGGGCACTCCGGGCTTCAGAATCACACGCCGTCAGATTTCACAGTCTCGAAATAATTCCATATAATTAAAAAAAATTATACAGAATTTCTACGATATTACATTAAATATCACTTAGTAACAAACATAATGAACACAATATATATATTATACAATCACATCCAAATATGATTTTCATTTTATTCAAATAAACTTACTAAATCCTAACAAACAAGACCTTAAAAATAAAATTTGGGGAAGAAAATCCAATATCTGTACTTACCACTTCACTTAAAAATTATTTTACCCTTAATAATTGTAACGTCCCGGTTCCGGAAGCCACCCTGAGGCGCCCTGTACCCAGTTGGTCACATGGCCTCAAGCGCATTTCCCCAAATGCCAAAGGCTTCCGACTAGCATTGAGGGCCTTAAGTGTGACAGTGGGGAAACTATTCCCTTATTGGCAGAGTACACAGTGGAAGAAAAACAAATAGAAAATAGCAGAAACTGCAACCCTCCATATAGGAGTAAACGATAAACAATGTAAGACTAATAGTAAAAAACTAGAGCACACACATATATATATCAAATGATGCATGATGCATATATCTAGGAAAGCATCCAAACAAGACACAATGATGAATACAATACTAAACCAAAGTTCAAAAGAAAACAGGTAAACTCTTCAGCATCGCAAGCCATAGCTTGGTCTCATGCTCTCCAACTCCACAACAAGTCAATTACCTGAAGTAGAAGGGTGCTTGACCTTATCTATACCTGCAACAATGTAGTCTGTTTGGTCCCAAAAGCATGGTCCAAACAGGGTGTGAGACAAGGTCCCAGTAGGCAACCACCCAAAGATCTGTGCCTAACAGTCAGTGAATACATGGAAAGTAAAAGTACAAGAAGCAGTAAAAAGGAAAGTACACAGCAGCTACAATCCACAGGGTCTAGCATATAAAGTACACAAGTAACAGCCAATCAATAAGTAGAACAATAGGTAACTACCTAGGTAGTTCTCACAGCCTAACCCTTATGGTTCAACCTACAAGTACTAGCAACCCCCTGGGAGGCACACACAGTCTCACCCCTCTGGTTCAGTTGAAGAATAGACTCCCTGAGGAATCACTCACTGTCAATTCCCCCTATAGTCTCATATCATACTAAAGGCTCTCTAGGGAAGCACTCAATGTCTCATTCCCCATGTGTCCTACGTCGAGGAACTATATACTCTCTGAGGAATCACTCATCGTCAATTCCCCCCTTTGGTCTCGCATCGAATTAATAAGACACTCTGGGGAAGCTGTTACGTCCATTCTCTCTATGGTCCACTACACTAGGTTCTCACAGCCCTATGTAAAACAAACATGAATAGTGTGTGTATCGCCCCAAGTAAACCTCAATAACCACTTGGCTATCATTCTAAGGCACAACAGCAAAACAGTACAACAGTTCCACTTTCCTACAACTAGGCATGGAAACTATCAAAACACCTAACAGGAAAAACATGCATGGAAAAACATCCAGATCATAGTAAAAATTAATCTATTCACAAGCATCGACCTCTACTCGAGCAATAAAGCAAAACAGGCAAACAACAGGGGAAAAAATAGGAAACACACAATACCCCATTCAAGGGAATTGGTGTAATTACACAAAAATATTCAAATAATTCCTACAAAAAGGCACAAACCCCCTACCTCGATGCTAGGAGATCAATATACTAGAACCACGATGATTGATTCTCCTTATAATGTCAAATACCTGAGAAAACATCCAAAACGCTCAACCCAAGATATATTGAGAAAGAGGGAAAATCATGGAACAAGGCTAAGGCAGAAGAGAGAGCTTACCGAGGTGATCCCAACGCAATAAACGGCAGCTGAAATAGAGATCTGATGGAATCTCGGGGGCTCGGAGAAGGATCGCGGTCGTACAGGAGCTCTCGGTCGAACGAGACCAAGAAGAAGTTTGTTCTGGCGATTAGACGCGACCCCGGTGCATTTAATGAAAAAAAAATTACACGGCGTTTACTTATGGGGTACATGGTGTGTACTAGGAATTTCTATACTCCACTTTAAGCGGCCTCCACATCGCCCCTACACACCGTGTGTGTAGACCGGACACGGCCTACGCAGCTCCAAAATACACGGTGTGTACTCATAAAGAACACAGCTTGTATTTTAAAATTTTTAAAATTTTCCCTTTTTTCTCAAAAACGACCAAAAAAGAAAAGGCATACCTGAAATGAAGATCTGGGTTCTTAAAAACTTCCCCCATTAAAGAAATTTGTCCCTAAATTTCCCTAATGAGGCGTAGAAGAAGAAACCCCGAACAGCTTCGGCCACTACGATCGTACATCAGCCTCCCTCTCTGAGGTCACGTCTTGTACTCACCCGTGCTACCATAGCATCCGTACTAGATGAACAGACCGCCCACAGAGAACCTTCGTACTGCGATCGACAATCCGGATAGTATGATCCTCAAATGATGCATCCTCTTTGAGCTCAACCTCCTCGGGCTAAAAGACATGATACGGGTCTGAAAAGTAACGTCGAAGCTGAGAGACATGGAAGACATCATGCATGGCCCGGTACCTCTGAGGTAACTGCAACTGATAGGAAACCGGCCTAAATCTCTCCAATAACTCAAACGGCCTGACGTACAGTGGTGAAAGGTTACCCTATCTCTAAATCCTCTTGTGTCCCAACCTCGGTGCGACACGCAGGAAAACCTGATCCCCAAACTCAAACTCCAGAGGTCATCTCCGCTGATCAACATAAGACTTCTACCGAGACCGTGTTGTAGCCATCCTCTTCCGAATCAACTCTATATGCTCTAAGGTCTCTTGAACAAGACGAGGTCTCAGTAAAGCTACCTCTCCTGCCTCTAGCCAGCATAAAGGTGATCGGCATGGTCTACCGTAAAAAGCCTCATAAGGTTACATCTGAATAGTCTCCTGAAAACTATTGTTTAGGTGAACTCCAAAAGAGGTATATACTTCTCCCAAGAACCGACAAAGTCTATAATGCAAGCTCTGATAATATCCTCAAGCACCTATATCGTATGCTCGGACTGGTCATCTATCTGGGAATGGTATGCTGTACTCAAAAGTACCTATGTACCCAAAGCCCTATGAATCCCCTGCCAGAACTGAGAAGTAAAGCGTGCATCCCTGTCTGAAACAATGGAGTGTGGAACTCCATGAAGATGTACAATCTCTCAGATTTATAGTCTTCCTATATCATCAACACTGAAGGTCTCCTTGATCGGTAAGAAGTGATAAACCTTCATAAGTCTTTCAACGACAACCCAAACAGCATCGTTCCCTTGAGGCGACCTCGGAAATCCAGTCACGAATTCCATCGCGAAATTGTTCAACTTCCACTCCAGAATGGATAACCGTTCTAAAAGGCCTGCTGGTTGCTGATTCTCTGCCTTCACCTACTGAAAAGTAGAACACCTCAAGAAAAAACCAGCAACATCTCTCTTCATACCTGGCCACTAGTATTGGCAATGAAGATCCTGATAGATCTTGGTGACTCCAGGATGAACTGCCCAAACTGAGGAATGAAATTTCCGTCTCAACTCCTCGTGTATGTCTGATGGTACCCATACGCGTCCCTGGAAATGCAGGATCTCATCCTCTCCCACTATCCATCCAGGAAGAGGGTCCCCTCCTGACACACGCTCCCGCAGGACTAATCCTTCTGAGTCTGATAGTTTCCTCATCTGTATTCGATCAAGAAGTGTATAGGTAACAGCTACATAAGATAGCTAAGTCTATCCCTGTCTACTGTGCACCTCTAGGTGCATCTCAGAGAATAGATCCATAAGTCTCCACTCAATGCTGGCCTCCTGAACTGCCTGAATCTTAGTTCTCTTGCTCAACGCATCTTCCACTACATTGCCCTTTCCCAGCATATAGGCAAGCTCAAAATCAAAAGACTGAAGATACTCGACCCACCTGCACTGTCTCAGATTCAGATCAAACTGAGTGAAGATGTACTTGAGAATCTTGTGGTTGGTTAAAACCACAAAGTGCTCTCCCAGAAGGTAATGTCTCCAACAGAACAAGGCATGAACAACATCTGCCAACTCCAGATCGTGTGTCGGGTAGTTCCTCTCGTGTGGCCTCAACTGCCAAGACCCGTACGCAATGACTCCATCTCCCTGCATAAGCACAATGCCCATCCTGATACCTGAAGCATCACAATAAACAGTATAGCTCTTACCTGGCTCTGGAAAGACTAGTATCAGTGCTGACGTCAACCTTCCCTTCAACTCCTGAAAGGCTGACTCACAAGAATCTGTCAATAAGAACTTCTCCCCCTTCTTGGTAAGACCTGTTAATGATGTTGTTAGGAATGAAAATTCCTGAATGAAGCGTCTATAGTATCCAGCTAGTCCTGGGAAACTTCATACCTCAAAAACGTTCTTCTCCTGCTCCTAGGAAACTACATCTCTCACTTTCTCTGGGTCCACAGATACTTATGCCTCTGATATGACGTGCCCAAGAAGTGAATCTAATCGATCCAAAAGTGGCACTTCGAGAGTTTAGCATAAATATGATTCTCTCTTAGTGTACTCAAAATGATCTCATGTTGGGTAGCATAGTCCTGTCGAGTGTGAGAGTACGCCAAGATATCATACATGAAGACCACGACGAAGGAATCCAAGTAAGGATGGAACACTCGATTCATCAGTGCCATGAAAACTGTTGGCGCATTCATGAGACCAAACGGCATAACCGTATACTCGTAGAGACCATACTTTCTCATGAAGGTTGTTAGAGGTATATCTGATGGTCTAACATGCAACTGATGATAACAGGACCTCAAATCAATCTTCAAGAACACCCGGGATCCTCTAAGCTGATCGAAAATATCATCAATACTCGGAAAAGGATATCGGTTATTGATTGTCAACTGGTTCAGCTTCCGATAATCCACATAGAGCCTAAGGTTATTGTCTGCCTTCTTCGCAAACAGGATCGGGGAACCCCAAAGAGAAGTACTGGGTCAGATGAAACCCTTTTCTTTTAACTCCTCCAACTACTTCTTGAACTCCTACAACTCAGGTGTAGCCATCCTATAGGGATTAATGGACACTGTTGTTGATCCTGGCACGATCTCAATAGAGAAGTCTACCTCACGCTCTGGAGGCAAACTTGAAAAATCCTCTAGAAAGACATCTCTGAAACGATCTTCCACTAGAGGAAAGTCTAATTGTGAAGTCCCCTGATCATCCAGATAAAGACTAGAAATCTAGGCCATAATCCTTCCTATCCCATGATGCTTGAGTCCTTCTCGACTCTCCTGAACATCTCATTCTCCTCTATGAAGAAAAGATTCACCCTCTGATGAAATGAAACTCACCCTGCGGTGATAACAGTAGACGACTGCCTATAAGGGAACCAACCAGTCCATCCTGAGAATGAAATCATAGCCTGTCATCTCTAGGACATAGATATCCCATAAGAAATGATACCCTACAACCTCGAGAGGGCACTCTCTGCACTGACATACACAAGATGTCCTCATCCCCCAAAGGTGTGTCTAGTGTCAACAAGTCAGCAGAAGAAAAGATACAGAGCCCAAGGCTCTCCACAACAACAACAGAGATAAACCTATGTGTAGCACCAGTATCAAAAAGTGATGAAGATAAAACTGAGGCTACTAAGATTGTACCTCGAATTGTAAAAGGTTTGGGATCCTACTCCTGATAGGTCTACTCCACCGCAAAAGTCTGGCCTGCCCCACGGCCCTGTGACCCTGCCTGACCACTCTAAGCTGATCCTCCCAATTGACGCTGAAAGACTGGTGACTGACCGCCACGGCCTCGACCTCCACCTCAGCCCGAACGGCCGGAAGAACTCCAGTTACCCAACTGATGAGAAACTGGTTGTGCTGCTCCTGAACGAGGAGTCATGGAAGAACCCCCATCACCAGCTACTGGTCAGAAAACCTAGAAAAAATGCTGAAGGTGACCCATCTTGCTATAATATTGGCACTCCACTGGGTCTCTCTGGCACTGCGGCCTTGTGTTCCCTGCCCTTCCACATTGGTAGAATACTACCTGGCTACCTGAATATGTATCTGACCTCTTCGGATCACCACACGTAGACTCCCTACTGCACTTCCTGCTGTCAACTGGAGGAATACTAGCTCTGGAAGCAAAAACGCCCTAGATCGCAGCTCCGGAGTCTCTCATATTGTGCTCTGCAATCAGTGCCTGGTTGATGATGGAAGTGATGAAATTCAAATGGAAGATATTCACCTATGAGCGGATCTCCCACCTGAGACCATCCTCAAAAATCCTTTCTAAGAGCATCCCATCTCCACCCCGGAGTGGTGTGAAATGCTGCAGCTCAGTGAAACGAGAGGAATACTCCATAACAGAAAGAGTACCCTGCTCTAGACTCATGAACTCCCAGGCTCGATCGGACCTCAAGGTCTTCAGGTAGAAGTAGTCATAAAACACGCGCTGGAACTCCTCCCAATCCATAACATGTTGATGACCGGCCTGTGAGATCACGTCTCACCACCTCTTGGAAGAGTCTCGTAGAATATAGGTAGTGAGCTTCACCTGCCTCTCTGGAGGCGTTTCCAGATACTCAAAGATAGTCAGCATGGCTTCCATCCATGACTCTCCAACCTTTGGTCCTCCTTCCCCCGAAAAGGTAGGGGGATGCTACTGCTGGAAAACCCACATCAAGTCTTCCATAGTCATGGCAGGAGGCAGTGCTCCCTAAAAGATCTATATCATCCTCATAAATCCTTCCCCAAACTGTGCATCAGCGCACGCAACTGGTATGACAGCCGGTGCCATGGCTGGCATGACTGGAGTATCAGTAAGAAGTCCATGTTCAGCCATATCTAGCGTCTGATCACTATCCTGCAACTGATGTACAACCGGAGGACGTCTCGAAGGCATAGCTCTAAAAGATCAAAAGCATACCTTAGATCAGGAATATCAAAGATAGAGAACAAAGGAGTACAAAAAAGAAACAGTAGAAGGAAACACTCATGTTTTACAAAACATGACTACATGACATGTATAAACTCTACACGGCATGTACTTAACTCTATTCCCCTGCCCGAGTCTCCTTCCATGGCTAACCCACACGGTCTACTTAAATTGAGACTACACGGCAAGTTCCCTGTGGACATGGCATGTAGTAGACAAGGTTTCAATGACCCGTGTTGTTAGTTACATGACCGGTTACATGGCTGAGACTACACGGCGTGTTATGAATAAACATGGTGTGTACTTGAAGATTTTTTCCGACCCGTGTTGTTGGTGACACGGCTGAACCTTAAACGGAATGTTCCGAACCAACACGGCATGTATAGGAGGATATAACAACGTCCCTTGTTGTTCGTGACATGGTTGGGTACCTAGAAAAAGGCTACACAGCATGTTTATACAAAACACGTCGTGTATTACATGAGCTTACCCGACCTGTGTTGTTAGTGACATGGTCGGGTACACGGCTCACTACTACACGGCATGTACCTACCGTACACAGCGTGTTCCTAGAGATTTTCCACAACCCGTGTTTCTGGTCACACATTCAGTGACATGATTTAAAAACTACACGACGTGTATATATAAATTACACGCCATGTATTCTAGGTTTTTCTGGGCAGTAGCTTTGAAACTGCACCAAAGCCCAGAAAACACTGAAAAACAAGCATGAAGGTGCCAAATTCTGATCCGTGAGGGCCCATACTCCCTGTGAATCAAATCTTGTCATCTCCTACATATCATATATAAGGGAAACAAGTCAATTATCCACCAAGTTCTGATTTATGAGGTCCCATAGCACCTCAAGAACCAAAATTTGGTGTTCATTTAAGCAAGGTACAATACAAACAACCTCTCTATCAAACATCAGGGATTTTATCAAAGCATCTATCACAACAGAATGCATAATCTACACAATGTCTATCACAACAACATGCAATTGCTAATGCACCCTAGATGGTAAGGCTAAAATGCATAGCATGTTATTTCTAATAAGTGCCTATATGATGCATGAGATGACATACCCTCATCTCATTGGGTTGTGACAGAAATAGAACCACAATATCAACAACAATAACAACACAAGGCATTTGAATCACTCTAGGTGAAATCATATCAACTGTAACATAACAAAATATGAAAACTGTAATAAGTGAAGTAGATTGGATTTTCCCTGTACACGGGTTAGATACTCCTGAGCATAGCTTAATACCAAGTACTGAATCCCTCCTATCCCTGGATAAAGGCTCCAAACAGTAAAACAAGAGAAAATAAAACCCTCTGATTCCACTTTGTAACATCTCGGTTCATGAAACCACCCAGAGGCACCCCGTACCCAGTTGGTCACATGGCCTCAAGCGCATTTCCCCAAATGCCAGAGGTTGCCGACTAGCAGTGAGGGCCTTTGGTGTGATAGTGGGGAAACTATTCCCTCATTGGCAGAGTACATAGCGGAATAAAAACAAATAGACAATAGAAGAAACCGTAACCATCCATACAAGAGTAAACGATAAATAGTAAAAGACTAACAGTAAACAACTGGATCACACACACATATATATAAAATGATGCATGATACATATGTCTAGGAAAGAATCCAAACAAGTCACAATACTGAATACAATACTAAACCAAAGTGAAAAAGAAAATAGGTAAACTCCTCAGCATCGCAAGCCATAGCTTGGTCCCATGATCTCCAGCTCCACAGCAAGTCATGTACCTGAAGTAGAAGGGCGCTTGCCCTTATCTATACCTGCAACAATATAGTATGTTTGGGCCCAAAAGCATGAACCAAACAGGGTGTGAGGCAAGGTCCCAGTAGGAAACCACCCAAAGATCTGTGCCTAACAGTCAGTGAATATATGGAAAGTAAAAGTACAGGAAGAAGTAAATAGGAAAGCACACAGCAGCTACAATCCACAGTGTCTAGCATATAAAGTACACAAGTAATAGCCAATCAACAAGTAGAATAATAGGTAACTTCATGGGTAGTTCTTACTGCCTAACCCTTATGGTTGAACCTACAAGTACTAGCAACCCCCTGGGAGGAACACACAGTCTCACCCCTCTGGTTCAGCTGAAGAATAGACTCTCTAAGGAAGCACTCACCGCCAATTCCCCCTATAGTCTCGTATCGTACTAAAGGATCTCTGGGGAATCACTCAACGTCTCATTCCCCTTGTTGCCTACGTCGAGGAACTACAGACTCTCTGAGTAATCACTCATCATCAATTCCCCTGTTGGTCTCATATCGAATTAATAAGACACTCTGGAGAAGCCCTTACGTCCATTCTCCCTATGGTCCACTACACTAAGTTCTCATATCCTTGTGTAAAACAAACATACATAGCTTGTGTATCGCCCCAAGTAAACCTCGAGAACTATTTGGCTATCATTCTAAGGCACAACAGCATAATAGTACAACAGTTCCACTATCCTAAAACTAGGCACGGCAACTGGAAAAACGCCTAACAGGTAAAACATGCATGGAAAAACATCCAGAGCACAGTAAAAATTACCCTATTCACAGGCATCGACCTCTACTCAAGCAATCAAGAAAAGCAGGAAAACAATAGGGGAAAAATAGGAAACACACAATACCCCGTTCAAGGGAATTGGTGGAATTGCACAAAAATATTCAAATACTTCTTACATAAAGCCACAAACCACCTACCTTGATGCTAGGAGATCAATATACTAGAACCACAATGATTGATTCTCCTTATAATGTCGAAGATCTGAGAAAACGTCCAAAACGCTCAACCCATGATATCTTGAGAAAGAGGGAAAATCAGGGAACAAGGATAAGGTAGAAGAGAGAGTTTACCGAGGTGATCCCAACGCAATCAACGGCAGTTGAAATGGATATCGGACGGAAGCTCGGGGGATTGGAGAAGGATCACGGTCGTACGAGAGCTCTCAACCGAACGAGACCTAGAAGAAGTTCGTTCTGGCGATTAGAAGCGACCCCGGTGCGTTTAATGAAAAAAAAAAGTACATGGCGTGTACTTCTGGGTTACATGGCGTGTACTAGGAATTTATGTACACCGCTTTAAGTGGCCTCCACATCGCCCCTACACACCATGTGTGTAGCCCAGATATTGCTAGCACACAGCCTACACGGCTTCAAAATACACGGCGTGTACTCATTAAGTACACGGCGTGTATTTTGAAAATTTTCAAATTTTTCCTTTTTTCTCAAAAACGACCAGAAACGAAAAAACATACCTAAAATGAAGATCTGGGTTCTAACAATAATACTCAAATACCCATTATAATGACACAACCACCTTATATCACACTTCCATTTCAACTATACCATTACACCCTGACTATTACCCCCAACCAAATGTAATATGTGAGAAATAAAACAAGCCTTCTCCCCCTTTTCACATTAATCCCATACTACAACATTCCTTCTTAATAGATTCTCCCTACCCAAACATAAATCTAAAAATATAGTGAAATCTCTAGAGAGAAAGACACTACAATTCCAAAATAACCCTAAAGGTAGAAATGATTCAGCAAGGTTAAAAAAATGCCTAGAATTTTTTCTACATTGGTTTTATGGTGTCAGAATTTATCTAATGGATGTGGTTTGTGGTGAAAACAATGGGTATCTAGGATTCAAATAGATGATGTTGATGGTCAATGGATTATTTTTTCATCATGAGTGTGATATAGAGGATCACTCTCCTCAGGGCCACACTGACTAGTCATCTAAGGGCTTGATCCAACCTAGGTGTTTTAAATTTTGAATTTTTTTTATTTTTTTGTAAATTTTTCTATAGTATTTTCCCTATTATATGATTCTAGTTTGGATTAATTTGGGAAATTTACCACAAAAAAATACAAAAAGGTGTTTTTTGAAAATGGGAAAATGAATTATGAGGAAAACATTACCCAAGAAGTAAAATACTCTATAAGGTAACAATAAGATTCAAGGAAGAAGAGAAAAATGGCCACACAGCTTTATTACATAAGGGCTACCACAATCCCTATCTAAAATAAACCTAAATTAACTTTGAAAAAAATGATTCATATTACTAATTTACATTGACTACAAACCCTTAAAAAACCTATAATAAGATAAAAATATCATTAAAATTTATAAACAACCTAACCATATCAAGAACCCATGATTAATTACTTATTTATCATTCCATATTCAATAATGTTAATACCAGTTTTCCACTTTCCTTTCTCATTACCATATTAAAATAATTTAACCACTTAGCATGCATTCATCATATCTATATCAACATGAAAAAATACAATAGTATTCTTATCACCAAGCCCATTATCAACAACATTAATATAATAAAAAAAAATAATTCTTGACACTTCCCATCCCAAACCATAATCTAATTATTATGTTCATTTATGTCAATCATGTCCTCTTTCTCAAGAGGTATCCCAAGAAATCCCATTACTGGAATTTATATATTGAACATCCAAGGAATCACTACATGGATAAATTTAAAGGAAAAAGGTTTATAAGAATTCATGTAAAGGTATAAAACATGTATATAAGGAAATGGAAGAAAACACAACAAGAAAATTATGTATAAAATCTTAGGTGATAGAAGAAGCATCAAGAAATACCCTGTCTCAATGAAGATTGAACTCCATTATGACAAGAGAATCAAAATAGAACATTGATAAACTCAAATGAATCTTACACTAATATATAACATGAAATAATTCATCAATCCATCAATCATACTCTTTCAAAATCAACCAAAACTCCTACTACAACCTCATTAGGAAAAAGGAGATGAGAAGAAACAATGAAAAGTGAAAGGTAACAAGGATCCAAGGGGAATAAACCCCCATAGACATGTGAATAAGATCCCTAAAAATGGAACTGAATGTCATTAAAGGAACTCCATTATCCTCATTGGGTATAAAAAATGATTAAATGAAAAGAAATAGAATATTGGATGGATAAATTTATAATCAAATTTAGATAAACCTTCCATTTCATAGTGAGTGTATCACCACGACATGGTGGAGTTTATTAATAAATGATCCAAAACCCATAACATTCAAAAACACTATATCCTCCTAAAAATTCACCATATTTTTTACCCCTTAAATGTGGCATTTATCACCACTATAATATATTGAATTCATCCAAATCTACCTTCACCTCAATCCATAATCAACACATGAACCACCATAGTATAGTTTTCCAAACACATAATTTATACAATACCACCATGACTCGACCACAATATATAATCTTATTATAAATTTTCATAAAGCACTAGAAAAACTAAAACAAGAATTTTAGAACCCTATAGATCAACTCTTTACATAATGGATTTCCCATTGACATCCATTTTGACCTAATTTACCACTATCAACTAACCATCAACATCTCCATGATCATTACACGGATCTGTCTAATTACCCTGATCCATACAACCCCACTAAGATTATATTAGAGAACCTTTACTAATAACTTTACCTTATTACCAAAATGAAATCTAATTAAAACTATTTCTAGGTCCTTATATCTAATATTCAGATACCTAATTCAAATCAAAACCCCTTCCACCACTTCTTTAAGAACCTATCTAATATAAATATTGAATTTTCCTCATATTACCAGTTTTTTACACTCTATTAGATTATTAGGATATGTATATCGACTATATCATATGTAATTTACTATAAAAACTTTAAAATTATCCTTCTTTGAAAAAGAGAAGAATAAAAATTCTTCTTTTATCTTCTTAATATCTCATTTATCTTAGAAAACTCATCAAACATCATCTTCTTACTACCTACTGATTATTTCTCACACATTACTACTATTTAATTATCCCATAGATCTTCATCTACTATAATTTATTTATTTACTTCCTCATTATATATAGGTAAACAAAATAGTTTATCCCATGATTAAATATATGATTTCAAATCATACAAAAACTTTTCATACCTTTATAGTCTCATAACCTTTAATGGTCAAACAAAAATTATGTAGATCAGTGAATTTATATATATAATTCCTAAAAACATCTCCCAAACCTTTAAAACCATGAAATAGTTATCTTTATACATACTTAAGGTCTCAAAATAGATATACTCATAAAATAAGAACTGAAATATATCCCATGTTAACATCATGTCTCTTTTTTTCCTATAATAGAATATATTATTATCATTATGTCATCCCAACCTGAAAAAAATAATTTAACATCCCACTACAAAACTTTCAATAATCAATCAATTTGAATATATTATCAATTCCCTTGGATCATTACTTTTCACCTGATGGTTCAAGATATCCTTTTAATGTAAGAAGGCTTTACACCTAAAAATCTTGAGAGATGTATGCTATTGTATTCTACACTAATCTCTTTATATCCTTATCTAATGCTTATATATCATAAATAATAATTTTCATAATGTATATATTTATTTGTGATTAATGATATTCCACAGATAGAACATTTTCATCTTCACACTCTAGATGTTATTCAATGTGTCACTCTTGATTGACCTCATCTCCATTTCTATAAGAATATATTTGTTGTATTATATCAAAAAAAATAAAACATCAATTAGAAACAAAAACTACAGATTTTTCACCCCAAATAATTATTCAAACCATCATCTCTAGTACATATACACAAATCAATTAACACCCTCAAATCAATCATGTTATTTTTTTCATTTTACTTATTATTATAAATTAATTCATCAATAGAAATATTCTCATAAAAACATAAATTCAAATATTAATAATTAAATTATTTAACAAAATCTTATTTTTCAAATCAATTTAGAGTCAAATAAAACCCATAGGGATTTTCACTTATAACATATCCATTTATACTAAAAAATTATATGAATTCCCAATCATTCCAATCATAATAAAATTATTAATAAATGAAAATTCATTTATCCCAAATAACTAAACTCTAATCCATGAAAACAATAAATCAAATTTCATACTTTCCAAGTAACTTAAGCTACCCCTTGATTGTGTTGAAAAAACACATATACACAACTTTTATTTATGGTTTCAAACTCTATATTTCCTTTTTAATTTTAATCCAAAATATCAAAAATAATAATTATTATTATTATAAAAATAAACCTTCTCTATTTATAATTTTTAACATCCCACCCTGGAACAATGATTATTTTAAAGAGGAATGCCACAATTACTCACATGCACTCCTAGATCACTAGAGGATGACAACTAGCATTGAGGTTGAAAATTAATGAACATTTTACTATAACATTTCATATAAATAATAATGTAAATTAATTAATTAATCAAATACAGTGTAAAACATAACTAACACCATTACATAATATTATAAAATATCTCATAAATGAAAATTAATATTATCCAATCATATAGGAATAATTATAAATTTCCAACACATGAATTAATATAAATTACATCAAAAATAAACTAAATAAATCGCATAAAATAACATAGATTCATAATTATTTAGTCTCATAATACACCATTAGAATGATATTGGTTACCAATTCTAATATATACTAAGTTTTTACCCTTATTTATATTACAATGAGTGAATATTATATGTACATGAGTTTTATTTTATTCAATATGTTACATCTTTGTTTGTTGATTTTTACACTCACATATATGAATTATGATATCCATTGGGGGTATCTTTAGTGGTGGACTACTGTGATTTTTAATCACATAATATACATGCACTTTAGTGGGAATACACTACTTATATTTGATATTCCAACCAGGGAAATAGTTAGGTTATTGGTTTGGAGTTTTAGTAGCTTGGTATTTATGTGGGTTGGTTCCAAGGATAGGTCAAGGGCCCGGTTGTCTATAGAGTGACTAGTTTTATTTATTTATTTTTATTCCCTATAATTTTTATTATTAACACACAAAGTATGATCTTGAATTGTATTATTAATTTATGTTTATCATGGGTTAATTTTGATATACCAAGTGTTATATGATTTGACACAAAAACACCTAGATTATAGTGTAAAATGATCCAATAATATGTATAAATTGGATAAAAAATAAAAACAAAAAAAAATAAAAAAAAATATATGGTTTAGGAATATTCTCTATTTCCATGAATAGGTAGAATGATATAAATATTTTAAGAAGAAAATTATAGGGTAACACTATATCACAAATCCTAGATGAAATATGAGATCATAAAGAAATGTGGTTCTACAGTAACACATGGTACTACAAAAACTAACTTCACAAAATGTTCCATGGTGTTATAGTTTCCATGTCAATAAAATCCATACAATAATTGTACATATTGTTGATGTTAGTAATCATATTTTCTATTTTTTTGTATTCACTGTAATGTTTCCTCCATAATTTGGGCCATCAAAACATGGAATAATATAATCTAATAGATTATGCTCTACCATTTAAATAATATCCCATATTGATCTTAATCCCACATATTGACCTACTTATATTCTTCCAACATATAAAAATTACTTAATCTAATATTATACTTTTTCTTATCCAAAAATGTGTTTTTTACCTTTAAATCTTCAATTTCATGCTGATGACTGATTAAAGACTAGCTTATTTCACTTTCATGATTGAAAATTGTTTTTTAAAATTCATCTTATCAACATATATTCATTAATAAATACCAATAAAAGAAAAAAAGTGTCTTGACTTATCAATCATCATATTATTTATTAATATATCAATCAGATTAATAGTTCCTTGAAAATTCTAGTATTTAAATAGTTTATCCTATATTAGTCCTATAATATTTGTTACTTTAACCAAATATTAATTTTCCTATCATGAAACATCATGTTTATTGAAAGATGTATATCACTCTGAATTTTATAGTACAATAAATTTTTCTCTCTTTTTCAATCCATATCCTATAAGAATTTATTTATCCAAACGATATCCTTCCAAACTAATTTTACAAAAATATAATTTTTATCTATGGTGGATATTTCCACCACCACTGACAATTGAGATATCCAACTTACTAAAATTAAACTATTAGTAAACACATAACCTATGTACTCTTTCTATTATTGATTTAACCTCTAAGGATATAATCCACATACCTTAGTAAGGAATTTACTTTCACAATATATAGAGATACTTGTATCCCTTGAAATATCTTAGTATCCCCTTAATATCTTCCCAATTTTTTTTCTTAAATTATCCATGTACTTCTTACAATTCCAACTACAATAAAAATATTTGTTTATATATAAAACGTATCATACATCAGCCACCCAACAAATAATTCATAAGGAAAATTTCACATTTATTCAACCACTTATTTTTTATTTTATGGTATCACCTTTTATAATTTAAAATGCATTTCCAAGACAATCAAAACTGGATTTATTTCTAGTATACTAAATTTTCTCAAGAACCTTCCCAAGGTAGTCAGCTTATGATAACATCAAGGATTAACCTACACAATATCTCTTGATATTCACCCCCAATTATTTTTATATTCCCAAAGATCTTTCATAATGAAATATATAACTTGATTCCTTTTTACATCATTAATTATTTTCATATATATTCATACAATTATTATGACATACTCATAAAAATGTAATATTGTATATCAATCTCAAAAAGACTTTAAATATAAGTATTATCTTATGACGTAATATTTTTATGTATTTTTAATCATGAATGCATCAAACATATTATTCTACTACCCAGGATACTGATTCAACCCATGTAAAATTTTCTAAGGCTTTCACATGGTCCCTTTTTACCTATCTCAAAAAATCCATCAAATTAACCTATATATCATTCTTCCACCAAATTTTGATGAAAAAAGTAGCTTCGTAACAAGTCTCTCTAGATGTAAATCCTATGATGCAACATTTCTAAAAACCACTGGAATGATATTGGTCTTGATTAAAGTGGATAAAATTCAAGTGAAATATACTCCATAATTATATTAAAATCCTTTCACCAACATTATTTCCCAATATCTCATATTAGTACCATGCTCATCTATGACTCATTAAACCCATTTTTTCTATATTTTTTCATTCGTTGTGTAAATAGAGTCAAATATCATGTATTGATACCTATAAAGTATAAATATCCCATTTCATATCCAAAACACACTTTATCAACTCACTCAACTAAATTACATTTTCAATGAATTTGGGATCACCAATATCAATCAATAACAAATATTATAAGTATGATAAATAAATTTTAAATCTTCATCTCGCCCTTTTTTATCTTCTTAACTTCATATGAGTAGGCTCTATGTGTTCTTTATTTACATGATCAGGGGTGCATTAATTATCCACTTACTCCTATAACCCACATTCTTTAATCTCACTATCATTTTCAACTACATGATGGTCCTTATACATAACACCTTCATTAAATATAACATTCAAAATTATGATGAACTTCTTGTTCACATAATCCTAGAAGTGATATCTAAACTCATATACAACATATCAAATAAAGAAACATGATTTGAATTTTTCATAAAAACATATCCCTTATATAATAATATATATGAACACATTTCAAATAATTTAATATTAATAAATGAGAGGGCCTTACCTTCTTTCCAACCAGAATTTCTAAGGATGTTGTTTTCCTATTGGTATGTATATAATCCTATTGATATGATTTTCCTCCATATTTTTTTATTCTATATAAAATTTATTATGGAACCTATAGTATAGAATCTTACTCATAGAATGTTCATTTAAAATTATATTCATCCACTCAACCATGCCATTATGTTGTGGAGTACTTGGAATAGTATTCTCCTACTAAATTCTATTAGTAAAAAAATTACTTGAACACTATAAAATTATAATATCCTCCATTGATAGAACTAATTCATTTCATCTTTGATTCTAACTCGTTATCCAAAAGATAATTACACTTTTGAAACTTATTAAACACATCATATTTTTTTGCTAAAATTAAACCCATGCATTCCTTATTTATTCATTGATAAATTTCGCAAAATATAGTGATCCTTCAAGGGAATATACTAGTTCATACCACCATACATTAGTGTACACAAGGTCAAGCTTTCTAGCTCATCATTTTGAATAATTTCCTAGAAAATACCTTTTTCTTATAAAAGATATAATATTTATATTGAAAAAACTCCACTAAGTTTATATCTTATATAATTACTTTTTTTATATGACATTCCTCACCTTTTCAATCGCATGGCCTAACATGGAATTTCGTAGTTATAAATTTTAAACTTAATTTAATGTTTCAATTATGTCAATTAAATTTTAATCATATTGTATCATGTTTTATTTTCTTTAATCCATGAACTATAACTTATATCACATGGTAGTTTTCCATGTAATATGAGTGAACATGGTGAAAAATAATGCATCATCAAGTTTTCTAATATAAATATGATTCCATATCAACCTAGGGATATGTCACACATTCTCTAAAATAAGAAAAATCCCACTATTAGTTTTTATCCATACATAAACCCATCCCAAAATATATAAGAGTTCATTATTAGTAAGATGAACCTTAAAAAAATATTTAAAAATAATTATTACAGAAATATTTCATTAATATAGAATGAAAATATTTCCCTAAGTCTAAAATACTAGACTCCATGGGACTGCTACCACATAGTATAAAAATATCATTATTTTTGTAAGAATTTTTTTTCTAAAGTGGTTTTAGGTGCCTTTAGTTTATTCATACACTCTATAAATGTGATGATAAAAATAGAGAGTCTTCCCAACACTCTTATCTAAATATCCTCACTGAGGATTAAATCTCACACATCATTTAAATTTAATTATTTATTCCTTGAATAACTGATCACAAATATTATAGTAGATTCAAAACTATCATGTAATAAAGAAAATAAAACTAGTTTATATACCACATCATACACCATGATTCATAATGATTTAATCTTACTTGTCATGGTGCTGAATTCATTTACAATATCAATAATAATCTTCTATTTAGCAGATATTCTTTCTAAATATATATATTATCCATTAATAAAAAAAATTATATAAATAAGTGGATGGATTATTCAAAAAATTCATAAATAGGTCATTTTTTATCAGATATAATTCCTCATGGGAAAACCCAATAGTTAATAAATACAATGGAAAAGATAAAAAGAATGTCAAAAAAATAGGAAAAACCTCCTCACTATAAAAACTCTTAGTATATCCCCACCAATAGTAACCACCACCACCATAAACTTTAAACTACCACAAATAATCATCCCCAAACAAGTTTCACAAGCACTGCATCCACCAAGACCAACTTTTAATTATTCCTCATCTGCATAGACACAACCCATGTAGGCATAAATTCATGCATGGTGGAGCATAAACATACTCTATAGAGTGTCCTGAAAAAATAAATGAAAGTTAATATAATAACTAAAATCAAACTATGGAATAAGAATGAATCAAAGGAGAACATAAGAACCCAGATATTTTTTATAGTAAGATGTCTCAAGGACTAATAGAATTCCTTATCATAAATATTAGCTTCTGAAATGGTCACATTTCATAAGAAACCAAGGATTCTAAAAATGTAGAAAACCCCATAAATTTTTAATTTGACAGACTTGATATAAGTCTTATCATTAAGGAAACATAATGTACTTGGTATTTCAAAAGGGTTAAAAATATGAACTTCTCAACCATTATAATTTAAATGTTTTCACCCTAAACAACAATGGGGGACCTGCACCTCAATGAGTTTCATGTTTCATTCAGAGGAGTACCAAACCCTATCTTTTATAACTACCCACCCATAAGGGAACCCACATTACCTCACACAATCTATTGTGGGGGACCCACGCCTAATTAAAGAATTTTTGTTATTATAAAGAGTTTCAAACCATAAGGGAAGGCCCATACCTCACTGAGTTGTGTTTTTTGAATGAGTGAGTAACTAACTAAGGTGGGGGACTTGAACCGTGTTAGTGGGGGAGTTCTAGACTCCAAATAAATATAGGGTACCCACCCCTTGTTGGGGCTAAGGGAGTATCGATCCATTGTCAAAACTAGGGGGACCCACACCTTGAGTACATAGATGTGTTCCAAACTATCATAAAAAATTATAAGTACCCACATCCAAACATAAATTAATTTTTTGGGGACTTTTAAATCCCATGTCTACTCCTTTCCACTTACATGAACCCAATAGATACCCTTGTAGAGTTAAAGAGGCTAAACCTACCTAACTATATAAATAGACTTGGGTGGTCAAAATGACCACATCATCATGTATTATGTGAAGAAACAATATGTATATTTTATATTGTAACACCCTTATATTTTAAAAAAACAATATGTTCAATTTCATGTAAGATGTGAAAGACCAATCCTAAATTAACCATGAAATTTTCTTATATATAATTACTACAACATAGTCGTTAAATTTTTGGGTTTGAATAGGATTAAATACTTTATGATATATATATATAACATTCCTACTCAATATAAATATATTAATAAATTTTTAGGAAAAACACTCAATTTTTAGTAGTCATTTTATTTTTTCTTCAAAAATGGTTTTCATTACTTTTTTGGGAGAAAATAAAATAATTAATTTATGTATGTTTTAGCAATTATTTTGATAAAAAAAAATTTTAAATTCATATTATTAAAATTATATTTGGATGAATTTTTTACAATTTTTCAAAAAATATTATGATTTTTCAATGAAAAGTAAGAAAATACGATTTTTATTGAAAAATGTATTTTTATTTCAAGTATGTACAAAGTTTAATTTAATTTTAAAATTATTTCAATGTAAAATTAGATCTATTATATTTTAAATAATCTAATTATGTTTATTGGAACAAATTTTATGTTTTCATTTGGTATAAAAACATTTTTATGATTAAAAAACACATTTTTCTGAAATACTATTTTTATGCTGGTAATTTATTTTTATCTTAATAAATTAAATTAATACCTACATGTGAATTATTTTAATAAAATATTTATATTATATATTCAGTAAAATTATTTAACATTTATCAATTATTTTTTATGAAAGGGATAAGAATAAATACTGTTTTATGGTTAAAATTGTATTTTTTAAAAATATTATTTTCACCATGTTTTGAAAATTTTTAAAAAAATTTAATTTATTCCCATTATAGGTATATAATTTTATATAATTTATTAAATATTTTTAATTTTTATATTATTTTTTTAAATAGGTCCCTTTTATTTTTTTAGCATTATGAATAAAAGTCGTGGTAATATTTATCACCATAGTAAAGAGTAAATCGGGTTATTCTAGGTTATAATTAAGTGATAAGGCCATAATTTCTTCTTAATAATAATTATTTTATGAAGTTAATTATAACATTATTACCTTAGGGTAAAAATTTATTTTTTAATGAAAACATTTCCATGTAAATGAAATTTATAATATTTAATGAAAATAATGTTAAAAAATGTCACTCTCTTGGTTTTAAATATCTCTTATATGGCCTCAAAAGGACAATATTAAGCTATCAATGAATATAAATATCTAATTTGATATTAATTAAATTATTTTATTAGTGTGAATTTAATTCTAATATTTATAAATTTTAATAATGCCTTTAATGCTTACTCAAAGTCGATGTTGTCCAGTTAATAAAAAATAAATAATAAATGTTATTGAAAATAATAAAAGTAATTATATTTTAGTGATTTAATGTGTCCTATTAATTTTTTATTTTAATATTACGTATTAGTTTTATTTTAAATAATTATATTCAAATTAAAACTTTTTATTTATTTCCTTTAAGTCAATTTAATTTAATATTTTCTAAATTGGAAATTCTGATATTTTATGAAAATGATATTTTATTAAATTACATAAAAATAATAAAAATATTAAATGTTTTCAATGTGGATAATATATTATCTAAAATTTCATCCCTTTCCAATTTATTTCCCATTTAGATCCATTTTTTTCAAATAACATTAATATATTTTAATCATTTATAAAATTCCAAGAGTGCCCCTCCCCTTAATAAGAATAATTTCTTTCACTTATTAACTTAATTTTGAACCATATATCTCAACCAAAATCTCCCCATGTTAACTTCTACAGTTCTCTAGACACATTATATAGGTTTTGGACTCCCCAAATGACTGACCCTAGATCCTTTAATAGGAGATTTGAAGGAGTTTTTTCAAAGAACTGGTAATCGCCTAAATCTATCACCTTATTTTTAGTTATAATATTACCACCTATAATTTTATTATTTTATTCATAAAATAATTAATTAATAATCTTAAATATAATAAAATTTTATTATAATTATTAAACCACTTTTATTCACCCTCTTTCTATCACATGGGAAGTGAAAATATCACTTGTACATACGTACATCCTACCATCTCCACGTAGCGATAAAATTCATTTCTCATAACCATATAATATAGATGGGTATTTTAATGGTTTTAATGTTTATAATTAATAATTATGAAAATTTTATATCTCTTTAATGATAATATAATATCTACCTTCTTACCTTCAAAATATTTGGAAAATGATAATGTTGCTCGTGCGTGCGTACGTACAATCATATACACAAAGTGGTGTGATTTTTTTTCATTTATATTTTACACATAAAGTATTAAGGTTGGATTTAATGAATATATATGATATATATTATATAATAATTATTCTTTTTAAAGTTATTTATTATTTAACTTTCTTTCATTTCATCCATCAAAAAATGAAAACAGCGTTCATCCGTACGTACGACCTACCATCTCCCTGAATGGTGTAATTCATTTTTATATATATACATTTATGAATGAATCCAAGCGTGTATATAGTGAATTAAAATTATATTTATATAATTATTAACATTATTTATAATATTTAACCATTATCAATCTATAATTACCAAAACTACTGAACTAAAATGTAGATAAAATGCAAAGTATATATCACTATGAACGGTTATTTTAATAAAGATTTGATAAGAAATCAGTGATAAAATGTTATATGTAAATAATATATGGTATTAAATACATATGTGTATGGTTATTTAATATATTTATAACAAATCTATATTTATTATATAGGAGGTTCCAATGTGTATGATAGAAGTTGGACTTAAGGGATGGGATTTTCAACACACTTTTATTTCTGTGGGACACATGTCATATTCACCACTTGTTTCTTTTGTGTGGTGTATATAATATAAATTAATGTATTTTATTATTCATATTAATAAATTTATAGTGATTTAAAAATTCATATAAGTTTATTTCTTTCATGTGGCTTATGATTCAAAATCAACCAATGTGGTAAGGGATTTATGTTTCAATGTTAGTTTAATAGAGATTATTTATAGATGAATTTACATTAGAGGAAATTATATGATCCTTATCATATTAATATATTTAATTTTTCATCTCCTCTAGTTATTTAGGAATAATAAATGTTTTCTTTTAATTTACCAATCTTTAAATACTAAAGAGACTGAGTTAAATGCTTTATGTAAAACTGATAATGTTTTACTACTCGACCAGAAACCTTTTTCTACCATATTCATGATTCTATAAAATTATTTCTAGAAATTTTTTAATATTATAATATTATTATTTGAATACATTTTACAAATGATAATATTTTTAAAAAATATATTAAAATTAATATTCTTTTCATTTTTTTAATGAGGTAATTTTTGACTTTTTACCAAAAATGTGATAGGAATGTTTTCTTTTAACATATAAGGAATAAATAGAATTTTATTTCATGATGAACACTAATTTTTATGAATATTAATTTATATGTTTATATGGTTAATTTATTTGAAATTTTTTACCAGAATATTTTTGGAAACATTTTTATTTTAAAATTAATTTTCTAATTGGAAAGGATAATTCACTCAAAAAAATGTTTCAATGTTATTTTAAAGGAATATTCATATATGATAACATAATTTGATGTTAATTATATTTTACTGGTGATATAATCCAATAATACCATTTTTACACTTTCTTTGGATGGTTAATGTTTATATTGATGAGATTTTTATGAAACCCATTTATTTTTTATGGATTATGCTCTGATGAAATGTTTATGAAACCCTTTTTCTTCGAAAAAGTTATTTTATGTTGATATGATGAATATTTTATGATATTATAGAGTGTATATATATATATATATATGGTTTTCATTATATGATCATTTTTTATGTTATAAACCAAGGTTAGTTCTTATATTATAACCAAGGATGGTGGTTACATTATAAACCAAGGATTGTGATTACATTATAAATGTGGGATAGTGATTATGTTATAACAAAGGATGGTGGTTACGTTATAACCAATTATGGGTGGGCATGAAATTATACAACCCTCTAATTAATTAGGTAATGATTGATATATCATGAGATAAACAATATTGAAATGGGGATTGAACCCAATTTAGTAAGGGACTCTATCTGCTATGATATTCATGGGAGTGAACCTTGAATACTATGATGGTTTTGGGAGTGATTCTAGTCCACTATGATAGTATTGGAAGTGATTCTTGACTACCAAAGAAATTATTTTATATGCTTATGTGTACTTAAAAATCCTATTTCTTATGCTAATGATATGATCTCATGTCTCATGTTATTTTATTCCATTATGATTCATGTTATATGAAATTCCATTCTTTATTCCATGACTCAGCATTATGATCTATGATATGAAAGGTATGGATATAAAATTTTATTCACATATTCTCATAACCTTATGCTCATATTATTCTTATGTGAGCATTCGTATCTCCCTTTTTTCCTTTACATAGAATATGAACTCGACATTTCTTATGTTTTCTTTCCCCAGGTTATGAAGAAAGGTTTTAGGAATTATATTTCTAATAAGGGTGATAGTTATGAAAAACTAAATGGGGAACTCTTATTAACTATTTTTTATGTGTCTAAGTTTCTAATTATACTAGAAATATATGATTATATCATGGATTATTATGATATTTAATGAATTTTCGTCTGATAATATGTAATATCTATATCTAAAAATTATTGGTCGTTATAGTTGGTAACCATAGGAAACTAGGATAAAATAACATTAGTGAGAACCATAAGTATAAGTATAAAAATAGGATAACATCATAAAGTTTTGGTAATGATCATATATGACCTAGGTTAATCCTAAGGATTCATATATTGAAAAATAGGTGTCCAAATTTAGATATCCTATAAATGATTTTTCATGTTTCTCACTTTGACTATTGTTTCTCACACTATGATCTTAGTTTTTATTCAATGGTTGGAACTAGGAGGATTCATGTTAACACTGATGGACAATAAAATGATTTACCACATGATAACCCAAATGAAATGGGATTTTTAATATGAAACCATGTGATTATTCCTAACCAATTATCATAACATGTGATTAATAACTTGAATCTTAATCAGGTCTTAGAATTATTGAAGAATAGAAGTATATAGTTTACCGAGAGATTTGGTGGTGAGTATTATACATGAAAAATGATTCACCTTCCTATATATAGAGAATTTGGGATAAAACACTCAAGTGAATGACTTGGTAGAACAATAATATTTTTTCTACGTAGAAACAAAAGTTATAGAGAAATAATTTCCTAGGAAAAATAAAGGGTTCGATGGAGGGAAATAAAGATCAACTAATGTTACCATTAATAGTTAAATGTTTTATGTATGGGTAATATGGTAATTATTCAATCTAATTCCATAATCCATGGGATAACTCCTAGAATATAGAGGTACCTATGCTATGTTATTATTTTAAGTGAAAGGATTTAATTATTTATATACTGGAATTCAAGAATTATATCAATATTATTTTAAATATAAGAATCATAAAAAATCTAAGGATTATTACATAGTGGTTTTCTTTAAGGATTTGAAAAAATATTTTGAATGGTTATAATAAAAAATAAAATTGATTAAATGGTAAGGTGATAATGTTTAGTTGGGATAAATAGATGATTGACATTAACGGGAAAATATTTGAGACTTATATATTGGGTAATGATATGATTACAAAGTGATTTATTTCATATTTGATATATTTTATTTTATTTTTATATTTAGGAAATATATTAAATGGCCTATGAAATTATTTTAGGAATAATTATTGTGTTAATTTTTGGAAGAATATATGTTTACATGTGATAATAACAAAAAAGTTATGGATACCATTATGGGTTTATAATTTTAAGGTTTATTATAAGTTCAATGGAATCAACAACCCCTTTTTAATATTTTATGTGATGGTATTTTGATGTTATATGAAACTTTTTTTGGGTATTATGAATAATACTATATTTAGGTTCAAATAACACTTTGGGGTTGGTATATAATTTGATGTTAAGTTCATTATCGTCTACTATATTGTGAAATATAGATAATATTGATGGTTTAAATGTTATTAATTTATGAGATTATAATTTCATAGATACTTATTGTCAACCTAAGGATTAACTTTCATGTTAGTATTTAAATTTGATTCATGATATTTTGGTCAATTTCACTGTATTAAAATATTATATAGTGATTTATCATGGTGATTAATGATATTTAGGATATGTTTCATTGGGTTGAGGTATATGTAACCCTTTTTTTAAATAGTTATTCAACATGAAAGATTATTTTTGAATAATGAAATTAAATTTAAAATATGTGTGATGAAGGGTATGGTATAGCCTTTGAGATTAAACCATTATTAAATGTTAAATTTATTGAGGTAATTAAGATAATTGAGATTAATGTTTTATTTAATTATATGATGGGTTATTCCTTTCAAGAATTATGTTTTGAAAACTATTTTTTGTTTTAGATAATTAATAAATATAGTAATAATATATTTATATATTTATATATATTTTTGATCCATTATAATTTTATTTTAGTTCTTTAGGCAATAAATTTTCATCTTGAATACTCAGCATTTAGAGAAACATGTTATATAGTGGAGGTAATTGATTAAAGGATGAAATTTTACTTGTAATATAAGTATATTTCTCTAGGTTGTTTTTCTAAATAGAAAATGAATACATCAACCCTAGTAAAAGGACCCTAAGATAAAAAAAATCATATAACCTTCAATTCTAATGAATTGATGGTCTTTTAACCCCTTATTGGTTCATGGTTTTATGATTGTTAACTTTCTCTTAACCATTTTATTGATCACTATATATTATTCCTTGTCCATTAGTGTTCACTTCTATTTTTATAGTGTCACCTCTCACCAATATTCTTATTTTTGGGTACTTAGTTATGTGTTATTCAAGATGACATTTATATTATCCTTTCCCTATTTTCAAGAGGATGTTTTGTTAACCCTTTTTACGATGTGGGTTATCAATAATATAATTTTTAAATATTAAACATGTGATTACAAAGAAAATTGTCAAAATTAAAGTATGTATTTTATTATAGGGGATATTGTAACACATGGATATTTCAAAATAACACTATGTTCAATAGCATACTAGATACACAACACCAAGCATAAAAGAAAAATGAAATATTATTATATATGAATGTTATAAAAAAAGAAATTAAATTGTAATTAAGGAATAATATTATGTTCTATATGAAATATATATAATGGTACTTCTCAATATAAATATATTAATAAATTTTTAGTAAATAACCATTGAATTTTTACTAAATCCAATTTATTCTTTTCAACAAAAATGAATTTTATTGATTTTTGTCAGAAAATATTATAATTAATTTCTAGGTTATTTTGAAATTATATTGTATAAAAGGATTTTTTTATTTATAATGTCAAAATTATCTCATGATTATTTTTATATAATTCTCTCAAATGTATGATTTTTCAATGAATAGTATAAAATACTAATTTTTATTGAAAATTATATTTTCATTTCAAGAATGTGTTAAGTTCAGTTTTATTTTAAAATAGTTTCAAATTAAAATTAGATATATTGTGTATTAAATAATATAATTAATTTTATTGTAATCAATTTTATCTTTTAATTAGGTATAAAATCATTTTTAAGTAAAAAGGCATTTTTTCTAAAAAACTATTTTTATGCCTATAATTTTTTTATCTTGATTAATTAAATTAACCACTATTGGTGAATTATTTTAATGAAATTGATATATTATATATTAAATAAAAAAATTAACATCCATCTATTATTTTTCTTATATGTGGGATAAAAATATATCCACTTTTATGCTTAAAATGGTATTTTTCAATAAAGTAGTTTGTGCCGAGTTTTTTACATTTTTTAAATTAATATCTACAACTTATAGGTATCTAATTTGATAAAATTTATTCCATATTTATAATTAGGAGGTTAAAATTTGTAAAATGGGTCTCTTTTATTTTTCGGTATTATGAATAGTAATGGTGGTAAAATGTATCACCTCAATAAAGGGTAAATCGGGTTAATATAGGTTAAATATATTTGATAAGGCCATATTTTTTCATCCAAGTTATTATTTGATGAACTAAATTCATAAATTATCACTATAGGCTCAAAATTTATTTTCTAATTTGAACTTTTCTATGAAATTTAACTATATAATATTTAAATCAATGAAAGTCACAAACTGTCACTCACTTAGTTTTAAATATATCTTATATGTCCACATAGGGAAAAAATAATTTTATGAATTATTATAAATTAATATTTTTAGATTAAGGAAATTATTTTCTTGATGAAATTTTCTTTCTAATTTTATGTAATTTTATAATTACCTTTAATGCTTATGCAATGCAGATAATGTATTTCTCCAATTAATAACAAATAAAATGAATTGTTTTAGTAATATTAAAAGTAATGTAATTTGAATAATTTAATGTGTGACACGAATTTTCTAGATTAATATTACAAATTAGTGTTATGTTAATGAATTATATGTGATTTTAAACTTTTTTTTATGTATTTTAATTCAAATTAAATAAATAGCTTTTAAATTGGAAATGAAAATATTTTATAAATATAATATTTTATTAAATTGAATTAAATCATAAAAATATTAAAATTTGGAAATAGGGGTAATATATAATCTAAATTTCATATATTTACCATTTATATTCCATTTGTAACCATTTAGATTGATAATGAAATTAATATATTTTAATCTTTTAAGAAATTCCATGAGTGCCCCTCCCCTCAATTATAAAAGGGCACACCTCCTTTATCTTCTTCACATAACATTAAGCCTTATAGATCTACCAAAATATGAAAATTTATCTTATAAACATATTTAGTCACATTATAAAGGTTTTTTTATTCCCAAGATACAGATCCTAGATCCCATAAGAGGAGATCTAAAAGTGTCGTTTCAAAGAAAATACAATTTCCTTAACCGATGAATTTCTTTTTAATTCTTATTTTACCTCCTCTAAATCTGTTATATTATTCATAAAATAATAAAATTATTATCCTAAATATACTTAAATGTTACCATGATTATGGATCCACCTTTATTCACCCTCTCTCCATCAAATGGGAAGTGGAAGTATTGCTTGTGTATACTTAAGACTTATTATCTCCAAGTAGCGATACAATTAATTTCTCATCACCATATTTTATTGATGGTCATATTGATGGGTTTAATGATTATATATAATAATTATGAAATAATTATATCTTTGGATTCATCTTATCATATCTACATTTTTACCTTTTAAACCATTGTAGAATGTTAATGTTGCCCATGTGTGCGCATGGACTACCATCTCCACGAATCGATGTGATTCGTTTTTCATTTTTCATTTTGCATGGATGGTAATAAAGATGGATTTAATGAATATATATGATATATATGATATAATAATTATTATTTAGAGGTTATTTATTATTTACCTTTAATTTTTTTGTAACACCTAAAACTTCCATAGTACGCTTCTCTTTGAATAATACAATAGCTTGTGTTGTAAGCAGCTTCGAGTTCTAGCACACCACAACCAATCAATATAGACATTTAAAAAGAAGTTATGAATAGTAATACCAAATTTTTGAAAGTTTATTAATTTTATTTTTAAAATTGGAATTCATTTTTGGATTCAGAATATCAAAATTATCTTAAGGTGAATTTTTTGTATTTTTCTGAAAACTTTCAATTTTTGATGAATAGTAAAAAAACATTGTGTTATTGTTTAAAACAGAATTTTTATTTAAATAATTATTTTTTTATTTAAATTTATTTTAAAGTCAAAATAGTTACATAATACCTATATTTTTTTAATTTCATTCATTGGAGTCATTTTATAATAAGATTAGATATATAAATTTTTATTAAACTTTTTACAGTCTTTTACCCTCCTTCTAGGCACATTTTCAATTTGCATAATACGTAATTTTACCGCTTCTGTGAATTGAATTTCAAAAATCCAAGAGACATGGTTGAAATAATTATGTAAAATGCGGTTCAATAGGATGAAATTAATTTTTCGTGAATATTAACTTTTGAATTTTATTTACCACGGTTAAAAGTAAATAGGGTAATTAAAGGTAAAAATGATATTATAATTACCCTAACACATGTAATAATTCTATTATAAAGTTTATTTCAACCAAAATCAACCTTATAAAAAAATATGATCCTTTTTTATCCACTTGTATTAGATTAGAACATTTATTATATTTTATTTAAAGAAGAGTTAAAAGTGTTAAATTCAAATTTTAATAACTAAAAAAATTTTAATATAGGGTTATACATAAGATAAATTCGACTATAAATATCCATTATAAATATAAAAATATTTAATACAGCGTAGTATTTAATTTATAATATTTAAACATTAAATAATTAAATTTATTTATGACACAATGATGATGCACTAATTACATCATTAATGAAAGATTAAAATAATTGATATTATAAATATTAAAATAAAATTAAATTGAGACTTTTGATGCATTCCACGAATTTTATAGGTTAATATGACATTTTATGGTTGATTCAATGAAATATTTTTAAAGTAATCAAGTTTTTATGACTTTCACAAAAACCAAATACTAAATAGTGTCAAAATTGACATAAATGAGTTTTTAAAACAAATACTATTTTATTAAATGTTATAATATTTATAAAAATTTAAGATTTGTCCAAAGTACTTATATAATGATAGGTATGTCATTAATTAACCACTTTAGGTTCTCTTGGTATTTTATAGTAACTATATTAACCATTTAGTATAAAAATACATGAGGAATGGAAAAAGTTAAACTATTTAACTAAGAGTTAAATCTAAAAGATAAGGTTAATATGGTGAAATAAACATTTATAAAAACTATCATTTGAGAAGATTTTGACCCACACCAACATTATCTGAGAAATAAATCCATTTATATCTATTATAAACTGAAAATAATTTTATAATAAATTAATATTTCTATATTTTCTTAAAGTGCCCATCACCTCTCTTATAAAAGGGTACTTCCCCTTCTCTTCAATTCACACCTCCAAAGCCTTTTTTCTTAGTAAAATACTTCTCAAATATCCTACCAACTACCCTAACTTCAACCTATAGTCCTTACTTTTATCAAAATTCCAACCTAAGGTTCCTTTTGTTCAAATCAAAAGGAATCCCACAAAGAATAAGAAATTATTTTAGCACCTCTTTCAAAGTTATTTTCTTCTTCTAATTCCTCTTTCTATGTTTTTTCTATACTAAAATAATAACTCCAGTACCTTATACATATTCATATGTTATTATAAATATGGTACAACCATATTCAATATTCTATCCATCCTATGAATGACAAATTCACCATACGTGCGTACGTACGGCTTACCGTCTTCACGTCATGGTTTAGTTTGTTATTCAACACTTCATTATTTGGATGGGTATAATAATGAGAATAATTAATTTAAATAATAAATATAATAATTTAATTATTCTCTATATATAATATAACATACAATTACATATGATTTCACCGCAAATAGAATGATATTGTCGCTTGTGCGTACGTATGGCTTACCGTCTCCACGACGCGATGAGATTTTGTTCCCCATCATAACCATTCAAGAATAATTTCTATTTGATGATTAAAAATAATTTTTAAGAATATAATATCATTCTGGATATGAATCAAATAAATTCTATCCATAACAATCATGACTCACATTACAAAACATATAAAGGAAAATGAATCATTTAGCACCCGAAACAATGATACTACTAAAATATTATTAACAAAGCAATATTAATGGATCATATATGATATCATATTTATGAATTTGGTTCTTGTATAATTTAATAAAAATGATTCAACCATTATAATTGAGGTCAAAGTACCCTCGATTAATGAAAAGTACATGGTAAGGGTTAATTTTACTATCGCTTTATTATTATCCAAGGTTGTTTATACATAAGTGTCTACCAGGACATCTTTATCATCCACATCCATGTTTCTTAAAATGTATTTAAAAAATTACTATTTTCTATACTATATTTTAGTTTCATTTATACCATTTTTTTAATTTTTATAAAAAAAATTGAAAGGAATCTTTTCCTTGTGTTTCGAAAAAGGTACTTTATGACCTTTTTGAAAAATTAAGGAAAGAATGTTTTTTAACTTATACGGTGGGTAAGCTATTTTTTGCCTTTAGAATACCTTTGAAGCTTCTCTTTCAAGCTTATAATAATTTTTTCAAAATAAATTTTTTCTTTAATTTTAAATGATTTCAAATTAGAAAGAGATATTTCACTCAAATTTTTTCTAGATTGATTTCATCTATGTCAACATCCATTGTTGGCTTTTATACTTGTTTGAAGTTGATTTATTATGATACAATCTTCCATATTATATTAAAGGTTTTGTGATATGTTTGACTATAGATGTGATATTTTTATATAATTCATGGTTTATAATTAAAGTATTAACATTTCGTATGCTAGTTTTAATATGAATGTTTTTTTTATGTTTCAACCTTTTCATATGAGGAATGCATTGGACGTAGTAAGTGACGAGAAGGTCCCACTATATCCCCCCGATGCATCGGTAGGTCTCGTGAGATAAACTAGTTTCTTGGGACAAGTCCTTTAAAAAATATTATTTTTAGTCTTGGCACGAGGCCTGGATTATGTGGTTACGATGTCCAACATTATGCATTCCATCATTAGGAAATTAGTTATTGATATTACATGTGATTATTTGATTAGTAGAATATCCATGTGAATAATTAAATGGCATTATTTGGTTTATCTTTTCCATATTATACTGAGTTTTATTGTTAAAAGGAATTTGTTTTAGTCTTATACATTACCTTGAATTTTTATGTTTTCTTATGATAATTTCCACTATATTTTTATCCTTACTAATCAAATGAGCTCACCCCTTTCTTATGTTTTATTTTTTCCAAGATGTGAAGAAGTATATTATGATTGACAAGCAGGGATAGGCTAAGGAATATGAGTGTGTTAAAAGGATACATAATGATTTTTTTTATTTTATAATGTAATGTAAAACTTATGTATGTATCTAGTACTTCCAAGGATACTAAAATGATCGGTCTTTTGGGACTTTATCTCTTTTGATCATGCCAAAGTTATGTAATAATCCATCGACTCTAGGTAACTAGGTTCAATTCATTATAGTTGGTACTAGAGGAAGTTTAGTATAAACCTTGGAAACTAGATTTATAAAAACTATGATTACAGAACATTACCCTAATATAGATTTTGAGGATTAGTATAGAAGAACAACCAAAAAAAATTAATGTAGATATTATGTGGTTTTTCCAAGAAATATATCCTCGTATAGATACTACAAGTGTAAGTGGTTCTCGTACAGATGTACCTAGGAGTGAAAACTCCAACAATGAGTTTCTGGCTTGACCTGGGGTATCCTGGTACATGACAACCTGCCTTACTGTGCACCTGGTTTGATACTCCTGGGGGATATTCTTAGGATAATTCACATTTTCATTATAAACCATTATGAAGGATTTATGAGTAAATACTTCCCCAGATAAAACAATTTTATGATTATGGATTATATGCATAAACTATTCAATTTATGATAAGTATTTTACAATTTTGGGATTATTCATTGTGATTCATAAACTAATATAGTGTATACCATTGTTTAGAAATGGTTCCTAGTGGAAGGAATGGAAACTGTATCATTGCACATAATCCATGTAGGGATTGAACTCCTACTCAAGATAATTATAGTGGATCTAGTGATGCAACTGGTACTGAACAGATTATAATTATACTGGGAAAACTCACTCAGGTTATGAATAATAACCTTACCCATATGAAGCACCTTGATCCACAATGCAGATGATCAATGTTAGACCGATTAATGAGGTAACAACCACTAATATTCAATGGGACTACAAATCCATTTTAGCTAAGAAATGGATAAGTTCCTTAGAGAAAATAATTCCTGCTAAGGGGAGTAGGGAAAGGGAAAAAATTGTCATGGAAATTTATTGCCTCACAAGAGATACAGATCAATGGTGGTCATTAATTCAAAAGACGAAGGAGGATGAAGAAGTATCCAATATGGAATGGAGGTAGTTTAAAGATATTTTCTTAGAAAAATATTTTCCTCGTGAACATCGAGCGGATATGAAAAGACAATTTCTGAGTCTGAGGAAAAAGGAGGATGAGAGTTTCGTAAAGTATGAGGCTAAATTTACAAGTTTATAAAGGCATGCTACATGTTATATATGTAACCCAAGAAGTAAGATTGATCAATTATTTGATGGGTTAAAACCATTTCTTCATCGAGAATTGGTCTCACAAACCTTATCATCATACGAATATATAGTCTCATGTGCCATCAAGATAGTAAAGTAATTCTCTAAGTCTTACAAATTTAAAAGAAAAGTAAAAGAAGAAGAGATCTGTTGAACACTCTAGAAATAGAAATAAGGGGAATAAGGGAAAAGTTAAATTTCTACCCTATAGTAAATGTGGGAAGAAACACCTCAGTACTTGCCTTAAGGGAATGATATTTTGTTATAAGTGTGGATAAAAAGGACAGCAAGATCATTATTGAAATGGGAAGAAAGAGGTTTTCAATGTTGAATGAAACAATTATAAAGAAATGGGTAATTATGCAAATGAATGTCCTAAGAGTTAAGTAAACTTACCTTAGAAAAGGCCAAGGGAGAAAGGCCAAGATTATACGATCACAAATGTTGAGGTTGAAGTTTTGAATGATGTGGTGGCAGGTACTTTAATCATTTCCTTGAATTTAGACAATGCTTTATTTTATTCTAGATCATCGAATTCTTTTATATCTTCCAAGTTTTCAAAGAAAATTTGATATTTCCAATTTGACTTAACAAGGGAGTTTTCATTCAAAACTCTTAAGGTAAGTATCATTTCAACTAGGTTTTGTGAATTAGTTACAATTATGGTATATAAATGTGCATTATATGCTAATCTTATTGTCATACCCATGATTGAATTTGATATAATCCTCGATATGGATTGGATTTAGGACCATGATGTGAAACTTTATTATAAGCAGAAGGAGGTTACAAAGTTTGATGATGATGAGTAATCCCTTATCTTTATAGTAGAAACATCACCATATAATTCTCATCTAGATTCACCCCTAATAGCACAACTAAATTCAATTATTGGGGAGGAAGGGAGTAAAATAAATATGGGTGAGGAAAGGAATGTTCAAATATAGGATGTACATGTTGTACAAGAATATGTTGATATGCTTCCAGAGGATTTACCTATACATCCTCCAAAATGGGAAATTGATTATTCCATTGAATTAATTCCTAGTTCAAGGCCCATATCAGAGACCCCTTATAGAATGACCACTGTGGAATTAGTCGAACTAAAGAAACAACTAGAGGAATTGAGTAATAAAGGATTTATTCACCCTATCATTTCTCCATGGGGATCCCCTGTTCTTTTTGTTAAGAATAAAGATGGATCTATGAGGTTGTGCATTGAAAATAGAGAGATCAATGCTATAATAATAAAAAAAACAAGTATCCCCTACCTCGCTTTGATGATTTATTCGATCAAATTCATGGAGCTCAATATTTTTCAAAAATTAACCTTCGATATGGATATCATCAGTTGTGCGTGAAGAAGGAAGAAATTCTGAAGACAGTATTTCGAACTAGGTATGGGCATTAAAAGTTTACAGTAATGCCTTTTGGACAAACTAATGCACCCTCTGTTTTCATGGATCTAATGAATAGATTTTTTAAGGAATATCTTGATGACTTTTTGTGGTATTTATTTATGATATCTTGGTATAATCCAAAATCTACAAAAATCATGAAAATCACTTGCGCACTATTCTGAAAACTCTT
Organism: Viscum album; assembly: GCA_963277665.1. Classification (NCBI taxonomy): domain Eukaryota; kingdom Viridiplantae; phylum Streptophyta; class Magnoliopsida; order Santalales; family Viscaceae; genus Viscum; species Viscum album. Next base: position 472,415,673 of record OY728121.1, on the reverse strand, counting down.
AGAAGAAATGAATTATAAGGGAAGTTTAGCAAGTGTGAATTCTGGCTTCAAGAGATTTCTTTTCTTGGCCATATTGTCTCTAAGTATGTAATCTATATTGATCCTTCAAAGAGAATGGAAATCCAAGAATGTCCAGCACTGATGAGTATAATTGAGGTACGCAGCTTTATTGGTTTAGTAGGTTATTATCATCATTTCTTCCATAATTTTACCCGGTTGGCTAACCCTTTAACCAAGCTCATACGTAATGGGGTTAAATTTGTTTTGAAAAAAGAGTGTGAAGAATTTTTTCAAGAATTGAAGAAAATATTATTCAATGCTCTTATATTTACTCTTCCATCAGGGATTGATGGGTTTGTTATTTATAGTGATGCTTCAAATAAGGGACTTGGTTGTGTCTTTATGAAAAATGATAGAGTTATTGCCTATGCATCACTGCAGCTAAAATTATTAAAAAAAACTATCACACTCATGATCTTGAGTTAGCATCTATAATATTTGCTCTAAAGATATAAAGTAACTATATCTATGGTAAAAATTGTGAGATATATACCGATCACAAGAGTTTGAAGTATATTTTCTCATAGAAAGAACTCAACATGAGGCAAAGGCGATGGCTTAAACTAGTCAATGATTATGATTGCACAATACACTGCCACCCAGGGGAGGCAAATAAGGTGGAAGATACTTTGAGCAAAAAGAATCATGGCGTTCTGAACAAGATGATAGTTGAAAGTGATTCTATGTTCATGGATCTAGTAAAGATGGATATGGGAATAATCATGGGAGGTGAAACATCGATACTTTTTCAAATGGTTGCAAAACCATATTTACTATAAAGGATAAAAATTTATTAGGCTGATGATGAGGAGTTACATAATAAAATTAAATCTATGTATGATGGGAGATTGATTGACTTCGTATATGAAGATGAAATTTTGAAATTTGGGAAGATAATTTGTGTTTCTGACATACCTGATCTAAAAATGGAATTGTTGGATAATGCACATAGATCCAATTTCTTTATACACCCTGGTAGTAATAATATGTATAAATATTTGAAATAACATTTTTGGTGGGACAACATGAAGAGGGAAATTTCTAATTATGTGTCAAGATGTATATTTTTTTCAATAGGCTAAGGCTGGAAGACAAGATCCTGGCAGAGTCATGTAACCTATTACCATACCTCAATGGAAATGGGATGATATTACGATGGACTTTTCCATGGGTCTACCAAGTACTCCTAAAAAGAATGATTCAATATGGGTCATTGTTGATCTTCTTACCAATTCAGCACATTTTCTTACTATAAGAGAAGATTTACCACTTGAACGTTTATAAAGAATATATATTAATAAAGTTTTAAGACTTCATGGTGTACCTATATCAATTGTTTCTAATCGTGATCCCCGTTTTACATTAAGATTATGGAAAAGTCTTCAGAAATCCCTAGATACTAAACTTCATTTGAGAATTTCTTACCAACCTTAAACTAATGGACAATCAGATTGGACCATTAAAACCTTAGAAGACATGTTGAGAATTTCTCACTTGACTTTCAAGGTATATGGTATCAGTATTTACCTATGGTAGAATTTTCCTATAATAATAGCTTCCATTAAAGTATTCAGATGGCACCATATGAAGCGTTATATGGAAAGATATTTTGCACACCAAATTTTTGGGATGATGTTGGTGAAATAAAACTCGTAGGCCTAGAACTTGTTGAGGTAACAATGGAAAATGTGTAAATTATCTAAACTCACATCAAATAAGCTCAAAGTAGGCAAAAGAGATATGCCAATAACCAAATGAAAGATTTGGAATTTCAAGTAGGATATCTTCTTTTCATGAAGGTGTCTCCATGGAACGGTTTTATACGATTCGGTAAGAAGGGTAAATTAATTCCCAGGTACATCGAACCTTTAGAAATTCAAGAACAAATTGGAGTTGTAGCTTACCATTTGGAAATGCCGAAAAGTCTCTCCAAAGTTCCTGATGTGTTCCACGTGTCACTATTGAGAAAATAATTGCCTGACCCAACGTATTTACTCACCTATGAAGAAATAGAACTGGAACCTGATATGTCTTATTGTGAAGATCGTATCAGAATTCTTCATACCAGAGAACAAGTTTTGAGAAACCGGATGACTCGTCTATTAAAATGTATTTGGAAAAACCATAAAATAGAAGAGGAAATGTCGGAGCCTGAGGAAAAAATGATAAAGAACCACTCAAATCCTTTTATGCAGTAATATTCAAGAAATTTTTAGAACAAAATTATTTGAAGGGGGAAGAATGTAACACCCCAAGATTCTATGGTATGCTTCTCTTTGAATAATACAATAGCTTGTGTTCTACGCAGCTCCATGTTCTAGCACACCACGGCCAATCAAACTAACCGTTTAAAAAGTAGTTATGAATAGAAATACCCACTTTTTGAAATTTTATAAATTTTATTTTTGAAATTGGACTTCATTTTTTGGATTTGTAATATCAAAATTATATTAGGGTGTATTTTTTATAATTTTCTGAAAACATTCAATTTTTGATGAATAGTGAAAAACACTACGTTATTGTTTAATACCAACTTTTTATTTAAATAATTATTTTTTAATTTAAATTTATTTTAAAGTCAAAATATATAAATAATATATATAATTTTATAATTTAATGCATTGTAGTTGTTTTATAATAAGATTAGATATATAAATTTTTATTGAACTTTTTACCGTCTTTTACCCACCTTCTAGGAACATTTCCAATTTGCATAAAACATAATTTTACCACTTCTGTGAATTGAATTTCAAAAATCCAAGAGACATGGTTGAAATCAGTAAGTAAAATGTGGTTCAATATGATGAAAATAATTTTTGGTGAATAGTAACTTTTGAATTTTATTTACCACGGTTAAAAGTAAATAGGGTAATTATAGGTAAAATTGATATTATAATTACCCTAAAACATGTCATAATTCTATTGGATTAGTTTATTTCGACCAAAATCAACCGTAGGAAAAAAATATGATCCATTTTTATCCACTTGGATTAGATTAGGACATTTATTTTTTTTAAATAGTTAAAAGTGTTAAATTTAAATTTTAATAACTAAACAATTTTTATTATAGGGTTACACATAAGATAAATTCGACTATAAATATCCTTTATAAATCTAAAAATATTTCTTACATCATAGTATTTAATTTATAATTTTTAGAAATTAAATAATAAAATCTATTTATGACACAATGATGATGCAATAATTATATTATTAATGAAAGATTAAAACAATTGATATTATAAATATTAAAATAAATGTAAATTGAGACTTTTTATACATTCCATGAATTTTATAGGTTAATATGACATTTTATGGTTGATTCAAGGAATTTTTTTCGAAATCATCAAGCTTTTATGACTTTCCCAAAAACCAAATACTAAATTCTGTCAAAATTGACATAAATGCGTTTTTAAAACAAATATTATTTTATTAAATGATATAATATTCTTAAAAATATAAGATTTGTCCAAAGGACTTATATAATTATAGGTATTTCATTAATGAACCACTTGAGGCTCTCTTGGCATTTTATAGTAACTATATTAACCATGTAGTATAAAAATACATTAAGAATGGAAAAGTTAAACTATTTAACTAAGAGTTAAATATAAAAGATATGGTTAATATAGTAAACTAAACTTTTATAAAACCTATTGTTTGAGATGATTTATACCCAACCCCACCTTATACTATAAATAAATCCATTGGGAGCTATTATAAACCAAAAATAATTTTATAATAAATTAATATTTCAAGCTTTTCCTAAAGTGCCCCTCACCTCTCTTATAAAAGGGTACTTACCCTTCTCTTAAATTCACACCTCCAAAGCCTTTTGTATCATCCAAGTCCTTCTAAAATATCCTCCCAACTAAACTCAATTCAACCTATAGTCCTTACTTCTATCATAAATCCAACCTAAAGAGCCCTTTTGTTCAAATCAAAAGGAATCACACGAAGAAGAGATAATTATTTTATCACCTCTTTGAAAGTTCTTTTCTTCTTCTACTTCCTCTTTCTATATTGTTTCCATACTAATATAAAAACTCCAGTACCTTATACATACTTAAATGTTATTATAAATATGGTACATCCATATTAATTATTATATCCATCTTATGAATGACAAAGTCACCATATGTGTGTGCGTATGACTTACCATCTCCACATCGTGGAGTAGTTTGTTATTCAACACTTCATTATTTGGATGGGTATAATAATTTGTATAATTGATTTAAATAATAAATATAACATGTTAATTATTCTTTATATATAATATACTATCCAATTACACATTATTTCACCACTAATAGAATGATATTGTCACTTGTGTGTACGTATAGATTACCATCTCCACGACGCGATGAGATTTTGTTCCCCATCATAACCATTCAAGAATAATTTCCATTTGATGATTAAAAATAATGTTTAAGAACTTAATATTATTCTGTATATGAATAAAATACATCCTATCCATAACAAACATGACATACATAACAAAACATATAAAGGAAAACAAATCAGTTAACACCCGAAACAATGATACTACTGAAATATTATTAACAAAGAAATATTAGAGGATCATATATGATATCATATTTATGTATGTGGTTCTTGTATAATTTAATAACAGTTATTTAACCATTATACAGTAGGTTAATGTACCCTTGACTAAGGAAAAGTACAAGGTAAGGGTTAATTTTTCAATCTCTTTATTATTATATGAGGTTTTTTATACATAAGTGTCTACTGGGACCTCTTTATAATCCACATATATGTTTCTTAAAATGTATTTCAAATTACTTTTACTATTTCCTTGTTTTATTTTTTATAAAAAAATTTGAAAGGAATCTTTCTATCATTTTCCAAACAAGCTACTTTATGACCTTTTCGACAAATTAAGGAAAGAATGTTTTTTAACTTATATGGTGGGTGAGGATATTTTCCACCATTATAAAACCTTTGAAGATTCCCTTACAATCTTATAAGAATATTTTCAAAATAAATGTTTTCTTTAGTTTCAAATGATTTCAAATTAGAAATAGATATTTCACTCAAATAGTTTTTTGGATTGATTTCATCTATGTCAACATCCTTTCTGGGATTTTACACTTATTTGAAGTTGATTTATTATGATAAAATCTTTCATATTGTATTGAAGGTTTTGTGATATGTTTGAATATGGATGTGATATTTTTATACCATTCATGGTTTGTGGTAAAAGTATTAACATTTCGTATGCTAGTTTTAATGGGAATGTTTATGTTATGTTTCAACATTTTCATATGAGGAATGCATAGGACGTAGTAAGTGAAGGGCGAGGCCTGCTATAGCTACTTTATGCATCAGTAGGTCTCATAAGATGAACTAGTGTCTTTCCACAAGGCCTTGACAAAATCTTATTTTTAGTATTGGCATGAGGACTTGATTATGTGGTTATGATGTCTGACATTATGCATTCCATCATTATAAAATTATCTATTGATATTACATGTGATTATTCAACTAGTATAATATCCATTTGAATAAGTAAATCGAATTATTTGATTTATCTTTTCCATATTATGCTGAGGTTTAAGTTTAAAAGGATTGTGTTTTAGTCTTATACATTTCCTTAAATGTTTATTTTTTCTTATGATAGTTTCTGCTATATTGTTATCCTTATTGGTCATCTGAACTCACCCCTTTCTTATGTTTTATTTTTTCCAGGATGTGAAGAATTATATTATTATTGACTTGCAGAGATGGGATAAGGGATATGAGTGTGTTCAAAAGAGACACAATGATGGTTTTTTATTTTATAATGTAATTTAAAACTTATCTATGTATCTATTACTTCCAAGGATACTAAACTAATCGGTCTTTCGGGACTTGATCTCTTATGATCATTTCAATTTTGTGTAATAATGCACTGACTTTGGGTAACTACGGTTGGGGCATTAAATTTTTCATCCTTGGAAAACTGAAAATAGTGTTCATGCATACGTATGGTTTACCATCTCCATAAATGATGTAATTCATTTTTATATCTCTATTTTTATAAATGAATATAAACTTGTATATAATTAATATATATTATATTAATATAATTATTTACATTATGGATATTATGTAACCATAATCCAAGTTTTATGACTAAAATTTACAAACAAAAACATAATTGAAATGCAAATTAGATTCACCAGAAACTGTGATTTAAATAATGAATTATTAAAAAATGGGGGATAAAATATTGTATGTAAATAAAATATGGTATGATATACGTGATTTTTATTTTTTAATAGATTCATAATAAATATATATTTATTATAAAGTAGGTTCTAATTCATACAAAGGATATCAGACCCAAGGTAAGGTATTTTTGTCTCGCTTTTATTTTTATGGGGCACATGTCATATTCATCACTTGTTTATTTTGTGTGGTGTATGTACTTACCATGAATGTATTTTATGACTAATATTATGAATTTTATGAAGATTTAAATATCCATCTATGTTTTTTTATTTCATCGGTCTTATGATTAAAAAGTTACCAAAATAGTAATGGATTTATGTTTCAATCCTATTTTAATTAGGATTGTTAATTATTGAATTTATATTAAAGGAAATTAAATGATCCATATTTTATTAATCCATTTAATCTTTCATCACCTATAGATATACTTAAGAATAAATATTTTCCTTTCATTTCCCTCTCTTTAAATACTCAAGATAAAAATGAACATTTTTAATTAAAATCATTTGTGTTTTACTACTCGCCCATGAACATGTTTCTTCCATATCAATGTTTCTCTAAAATGTTTTCAAGATTGTTTTAAATATTGTCCTTTTATTATTTAAATAAAATTTTACCCATTATTGAATTATCAAAAAAATGTTTAAAATAAATATTAATTTTATGAATTATGTACTTTTTGACTTCTTACCAAAAATGTGAAAGGAATGATTTCTTTTAACTAATACATCATGAATAGAATTTTTCACTGTTATAACCACTTAATGTTTTGAAGTTTCTTATAAATATATACAAGGTTCTTTTAAAATATTTTTTTTTATTTTAAAAGTTATTTTCAAATAGGAAAGGTTATTTTCATGGATAAATATTTTAGTGATCTTATAAAGTAGTTTTCATATATGATAACATCCTTTGATGTTAATTATTATTTACTTGGCATATGATCTAATGATATAATTCTTATTATTTCTATGGATGGTTAATTTTTATATTGATGATATTTTTATGAAAATTGATTATTTCTCATGGGTTATGAAATGATGAAATATTTATGAAACCTCTTTTCATGACACAGGTTATGATATGATGACACGGTGAATGTTTTATGATCTTTTGTGACACATATGTATGGTTTTCATTATGTGATGGGTGGTTAAATTATAAACCAGGGACGGTGGTTACATTATAAACAAGGATAGTGGTTACGTTATAAACCAAGGATGATGGTTAGATTATAAACTAAAGATTTTTTTTTATATAATGATGGATTATGGTTATGTTTTCACATTTGAAGGGTGGGACCATAATTATATAACTCTATAATTCATTGGGGAAGGATTTATATCTCATGATATTAATAGGACTGGAATGGGGAGTGAACCCATATTAGTAAGGGATTTTTTCCACTATGATAGCCTTGTAGGTGAACCTTGATTGCTATAATTGTTTGAGGAGTAAACTCAATCCACTCTAATAATATTGGTAGTTATCCTTGACTACTAAAGAAATGATTATATATTATTATATATATTCCAAAATTACATATCATGTGCTACTCTTATACTCTCTTAGATCATGTTATTTTATTCTTTTATGATTTATGTCTTATAAACTACCATGATTTATTCCATGAATAACGATTATGATCTATGATACATTGGGTACATATTTCAATGATAATATTATATTCTTATACCCTTATTTTTATGTTCTACTTATGTGATCAATGACATCTCCCTTGTTTACCCTTACTAAGAAATTGATCTCACCCTTTATTATGTTTCCTTTTCCCATTTTATAAAGAAATGTTTTAGTAATGATATATTTAAGGAGTTTTCTAATTATGATGAACATAATGAGGTAATCTTATGAACCGGTTATATGTGTGTCCAAGTTTCTAAAGGTACTAGATCTATACTATTCTTGCATGGATCATTATAATATGTAATGAATATTCATCTTATAATATGTAATATCTATGTATGAAAATTATAGTTTGTTATATATAATAATTAACCCATAGTCAATGAGGTTTGAAAAGTAATAATTTATACTCACTACACAACACATACTTTGATGGAAATGGTGTGTAGGCCTCAAGTGATAATTGATCATGTACTTCCATCATCAAATCATGTGGAGTTACCATATATGGTGTGTCCTAGAAAGGTATATGAAATTTGGGAAACATGATCTACTCAATTGTGTACCACTATAAGAATAATCCACACAGTCCCAAACTAAACGACATGTCTCAATTTCTATGTAATGAACCAACCTGAATACCCTCTCAAACTAGTACCCAAAATGACCTTCCACATACCTAAAATAAATTCCCAATCCTTATGGGCTGGAAAATACCATTTGAGCATCAAAAATAACTAAAGGGAATGATTTCTCATAACCTAAATAAACCACCTGGTACATATATATACAAGACAGAGAGAAATAATAGAAGATAAATACATTCCATAACTGAAACCAGAAAACTTAATAGAAGAAAAAATATCCAAGTACAAGTACAACCACAAAGGACTACTAATATAGGAAAAACCAACAACTCCATGTGATAGAGTGGACATACTCCCACCATCTCACCACCAACTACCCATCTAGCTGATACGAAACCTTGATGCCTCACTGTGGCACCTTTCCTTTCCCTATATTAAAAGACATACAAAGTTTTACACACCATAAAATAAGTGCATAGGGTGTGAGATAATAGGCTTCCTAGGATCCCACATAGGTGTTCCATAACAAGTCTCTATACAATAATCTAAGTATACTCATTTTCAAATAAAACATGGCTTGATAATAAGTAAAGAGGTTATATCAAAGCATGGTAAATATTTCCATTTTTCTAATAATTCCCAAAGAAATGAAGTTATATCAATTGCAAGAATATTTTACTAATTATCATTTATAAAAATACAAATCATGAATATCATAGAAAAAAAAAGATAAATCCAAGAATAGGTCAATCACACCAAGGAACTAAATGGGTCAGGTTAGTAGAATTCTCATACCATAATAAATGACTGGTGCACAAAAAGTCCCTAGAACACAAGCCTAATGAGTAAAGAAACACCCCATGATCGAACCCCCCAACAATGTCAAGAACAGGTCCCTAGAACGAAAGGCCTATGGAGAAGATAAAATCCACATGATCTAACCTCCCTATAGTAATATGGATGATGTCCCTAAGCTAAAACTTCCACCTATGTACCCAAGGCTTCCCACATACGGTATTTCATAAATAATTTAAATGATTTGAAAATACCCATTTTTTCATTTACCAAAAAGCCAAAAAAACAACCTTTTTTAGAAATTAATTTATACACACAAAAAAATCATTCTAAATTTATTTATAAATCAATTTATAAAAATAATAGTAATATATTTTATCAACACAGGCTAGAGATAGAACCACCTACCTCAAAACTCAGAGTCACACACTCCCACAAAGGATCCACCAATAAGAGAACACAACAACAACAACAACAGAGGACCTAGAACTAAACTACACATATTAGAATTAATCCAATTTACCAAAAAGGGTTTTCAAAGGAGATGAAATGACACATAACTCAATAACACACACCTTCTGCACCACAATAAACAGATGAAATGGCCCATAGAATAGTATCACACCACAGATCTAGAAGAAAGAAATAGGAAACATCATCATGGGTCAATGGATATAATAAAAAGATTTTATAGTGATATCATGATCAAATAAATGAAGAAGGAGAAAGGATTACTTTCCTAGAGAGATGTAAACCAACCACCAAGATGATCAATCACTGAAGAGATCGATTCGGATCAAATAGAGACTCAAAACAATTCCAGAGGAGAGCTCTCATTCGAGATCCAAGAGATTTGTGGGAGAATTAATAATGTTATTTACCATATAGAACACTATAATTAGACCTCCCAATAGTTACATGATGTATTATCCCTTTACATGTCATGTAATCCATGAAAATCAAGTACTCTGAAAAATCCATTTCTTTTTTATAAAAAACTAACTTTTTATTATTAGACATCATATAACCATTACACGGAAAGTAACACTTTCATGATATGTAAATATTTCATGATTTGTGTTTGGAAACCAAGTACATTTTATTTAACCCCCTTACACACCATGTAATTTCCTAAAAACATAGAAAAAAACTAAATATTTTTACACAAAAACTCAAAAAAAACTTGGTAATTCTCCAAACATGAGAAGAACACCATAAATCCATTGAAAAATTTATACATATACTCCATTAATTCAAAAAAACATCCATCACTAAAATTTAATTCATTTTCCACAACAAATTATATCCATCCTCAGGAGTCCTGATATGCATTCAATTAAATAGGAAAATAAGTAAATGTAATAGAATTACCTAAAAGCTGGTAATCAGATGTTACAAACTCCCAAGAATAAAAATATCCATACCCATGCAGTAATTTGGAAGAATGAAGTCTAGTAAATAGGTAAGGCCACTACTCCCTCATCAACGATCTGCACTCCCAAGTCTCACGAGAATCTAATTTGATATGCTATAACACTTTGACCAATGATATAGAATTCACATGCAAGAATTCCACCTGAGATTCCATGATCTATACTAGATACTCCACAATAGAAACATCTAGATATTGTTCAATATCTTCTAAAATAATAATGTGAGAGGGTTCAAGATGATATTTCCTAAGATTATATACATGGAAAACATCATGAATGCCTATAAACTGATCTAGAAATGCCAACCGATAAGCAACATTCCCAAGTTATTCAGTTACCTAAAATGGCCCAACATATTTCAAAACCAACTTTCCCTATTTTCTGAGCTGACAGTGACCCAACCGAGGAGAAACTTTCTAGAAAACCCAGTCACCTATAGAAAAATATAAATGAAGATTTTGTTGATCTATATAATATTTTTATTGACTTTTCAATGTAACTAGATGCTAAGGTATATCATGAATCTTCACTGATGCCTTTCGAACCAAACTTTATCCTACAAAAGAAGCTTCAACCACCTCTTCCCAAAAAAGAGGTGACCTGTATAGGTGACTATAAAAATCCTCAAAAAGATCAATTTTTATTGATTATAGAAGATTTTTGTTATAGGAAAACCCAACCAGTCTCAGATGGGTATCCCATGATCCATCAAAGTCTAAGACCTAGGCATAAATCATATCCTCTAGACTTTGAATAACACACTCTGTCTGACCATCTATATGTGGATGATAATTTGTACTCAATCTAAATTAAGTCCCCATCACTTCTTGGAAATTTATCTAGAACCTTGAAGTAAGCCTAGTATCCCAGTATAAAACAATAGATAAAGGAACTCCATGTAACCCAATTACTTCCAACACATACAGCTTACCAAGATCTTCAACTTTTTCTGAATCTTTGATCAGAATAAAATGAGTGGAATTTTTTAACTAGTCAATCACCACCTAGATATAATTCCTCCCTCTATGAGTCTATGAAAATCCAATAAAAAATCCATGGAAATCTCATCCCATTTCTAAAAAGTCACTAGAAGAGGCCAGAGAAGACCATAAGGTTTCAAATGCTCTACCTTTATCTATTGGAAGGTGTAAAAGTGGGATATATAATCATAAATGTCACACTTCATATCCGACCACCCAAAAAGATAAATCTACCAAGAATTAAGTGCATTCATTATTATGGAAAGCACTAAATCATGAGTGGGGTAATTATTCTCATGTGATCAAAGATAAAGAGGTCCTTAAGCTACCACATGATCATCCTACATTATCACACAACCCAAACTAGTTCCAGAAGCACCACATAAAACCACATATCCCTTACCAAACTCTAGAAAGATCATAATAGGATCTGATGTCAGAATTTGATTTAGCTTTTTGAAAGAAGACTAAAATTTTGAATCCTATATAAATTTCACCCCTTTCTTAGTGAGAGTATTCAAATTTGATTCCAACATAGATAAATCCTTTACAAACCATCGATATTATCTAGGAATACCAAGGAATATCTCAATTTAAAATACATTTTGTGGATCTTCCCATGAAAAAATAGCCTTTACATTCTTAGGATCAACTGATAATCCATTATAAGAAATCACGTGCCCCAATAATTTCACTTCTTGAATATGTAAGTTTCATTTCAAAATATTTACATGAAAATGGTGACTCCTCAGGATTTCTAAGACCATACACATATGGTGCTCGTGCTCATTCTCGGATCTTGAATAAACCAAAATATTGTCTATGAACAGTACCAAAAATGTTTCAAGATACTGATGGAATATCTGATTCATTAAATCCATGAAAATCACATGATATTTAGTCATACCAAATGTAATTACCAGATATACATGATGTCAATACCTACTAATAAAATTTATCTTTGGTATATTAGAATTCCAAACTCTAAGATGATGATAACCCAATAGAAGATAAATTTTTGAAAACCACTTTTCCCCTTTTAATTAATCAAACAAATCATACATATGAAGAAAATTATACTCGTTCTTAATCGTTTCTTGATTGATCTTTAAATAGTCTACACATAACCAGAGTGAACCATCTTACTTCTTGTAAAAGAGCATTGGGGATGCCCAAGACTAAACACTAGGTTTAACAAAACCCTTTTTCATCATGTTATCCAACTGAAACTTGATCTATTTGAACTCCAATAGTACCATATGATAGGAAGGTATTGATATCAGCTGTATACTTGGCACTAGGTCATTTATAAAATCTACATCCCTCTCTAGAGGAATCCTAAAGAAATATTCTGTGAAAAAATCATGAAAATGTTATAAAAAGGTGGGAAGAACAATAGAGAAGAAATGTTTTGGGTTCTACTACAATAGCAGACAAAAAACTCCTGATCTCTGGGCGGGAAGGTCCTACATGACTATACCTTGGATACCACTCTCCCTAAAACACCCTTAATCCCCAATCATCTATAATAAATGAGACATGTTGATGATAATAATCAACCTTAGATCAATGAGGAACAATCCAATATATCTCGATGATGATTTCAAACAGATCCAAATCGAGAATAATGAAATCCTAGACTAACTCTGTATCAGCTATCAATAGTTCATAAGAAGGACATTGAAACACCTTCTCTTTCAACTTCCAAAGAGGTATATATAAATCCACAATAGAGGACATGAGTTATATTAGAGGTTTAAGTATATTAATGAAATATATAGATATAAATGAGTGGGAAGCACAAGTATCAAATAAATAAATTGCTTCTAAGGATGCAATAAAGATGGTACCTATCACTATCATTGGACCTGCATCTACCTCTACTTGAAACTCATATACTACATGAAGGTGATTCACTCACGAGTCCTATGGTTATATACCTATAGTCATTGAAGCATCTAACTATGTCATAATATCCTTTGGATCCAATAATCCCTAACCATATTAAGGTGTAGGCATAGCTTGACAGAAATGAAGTAGATTACCATAACTCTCACAACTGTTGTACATCTTTACTGGTAAAGGATAAGAACGTCATGTGTTTCAAACCATGAAACACTAATATAATGTCATAGGCACACCACTATCTACAATTGGAGGTTCCAAATAGGCCTTCTATAGAGAACCACCTCCACTACTCCTATGATAATCCTTCCACTTCCTATTTTTCCCTAACATGCCACAGAATCTACCACTAGGTGGAAGAGTATTGGTAGAAGATATAACCTTGTATGAAATATTCATCTATTAAATTTTATCCCTTTCTTCTATCTTCTCATAGGTACAAATATTCATCATAAATACATGTGATCTAATATCCAGTATAAAACCTTACAAGTACTTATAAGCTTTCAGCTTATCATTCTTTACAACTTCTGGTGAAAAATGAACCAACTCAGCAAACCGATTAGTGTATGATGACATTGCATGATCTCCTTATTCTAAAGATAGTAACTATAGATATTTATCCATAATTAGTGAATTTGTACAAAAATTCTAGAAGAGTCTTGAAACCCTTCTTGTCCAAGCCCCCATGTTTATTATCCTATACCATGGAATCCCACCAACACTTTCTAGGACCCTCAAGTCTGAATGTTTCACACTTCACCTTTATATTCTTATGTGTTTCTAGTAATTTAAATATTTGATCAATATTTTCAACCTATTACTTAACCTCTTTAGTTTTATTCGTACCTTTAAAGGATGTTTCCTTCCCATGAAAAAACTATCATGATCAATACTTATCTCCTATAGCTTCTGGATTTACTTCAAAAATAGTGTTCTAAACTTGAGAAATATTCTAGTTGATAGCATGAACTAATCACATTATAGCCTTGATAAATTTATGATCCATCATAGGATTTTCTTGAGGAGTATCAGTGGAACCCTCCTGAGGAACTCATACAACGCATCTCAGAGGCATACTATTTTACACTGAAACAAACAAAATGATCATACAACAGAAAAATATTAGTTCAAACTAGAAAACCAATAAGAAAAAATTGAGATTAGAACTAAGAAATCAAAACATGAGACACAATTCCCAATATCCCATGGTAACTTGTGTCTCATCATGGTAAGAGTTGGCTAGGCACTTCCCATAATATACCTCTCAATTTCTAACAATCCTATATCCAGTATAATGGACATCCCAAGATAAGGTCTCTTGAGGACATACCACCATTAATAAAAAACTTTAATGAACATACCCAAATACCCTCTCAAACTAGTACCCAACCCAACCCTCCACATACCTTAAGGGCATTCTCGATCCCCATGAGCTATAAACTAGCACTCAGGAATCAAAAAACAACCAAAGGGAATGATTTTTTCCAACCTAAAGAAAATACATGGAACATATATATATATATATATTGATTGAAACAGTGGAATATAAATATATTCCGCAATTGAAACCAAACAACTCAAAAGTATAAACAATGTCTAAGTAAAATTGCAACCACAAAGTACTACTAAAATATAAAAAACTAACTACTCCATGTGATAGTGTGGGAAGACTCCCACCATCTCACCACCAACTACCCATCTAGCTAACAGAAAACATTTCACCTCATTGTAGTGCCTTACCTTTACTTGCATCGAAATATATACAAAGTTCTACACATGGATGAATAAGTGCATAGGGTTTGAGATAATAGGCTTAGTAGGATCCCACTCATATGCTCCATAATAAGTCTATATAAAATAATACAAGTATTATCATTTTAAAATAAAACATGGAATGATAAGAAGTAAAGTAGTTATATCAAATCATGGTAAATATTTCCCATTTTCCAAAAATTACCAAATAAAGGCAGTTATATCAATTTCAAGCATAATTTTCCATTTATCATTTTGAAAAATCCAAACCATACATATCATGTCCAAAATAGTATAAATCCAAAAAAAGTTAAATCATGCCAAGGAACTCAACAGGGCAGGATAGCATACTACTCGTACCACAACAAAAGACTATTAAATAACAAGTCTCTAGAACAGAGGCCAAATGAGCAAAGGAACACCCCACTAGTGAACCCCCCCCCCCCCCACAATAATGTCAAGAAATATTCCCTAGAACAACAGGCCTAAAGAGAATATAAAAGCCCCATGATCTAACCTCCTTATGCTAATATGGATGATGGTGCTAAGCTAAACCTTCCCCCTATATACTCAAGGATTCACATGTGTTTTATTTCATAAATCATGTCAATTATTTGAAAATACCCCTTTTCCATTTACAAAAAACCATGGAAAACCCACATTTTTTTCAAATTCATTTACACACACAAAAAAAATCATGTCAAATCTATTTATAATTCAATTTATAAAAAAAGGAGAAATACAGTTCATCAAAACAAGTTAGAGATGAAACCACATTCAAAACTCAGGGTCGCATATTCCCACAAAGGATCCACCAATAAGAGAACACAACAGGTAAAATGGAGGCCCTAGAACCAAAATACATATCTTATAATTGATCCAATTTGCAAAAATTGGCTGTAGGAGGAGAGGAAATGACACATTCATTAAGAATTCACACCTGATACACCATATCCAATATAAGAAATGGCCCCCAAAACAAGATCGCACCATAGTTCTAGAATAAATAAATAAGAAACATCATCATGGGTAAACGGATACAATACTGAAACACCACATATCTACCATGATCAAATAAATGAATAACTAGAAAGTATTACTTTCCTATAGAGATGAAAACCAACCACCGTGATGCTCAATCACTGAAAGGATCAATCCGGTTTGAATGGAGACTAAAAAAATTAGTAGAGAAGGGATCTAGGTCAATAGTCAAGAGAGTTTCAAGAGAAATAATAATGTTATTTCCACTATGATGACCTAAAATTGGACCTCCCAATAGTTACATGACTTGTAACTCCTTTACACATCTTTTAATCCACAATGATCAGGTACGCTGAAAAACTCATCACCTTTTTATTAAAAACTGACCTTTTATTATTACATGTTGCATAACCATTACACAAAATGTACCACATTCACACTATGTAAATAGTTCATGAATTGTTTCTGGAGACCAATTACATGTCATGTAACCCCCTTAAATGCTATGTAATTTACCATCACATGGAAGAAAAATCCAATTTCTTACACAAAAACTCAAAAACACCTTAGGAATTCTCCGAACTCGAGAAAAACCTTGAAAATCCATTAGTTCATTTATACTCACACTCTATTAATCCAAAAAAAATATCCATCCTTGAACATAAAATTATTTTCCCCAAAAAATTCTCTCCATCCTCAAGATTCCTAAGATGTACCCAATTAATGAGTAATACGAGTAAAGATGAGGGAATTACCCAAAATTAGGTAACATGATGTTATATTCCACATAGTGTGTGGTTATTGAGGGTTTCTCTAGGTGTATTTTTTTCTCATGTCATGTCATGTAATTCATATATAGATTCTACTTATAACTATATTATATGTATTAAAAACGTGGTGGATGGGTATGTACTCTAATGTACCTAGGGTTATGTTTAAGAATTATACATGACATGCATCCAAACCTACATTTCACTTATGACCCAGTGGAAAGCCAAGTGTGTACTTCAACACACTCAGATTCATGCAATTCTTGGAATACATAGTGTTTATTCCAAAAGTATACTTTATTTGACACTTAATTCTTCCCAAAACCCAATCCTTCATCCAAAATTAGTACATGGAATTTCTTTAGAGGTAATACACCATGTGATATTTATAAGCCATGTAAACCCTATCACCAAAACCCAAAAACCTAAATAGTGTACCCCTAGGAGGCTATATCCCGTGTAGTTGGATTTCCCTACCTAAACCTATATAAAAAATGCATCTTCTGGTTGAATCATTGTGAATTGTGTAAAAATCACTATCCATGCCAACTGCTATAGCCAACCCTCCTCTTGTAATTGACCATGCTTCCTATTATCTCTATCATTAGTCATGGGCCAATCCATCAACTCCCAATCAAAATTGTGTTAGGACACTACTCAGAGGTGCACATGACACATAAAACACACTACCAATCCACACCATTATCATCCCACACCTAACCCCACTATCATCTAGTGACATCCTCATCCAATAATTATCAATATAAACATTATTATTGAACCACCAACCATAGCGAAGGCTGTTCGTTATCATATATTTCGATAAATAAGAATAATTTCGGATATATTATTGGTAGATAGAAATTCAAAAAACTATAATTTTTTCAAAAACGCATTCATTAGTGAAAAATGTGTTATGTAATTCACAATTATGGATAGATTAATTTTTTCAAATATTAAATTATCAAAACATCATGGAAATGAGGAAAAGGTTTCACTTTATTTGAGTTATATTATAAGTTCTTTCATAGAAAAATAAAATTTAAATTCTTGAATTTATCTTCCATACAAAAATAGACATTTTCAAAAAAAATAATGAAGAATCTTTACCACATGATGTAATCGCTAGAGCTTGAAATATTTTCCATCATCATCGCATGAATCAATCTATATTTCCTCAACCTATTGTTGGATCCTCAATGATCAAGACATAATATCAAAAAAAAATCTATATTTTAATGGTTTTATCATAGTTATTAATGTATAATCCAAGGAAGATATAAAAAATTCGAATTTATAACCCACATATATGTTATGAAGTTTTTTTATTAAAAACCAAAAATCAGACCATCATTAGGGCCAACACCTAAGAATGTAAATCACACCATTCCTAGGAAAAAACACCACATTATAGAAACAACTTTGATGAAAAAATTTCCAACCAAGCCTCCATTTATGATATATTTATGTTCATACTTCCAAGATAAATATTTATTTATGTAAGGAATATCAATTATCCCTTAAAATTATACTTACTTAAAATTTCAAAAAAAAATAGAAATGGGTAAACACTATAATCCATGATGAACAAAACCATAAAAATAATTGGTCATTACCATGGTAAATTAACCATTTTATAACTTATTTTTACTAAGAAATTTTAAACATAAAAATGTGTTAATTTGTGAAAAGGTAAATTTTTGGTTCATTACATCCTCCCCACCTTTAAACTTTTTCATCCATGAAAATGAAACAAATAGGGTTTCTATTATAAAAAGATAAAAAAAACTCTTGTGGTAACAAAACTTACTCACATGTAGTTAATAATCCTATATAGTTCAAGGTTCTATGAAAATTTGGGATACAATCATAAAGGAAAACATCACTCTTTTTAGACCACATTCATTCAACCTATATTCCTTGGGTTTCAATCACCTCAACACAAGAGCTATAGACTAAATATAATTTTATAGAAAAACCTTTAGAGAAGAATAAACTCACATTATGTAAATATTGATAGGTATAAACACCCAATATCATTTTTTTATATAACTATTTTCAAACTATATGAAAAAAAATGAAACTACAAACCATTTATATCCACTTTAGAGATGTTTATTTCCAAGGAAAACCTCCTTCTATAGCATTTCATTCCTAGACCTTTAAATATATATCTAAATTATTTTCATATTGGAAAACTATATGTACATTAAACAACCCTATTAATTTCATGAAATAACATTCAATACTATCCTTGAATGAATTACAAGGTAGCAATATCTTCATTCTTGGATTCAACATTTTTTTATATCCATCCAAAAAATCATATACTAAAGATTTTCTAGCATAAGGAACAAGGAAACTAAATACCTTCTATATCAATCCATTTTTTATTTTTAGTAGTAACTTAATATTTACACCTATAATTCCAAATAATATCATACCAACAACTAAAAATAACTCAATTGTGTTGTTGATAATCCTTTGTAAAAACTGCCAAGGCGCACATCAAGAAATAGTGCCAAAACTCTTCAAAATTTCTAAAAACATACCACTACTCATTAGAGAACCATTCCACAACAATAGATTAGAGTTAAAAAAATATTTATCTCCCCTTAATAAGCAACTTCCTTAAGAATATATTTTTATAAACGTCCTCCTTCAACTAAACACAAGATTACCCATTATGGGCTTCTGCTACAAGGCCATTATTGTGTCATATTGACCTCATTAGTAAACACATATCTCATATATTTCAATCATATGGATAAAATATTTTATTCTAGAAAAACTCCTCTTATGATTATCTTATTTTTAAACAAGTTATAGAATATGGTGAATCATAAATAATTCAAATTAAATCAACCATCTCATATTGTTAATATCAACTCTTTGTTATCAAAGAACATAACTTTTTGTATAAGATAAGGGTTATAACTATACAAAAAATTTATTCAGGTCCATATAGCCTTCAAATATTCCTTTACATTTAACTACATGATTGAGTAATCCTTTTATAATCATTTTAATATAAACTGCATTCTCTATCAATCCTTGCCTTCATTTTGAACTCGTGTATAATAAAAACACTTATAAGCTATACATTTGGTATATTATACCTTTAAAAAATGATGAATTGAATTTTATAACATGGATACTATATATATACATTTATGGGATTATAAGGACTGGTAAATGTTTAATCAAAAAATAGGAAGAAATTTGAAACCCATAAACCCAATATCTACCATACATGAAACCCAAAACTATGAATTACTAAAATGAATAATTCAATCATTCCTTGCATCTATTATCAACACTATTCCGTGTTCTTTTATATGTGGGATTGATAAAAATCACTATGGATAATTCATAAGATTCCACCCTCTATGTTTTATCCATGGGTTAAATTGAACCACCCATCACCAAGGAAGGCCCCTCCTCTATGATGCATTACGCATGTATCTCATTAATCCTAGGGAATGAGAGGATGAGTGTTTAATAAAGGAAGTAATTATTAATAGGGTGAAATAAAAATTCTTGAACGGACACTATCTCATTGTAATTAACTAATTATATATACCTATAGGATGTACCCAAGTGGCCATTCATTAAATCGTATGTTATATAATATATGAGTTAATGATTTTACTATTCATGAATTCTCAATAAGAATATATATTGATCCTCCCTGAACATTCATCTTTTGAAACCTATAATAACAACTTGAATATATGATAAATTTTATCCTTAACATTTAATTATTTACTTCTATGAATAAAATATGATTCCCCATGAATCATACAATATGATTCATCACAAAATGATATATCCAATTCATACAGTAAAACAGTTTAATATAATAGAGTGGTATCACTCTACTAATTATTATGATATATTTTATCCTTGTTATAAAATATATCTTATAATCATTAATGATGTACTATATGAAATTCACATATCATACACTATGATATATATCTTTAGGGATAACATAAATTTATTCTTTGAGAGGTAAATTATCATTTTACTTCATGATGTATATGTATATATATGAATCCAATATGAAAGAATGATAAAGTGTATATTTATTTTGTGTATAACATGATACATTTTATATCCTTAATATCTTATGTTAACATTAATAAAACAGTTCATATGAATCATTCTAATCATATCTCACATGATAGACCCTGATATCAACTTTATATTAATTTCATTTTTGGGGTTTGTTTAAACCCATTACATTTCTATATAATTTTTGAAACATCTTTATGTGACCATATAATAATACCTTTTTACTGAACTCATTTAGTGTGTAATGTTTTGAGGTAAGGTAATTTTAATAATATTGAGACATAAGGATCATATTTTGAATTTTCAACTCTTTGAACATATTATTAAAACTTCTTAACTTCACAATATAAACTCTTATGATGTTAAAAACATTTATTGTCTACCTAGTACTCTTTATAAGTTTATCATCATCATCATTCTTAGAACCCTTTATATCAAATATTTCCCTTGAAATAAATTTGGTATCAATATGTAATTCTTTATGTTTTTCTTTACCAATACATTCTAAACTATTTTTGGATATTAATTGATTTCAACTTAATTATGAAACCTAAATGTAATGATTTACTCTTCTTTTATAGATTTATATTTAAAATTAGGATATTAAATGAAATTAACTTGGTAATTTTACTAGTATAACCCTTTAATTTTTATACTTTAAACATCTCTAAGTCTAAACATACTTCCACTAGCCTCTTAGAAAAAATATTCTTTCAGAATATCATTTTACGATTTAAAAACTATTTTTTTTGTTTAAGATATAAAACTTGTTTCATTATTTGGGAATATTTAAATAATTATCTATTTTATCCAAATATTATATAGTATTATATTTTTTGGATCATTATTATGAAAAGAATTTTTTATGTTCTAAAATATTTCATTGATGGGGGGAATAAATTACTCATATGTTAACAAACATATACATAAATAATTTTATCCAAGATAAATCATTTTTATCATTTATCTTCTTCTAAAGTGTGTTATTCAATTCAATTAATTATAAATAATGTGTATTAGAACCATAATCTCATATTTTTTAAAATAGATTCTTGTTTATAAACAACTTCTCTTATCATATAAGATAAATATGATGAAAATAAAAAACATTTATTTAGATATAACTAAACAAGATATTTTCCTTTGTATTAAACTCTGTTATTTTAAATCCCTTTACCTCATTACTTCATTGAAAACAATAAACTTGATCAATTAATTCCATGATTTTTAATTATGTTATCTTTACATATCTTGTAAAATATACCGTTTGTATCAAATACTCTTTCAAAATTAAAATATTTATTTATATAACATCGATACCTAATATGGACCTTCCAAAGAATTTTCATTATCCTACAGATATTCCAGAATATTATACATCCTAAAACCCCCTTAAGTTTTAATTAACCTTGAATATATACTCGATGAAACATTATTGTAATTTCTTACAGATGTTTTTTTCTTTAAATTTTTACTTTTACCCACTTGTACTTTCAATACCGCACTATAAATTGGACATCACAAGGATAGTTCATATATCTGAAAATATATGGGAAAATAAGAAAATCCTCTATCTAACTCATTCAAATTTTTTGAACATTACCAATGGTGATTTATAAAATGAATTCCATAACTAGAATAGCCCTTAAGGAAACCTCCAATCTTATTGAGTCATAAAAAATTCAAAAAATTGGATATATTACTAGAAACTAATTTTCAATCGGTCATATTGAATATAATTCCTTTGAAACCTTTCTTGAATCATTTTATTCTTCTCATAACAATTTATATTCATGTTCTGAACAAATTTAATTGTTTTTTTTCTCATAAAGTTTTTTCTTTAAAACATAGTATTTTCTAATCCACTTAGGGAAAAATATTAATTTTTATAAAAAGAATATTATTACATTAAGTTCTTATGTTATATAAGATTTATCTTCTAATTTAATTTAGATTATGATGATGCAATATTATCTATGAAAAAATGTGTTTCTGATGATTATATGGTTTTGCAAATATTTAATAAGGATTTTATCAAATTTTATCTTATAAAAATAATAACCCCTTTTATATTCCATCATATCCATTAGTAGTCCAAGATCTATATTTCAATAATAAATGATTATGATTTGGAATTTCTCTCACCAATTAGTTATTTAGGTAGGTTTTCATCCCAACCATATAATATTTAAATCATGGATAGTTGAGTGGATAAGCCTTTATCCTAATCAATAATACAGATTAACTCAACTTGATTCCTACAATGACCTAATCCTATTAGGGTCTCTCAGCTATTTGTAACCCAAATAAAGTTACATGAATAATAACATAATCTTATTTTATTCACTTATTATATCCTTTTATTACACCATATAATCTAGGGTCACCCATCTTTAGAATGACCTACCCGGTTGGATTATTAAGGTCATGATAAGTGTTCACTTTAGAAGGAATATAACAATTTATAATTTAAACGGGATTAAATCCCACCATATTATCACATGTTATTACATTTACATTTATGAATTCTTTAAAATAATTTTTTTATAATCATATTCCTTCTAATAAATAAATAATTTCAAACCATATTGATGTGTTATGCTTTACACACCTTATAGGTTGTGTTATAAACCCGAATTAAAATCCAACTATATTCATTCATATCTGAATGAATCTCATACATAAAATTCATGTAACTTTATCTTTTAGAGTATTCAAATAATATGAAATTATCAATCACCACATGAATAATCTTAGACCAAAAAATAACCAACCCAAATTTTTCTAGATAGGGTATACTCCACCAGTCCAGTGAATTTTTTTTCCTAAAATCCCTCTACATAAGGATACATTACTCATGAAATAATTCAATTACATCATAATTCTAAATCAATAATTGTATAAACTATAATTAGTAACTTATTTCAAGATCATAACCTAATAACATCCAAATATAAGATAGAAGAAAAGTAAATATATTATTATTCCTATCTTGTGACTCCTTAGATACATGTATGCAATTTTATAGAAGTGGTTTGATAATTTAAACGACAGCATAATTTCATCTATAATATAATAATCATACTCATGAATAAACTAGTGAATATAAAAATAAATTAGAACATAAAATATTTAAATATGAGATAAACAATCTATGAAAAAATAATAAATGTACCAATTACAAACACTTTTAAATTTATCCAGCCATTATAAACAATCCATAAAAAATAATTACAAACACTTTATATTTATTTTCATTATTAACTCCTTCATAATGTCCTTTTTATACTACATTCTACTTAAATATATGATATTAAATGAAATATGTACATTTAATATTTCAATTATATTATGTAAAAAACTTACATAATCTAAATATCACATATTTAATATTATTTTCACAATGATCATAACAATTATTAAAACCCCTCCTGATATGGTATAAAAAATTTCTCAAATAATACATTTAATTTTAAAATTTCAAATTAAATAATTATGAACATTTTATAATATTAAGGATAAACTTTTTTCTATTTTCCTTTGTTTTGAAATTTATAAAAACATTATAAATTACACATATAATTTCTATATAAACCATTTATATACAAATTAGAAGTCAGTTTATATTATATGATATATCTATTTTAATATTAAAAAATATTATGGAATATAGATTTAATAAATGTTTCATTAACATTTAATTAATTAATTATAAATAATTTATAATTCATGAATTTATAAACATTTTATAAATTAAATAAGAATCCCAAAGTACCTTTTTTTTATAACATATAAAAATTTTATAAATTATGTATATTAATTTATAAATGAAAATTTAAAAAAATCACATTATATAGTATTTTATGTTATCCTTATATCGTTATCTGATACTCGTAGTATTATCAATAATATTTTATTTTTTAGAATTCATTAATGTGATATATCCTTTAATTCTTAGGGATTAATATTCTATGATTGGGATCGATTTTATTTTGATGATATGATTCTCTAGTTTCACTTGTGGTACAACACATTTAACCTATATGATATCTCATATCATATGCTATGAAATACCTAAAAACCTAAAGATTATGATGAGTCACCACCAATGATATCCTATTTTTTATTTCACATCCCCTACCATATATTATGTTATCCTATAATGTAATGTTATCCTTGGTATAAAACTAATATCACTACTTATGATATCATATATCAAAAAATAATTTGCAGTTCAATATCACTATTTTTTTAACAACAATCCTATGACTTCAACTACATATATGATTTTCTTCATTTTCAAACACGATTTCGAGAGTTAAATATCATAGTAAGGCTCAGATACCACCGATGGGTTTGTAATGATCGATTAATTTTTAATCAATATAGTTGATGAAATTATAAACACTTAAAATGAGGATACCATGCATGAAACTTGATACCATGCCTAACTAATATAGAGAACTCAGGAATATCTTGAACTGATGATCACTACTGATCCTTTTTCTCTAATACTTATAGTTGATAAATATCACAAAATATATTTTAAAATAATCATCATTCCATGGTGTATCCATAGTTTCATGGAGTTAGTCATTGCAATGGCATTGACCTCCCCCAAGCCAAGATATGCTACTGTCTTATGGAAGCTAAATAAGGAGGAGGAAGATTGTATTAGGAATTGTGATTTTGTTGGATTCAATATTAATAATTAAGTGATCATTATCTCATGGTGATTACCTCTAAATATAGCCCTCAATGATGCACCTGAGTGACTATATATTAAATCTTATGTTATATAACATAGGATTTAATGCTTTAGTCTTTTATGAATACATCATATGAATAAATGTTGATCCTCATAGTAATTCCATCTTATGAAACATATAATTATAGATTATGGGGAATATATATCTAATAATTAACATTTAATGAACGATTTACATGAATATTCATAGGATTTTTCATGAATTGTACCATACAATTCGTCACATGATGATATAATTTTGACGTACATTATGACTCGTTATGTCAATGGTGCGGTATCGATATACCTCTCCTTATGATATCCACTATCCTTGGAATATTATTTTCCTTATGATCGTGCATGTCATACAATATGATATGAATATACTATAATCTATTATATAATTATTTAGGGAAAATCACCTTTATACTTTCTATGTAGATTCTAAAAACCACTTCAAGTATCCCATAAAATTACATCATATGGAAACATTTACATTTCTTCCTAACACCACCTTATGTTTCTAATGACCATGAATAGTTATATAGAGAAACACTATTATAATTTCTAACAAATTTTTATTATTTTGGTTTGAAATTTTACCCAATTATACTACCATCACAACAAAAAATCCTGAACATTATATGTCATACTCATTGATTCTAAAAACTTTGAGAAAATATGCTATATATTTTTTAAAAATCATTAAAATTATCCTAACATTTCCAATATTGATTCTATAATGAATAAAAAATCCATAAAAACCCTTAAAGGAACCCATAATTTAATCATTTGGTGATTCCCATAAGAATCTAGATTTATTTAATGAACAGCCTTAACAATTTATTATTATGGAAGGGGTTTATTTAACACATAGATTATTATGTATTATTTAAAAAAATTATTATGTTTTTCATACCATTATATGAAGATACGTACATTAAGATTATATGTTGAATAATTGATCTCAAATTCACATCAGATGATGATAACACTATTTATCTATAATGCATTCACTTATTAGATGATTATTATCTTTCACTTCCATTTAATAAGTACATTTATCAAATGTGATCGTACTAAAATTATGATCCATTTTAAAATCCATTATTCCAATTTTTCGATCAAGATTTATACCTCACATAGCACTAATTCCATTTTAGAATTCCTCTCACCTCATATCTATATTGATAGGTAATCATACCAGTCATATCATATATGGATATTGTATGGTTTAATATACAATACTTTATCCAATATATCATATGGATAAAATCAACACCATTCCACTATTATCCTTCCTAAGTGTTTACAAGATAAATATAACCCAAAAAAACGGGAAAAATAAGGCACCTAACTCTTAAGTTCACTCATTACTTTCTTTATTTACCCAAGAAAATTCATGGGCACCTTACCTTGATAGAACCTACTTGGTTGAATGATAGAGGTACTAAAAAGTGTTCACATTAGAAGTAATATGACACCAAGTATTTTTAAATGGGATTTAGTCTCACCATCATTTCTCTTTTTATTCCCCTTACAATAATGCATTCTTCTAAATATTGTGATTTGAATCCAATTACCTCCACCAAATTAAAATGTTCAAACTGTATCGATGTGTAACTCATTAAAAACCCATAACTTGTGTTTCTAACCTTTATTAAAATACAAATATATTTTTACACATCCAAATGCATCTCATTAAAAAGGTACAATATACCCTTTCAAGTAAATTATTAAAATCAAATGAAATAAATAATGCCCCTAAGAGTAATCTTGGAGAGACATATAGTTAAACCCCACTTTTCTAGAAAATTCATAATCCACTATACTAGTGAGTAGTCTAAACTAAATTCTCTCTACTCAAGGATAAATTACTCAAGAGAAAAATCAATTCCATCATAATTATTACACTTATTATCTATAAAATATAATTTAATTCATAATTAAATCTTATAACCTAGTATAATTGTAACGACCCAATCATTTATAAATTAATTCCCATTTTGAATGAATAAATGCCTTATTAAGTAATATAGTTATAGAAAACACATGAAATACTTTGGTTATTTTGGAATGGTTATAAAATATATCAGGTCATTTTTTAAATACTTTTAAATCTTAACCATTTATAATATATCCATTGTATGGTGATCATTAAGATTATTATATATTAAGGTTTATGATAAAGATAAATTGATAAATACATAAGAATTGGTGTTCTCCACTAGAAAGATTGTGCCCTATGAAGCCCATTTATCAATGATTCTGAGGGATTTAGAATCACTTGGATTTTTTTATGACTAACACCAAGCCAATATTCAACTTCTGAAGCTCAAGAAAACCCATTTATGGGAGAATTTCAAGTTTATTGACACCACAGCTCAAACCATGTTTGTTGAACCACCCCAATAAAGTGAAAACATCACACACCTTACCCTTAGGATGTACACTAATGTAATAAGAAAAACTGTATCTTCAATATACCAATATTATTTTTTAATTTTTATTTTTAAAATAATAATTATACTTATCCCTTTTTTATTATTTTATAAATGATTATATAGTGAGTGTAATGAAAATTTTATTTTTATCTAAAAAACAAAAAAAAAAATTGAGAAATATATATTCTCAACTATGAAATGATTTTGATAAATTTATGATTTTTTGATATAAATTATATCTTAATAATTTATAATTATTAAAATATTTTTATTTTAATAAAATGGATAGCGTAATTTAAGGAAGTCCAATGTAATTTTTATATGGATCATAAAGCGGTTAGTGTCATAAAAACTATTATTTTTCAGTAAATAAGGATTTATATTTAAAATTAAAAAATCTCATATTTAGAAATTTATTTTGATAAATAAATATTTTTTATAAAATCAATACATAAAAATTAATCAATGGTTATTTTTTCATACATTTTTTAAATGGTAAAATTTTGAGTAAAAAATTAATATTGTATAAATATATGGTTTTTATTACAAAATAATATCCCAAAAGTTATGTAATAAATGATATAAATAGAAACAATGACTAATTATAAATTTATATTTTAAAATAATGTTTTTATGTTATTTCATTAATTTTACTAACCAATAATTAATCCTCCAAAACCTATATTATATTTTAAGATTTTAAATAAATTACTTATG
Organism: Viscum album; assembly: GCA_963277665.1. Lineage (NCBI taxonomy): Eukaryota > Viridiplantae > Streptophyta > Magnoliopsida > Santalales > Viscaceae > Viscum > Viscum album. The sequence continues at coordinate 472,386,544 of OY728121.1, read as the reverse complement.
AATATTACTCAATTCCACATCATCAATTGTATTAAATTAACATGTTCTATTCATGGAATTATAAAATATTGAAGAGCACGAAAATTTGGTAAAACCATGGGAAAAACCATAGGATGGTTTGTGATTTTGATTATTTTATCATATAAAGTCCAAACCTATATTTAGAAATTAAAAATGAATTCTGCTCCATTTTTTTATAAATACCCAACTGACCTCTAACTTCTGTTCCCTAAAAACCCACTAATAATGAAGTTCTTATCACTATTAAAATCCCTCAATCATGTTTCCAATATATTAATAATATCCTACAAGGCTTTTTGAAGAACCCTCTCAATGTATAGGATCAACTCCACTCCTTTTTTTCAAGTAATTTATTTATAGTAAGCCTTTTTATTTCCAATTGGTCAGGTTGAAAAAAAAATTACAAATCCCATTACTATCCTTATTATTCCAAATAATTAGATACCACCTTTCACTCTCATTAAATCATTCCCTAAACCTTTATGTACACTAGTTATGCTGCTGAACTTATCCTGTAATTTTCTATTCCAAACATTTGTATTGTGTAAACCCATCCTTGTTTCAACTCAAGGGTATTTACCTATAAGTTACAACCCTTAATTGATTAGTGATATCTATTTATATATCCCATACTTAATAATCATGGGATTAAAAGTGATGAAAGGAATTCCTATGTTATATGTTAAATGTGTCACACAAATGCATGTATATAATATGAATATGACGGGTGGTACATGAATTTTATAGACCTCCAATGCATTGGGTAATATTTTTGTCTCATGAGATACCATATATGGTGTATGTGAGGTTATATTATTCACACCATGTTATGATTTCATAGCAGTTATCCTTGATTTGTGATTATGATGTCTTGTTATATGTTGTTTCCACAGTCTTATGCTTTCATGATGTCATAATCTTATATCATGCTTTGATCTTCATGTTTATGATTCTAACCATTTTATGTCACCATGATATTTCTATTGAATCACATGTGTTACTTTAATCATGTTATTCATTTATTATTCCCTTACTTGGCTTCATATCTCACCCCTTACTTATGTGTGTCCCCATGTTATCCCTTGCAATATTAGAAGATCTATGGATTTTAAGGGCATGTTATGGAGATTTAAATATTTTCTTTTTTTTTCATGTTTAATTCTAAAATCATTATTAGAAATGTACAAAAATTTGATTGTGTTTAATAAAAGATTACCCTATTTTCTCAAAAGTGATGAGGATATTGGAACTGACCATGTGATTTTTAGGTTTTTGTTATATATTGAAATTAGAAAATGGTAAATGAATAAGCTAAAAAGAGAAGACTTTTTTTTGTCTAATAGTTATCCTTAGTCATTGAAAACTAAAGGTATTACCATAAATAATGGTAAATTTTTCAACAATACAAAAATGTTATGTGCTAACTAAAGGAATTATTAAAACTCTATGGAAATTACATATTAGGTATCAATGTTATTTAAATCAATTCATCCATTTTAAAGGGTATATGATAACAAATATATATTTTACAAATATTGTAAATATATATGATTTTAAAATTATGGTATTATTGGAGCTTGTAAGTTGATTCTAATTGTGACCAAAATGGTTGATAAATCATGGAATTGAAAAAAAAAGTTATATATCACATTCACATGGATATAAATAAATGATGTGTATTTTCATCAAATTGCATTTATATGATAAAATATTTTTTTATTAAAAAATATCTATTATGAATAATATGAGATGATGTATTTATTACACATGGATTATGATTCATAAAATTATATAATTTATCTGAAATAAAATCAATGATAAAATTATTTTTATCAAGTATAAAGAGATAATCCAATATATTTTTTAATATATATAGAATTTAGATTCCATCACCCATCAGTGGAATATTTTAAAGAAGAAAATAATTTATTAAAAATAATTTTTTAAACACATAGAATACTATATCAAATATTGATGTCAAAAGTTTATTTCTTGAATATTCTCAATAAAAGGAATATGTGTAGTTTCCAAAAAAAGGATTTTGTGTTGCTTAATATTTTATTATGGATATATAATAGTCTTTAAGAGGCTAGTAGGAGTATTTTTTGGTCTTAAATAAGTTCAATTAAAAAAATAAAGTATTTTTTCCTCAAAATAAAAAATGAATATCGCTTAATATCAATAAATAACTTTAGGGTATATCTGTAATGAAAATTATAAATAATTTCATTTTATTATCATAAAAAAGTGCATATCTCTTTATATCTTGAACAAGTTTAGGGTTTGTTGGTAATGAAATGATATAGAGAGTTACATTTTTACCAAAATAATCCCAAGGAAATTTTTTATGAAAAAATAAAAATAATAAGGATGATTTTGACCTAAGAAAGAGTTTTAAGTCAACAACAGATGCTATTAGCATCTTAAAATTGGATTTTATGAAGTTATAGAGTTTTAAGAAAAAATATGATTCCTAAGTATCACTATTATTCAAACATAATTTTATCATAGATGAAACTTAATAAATTATTTCAGTGGAAGTTTTCTATCATATGGTCATATAGACATGTGAAAAGAATTAAACAAAGATGTAATGAGTTTAAAAAACCATAATAGTGAAGCAAACATAAGTTCTATCAAGTTTTCAATCATATTGGATATGATTAGAAGAGTTATTATTTATATTTTTGTTAATCTTATTAATGTAATTTGAAAATATAAAATGTATCATGTTATGAAGAAGGCATATTTCACTTTTTCATTTTTTTTCATAGTAGTCGCATTCATTATATGATGGAAATTATAATTATCCATTCAAATTTTTAATTTCAGTCACCCCTGATTTATTTTCATCATGGAGTGTTATAGTTTGTGAGGAAATGTTAAGGTTAGTCTATCTTGGATTTTATATAGAGATATAAAATATTATTATAAGGCATAAAAAGAGTTTTTTGTATTAGTTGTAAACCCATGTATATAATATGTAGTGTCACGCATTATATATTTGGTATAATAGGGGTGCATGTTTCATATTGGTAATTCCCCTTACCTAAGGTTAGAAAGATACCAAGAATGTGAATCATCATATATTGATACCTTTCTTACATAATACTTTATGCTTAACTAATTAGGTGGTTTTTAGGTATTTTTTTGATAATGTATTTAGTTTAGGCTTAGCCAATATGAGAAATTATGACATACAGTCTCTAGAGATAGACTAAAGTATTGTATGATCAATCCGAGATAATTCATGTGATCTCAGTATCTATTAGGCGAGGTGCATGTGATGTGACCATCCATCATATGAATGAAATTTTATGTATTCATCAACATGATCAATCTATACATGGAGAATAAAGTACATTTGAGTAACTATATAGGATCAACTTACTCTATGTACTATGGTTACATGATATCATGAAAAAGGGATTATATGAAAATTAATGCATATTTAAGATACAATGGGTGGACATAGGTGTAGATATAGTTGTGTTTGACAAATACCACACTAAATCTCTTTGTTTATTGAGTGGAACTGATGCTTTTCTAGAGGCCTCCCTTTTCTTTCATTTATAGATTTGGGAATTCATAATTTTTTTCAACACTATAATGGCCAATGCGGTCATACTTTGTATTTTATTTAATGGGAATTGAGTTTTACAAAACTTGGATAGTTTCTCTAAATGTGTTTAGAGTTTCTCCAAAATGGTTCTTGGATTGATGTTCATAGGTAAATGTATATGATGTGATACAAAGTGAATTTAATGTTAGCCATCCAAAAATTTATTGAAAATATCCTATGGGAGTTTTGTATATGATTTCATAAGTTATTTTAGATAATATATTATAATGTGAAATAGCACAATGTCAACGAGGTTTTAGTGTAAGTTTGATATTGATAGAGTTATTATTTAAACCCAATTTAAATCATGATATGTTTTTGGCTATATCATATTGTTAACATATAAATTTCATCAGGTATAGAATGCATAAATCCAAGTCATATTGTTTTCCTTAGATCAAGGAATATCATAAATCATGATATGTTGATATCATGTCACTACCAACACTTGTTTTATTATACAACTTGGAAAATTCATAATTTTATAATGTGATGAATCATATGGAATTATTCATATGGTCATCCTATGATTCATTAAGGAAGCCAAACATTAAACTTTTATGTTATTATTAACTTTTTCATAGGATACGATTAATATTTATAACCTATTGATAATAAATAAATCATTTATATTATAAATGAATGGATGGATGATGAATTAATCATATATAAAGTAATGAATTAGTAAATTTATGAATAATAAAAAGTATCTCAAGGACAATATAATAAGACTATGGCCTTATGATGGGTGTTGATTTGTGTTATCCTTCCTAATATTTCTTATCAATTATCCACTCCATAGTGCTCACCACCTCAATTTTTTTTTTGAGGTACTGGAATATAACTGTTTTGAGGATTGTCTTCACCAAGTACCGGGTGATTCAAATAGACCATGAATACACCATAGAAGAAAGTTTTTTTTCTTAGTGATCTTTGTCAAGAAATGATTGATAAAAATATAAGCAAACATAGTCATTTTGAGTTGTATATTTCTCATTTTTTATACATGATTTCCATTTTTCATAGAATGGTGATCATGAGAATAATGTTTCTATTATCTTTAACTATGTTGAACAAATATTGTTCAATCCATAGAAACTGATCACTAAGATACATGTTTTTATGTGGCTTATATTTTATTATAATATGATTATTGTGCTTAGATATTTCATTTGATGATACTACATATCTGTGATGATGTGTTACTTTGTATTGAATATGTAGGAATTGATCCTTGTCTTGTCTGTTTTATTCTAAGGCATGTTATTTTCTATTACAAGGGGAATTGTGTATATATATATATGATATTTTCATCCCTAAGAGGATAGGGGCATGATATATAGGAGAGATCACATATACATATATGTTTATGAATATATGAATATATATATATATATATATATATATATATTCATAAGAGAAGACGAGTGACCTCTTGTGTGAGGGTGTTATATATGTATATACAGTTCCTCCATATGAGCAGAGAGGGTCCCTCAAGGGGAATTATTTGTAATATATGTATATGTAGTGTGTTTATGTGTATACTACCTCCTACAGTGGATGCGTTTTGATGGAAATCCGTTATGGTCACGCCCATATGATTTCTCGGTATCCTACTCGGATTCTAGGCATAGATAAATCTAGGTATTACTATTTTGGATGAAAATATTTAAAATGTCATTAATTAATTCTCATTGTTGAATGATTAATTAAAATTCAAGTATCCTTATTTAGCATTATTACTTATTTATAGATCTTGGATTGATTATATTGTATATATTTTGGTTTCCTACCTACTTTGTATTTTTGTACTGTATTCATAGATTTATGATAGACAGAATGAGGTCGGGTGGTGAATTCCATTAGGTACACTATACTCACAAACTACTTATATTCCTTTAGGGATGTGTTTAGGCCATTTATTTTGTGATTTTGGTAAGGGAATGGTTCCTTCTTATTAATCATGGGCATCCTATAGAATAAGTGGATACTTCTCATTGTGGGTAGAGTCAAGGTGGAATTTATTGGGGATTTTAGAGGACCTATAGAGTGGGAATAATAGTTCCATTCATAGTTGTTCATATGGATCATATCACCTTGAGATTATTTATTTTGAAACATTAAGACCTATTTGGATCACACCTTATGTTTAATGATTTTTTTTGTCGTTTAACTACTTTATTTAATTATATAGATGTGTTGTACCTTGATATGGGATGTGTTTATGTTTATCTATTACTAATTTATTTTTTTACTGTGTATGGGATGTATGACTATCCACTGGTGAATACTTTCCCATTTTACTTTTAGTTCCAATGAACCTATGGGTTAAGGAAAACCTACATCCTAATATTATATGTGTTATTGTTATTTTTATTTTACTAAATAAATTGGAAAAGTATCTCCCACTTTTGTATCGTCTATCCTTCATCATTTACACTAAACTTTAGAGTTTAGGAAGTGTTCTTAAGGGAATTTGGTGATCTGGATTTGGTCCAGTTTGGTAATATGTGTTAGGTCATTACAAAATGGAATCATAGAGGCATAAGGGATCTTTGGTATGGGATTGAGTATAGTTAGAAGATAGGACTATAAGGTATTAGTAATTAAACCATATATAAATATATATATATATATAGTAACCATAATTATAGTGTAATTTTAAGCTACTATGGGTAGATTGGGTTTCACATTCTTATTTCTATTTAGAGATTTTGTTACCTATAAATCTCATGCATCATGAGGAGGCATGTCTGGGTAAGGTCATATAGGATAACATGGAATATCGTGTGCATTATGGTTTTTAGTTTATTTTTCTAGAATCATTAAAAATTTTATAGTAATTGAGATGTGATTAATAAATAAATTATGTTTCTCTATTTATTTATTACTAATGAGTATGTTGGTATATCTCATTTGACTGATTTAGATTATTTTAAAACCCCTTCTTCTTAAACAAAACATGATTTACTTTAATTTTATATTTTAAAACATATATTTTAAAAGTATTTATAATTTGATAAATAATTAATATATAAATATATGTGAGAGAGGGGTTGGTGTTTATGGCGTGATTAGTAGTGTGTAGATATTAATTACAAATTGTGTATTCTTAAAAGGAAATATAATGGGATACTCTTTGTTAATGTAGATCATGTAATTGTATCATCACCTAGATAATATGTAGGAATGGTATCATTGAAATGATCTATCATATAGGCCTCTAATTGATCCTTAAGTCCTTTAGGTTCTAACTCAATTACTTCAAGTAGTATGACAGATAGTCATGTGGCATGAACCTTCAGTTGCGGATGTTATACAATAATTTTAGTTCCATAACACTATAATCTTTTGGTGTGAGATAAATATTTAGAAAATAGAGTAGTTGTTATATTATATCCACTAAATCTTTGAGAACACTGAGACTCCATGATAGAATTAGGTTCATCTGGATACTTTCGTTTCAAAAGGTGTAGGATTTAAATGATGGAACATCATAGTTGAAGTAAAAAAAGATTAGGTACTTAATTTTAAGGGATTAAATGATTTTTTATTTAAAAACTTTTATTCTTAACACCATTCAATTGGAGGAAATATTAAGAATTTATGTATCCTAAGAAAGGATAGATGTTTATGATGCAGTATACTACGAAATTAATATATTTACTGTACTTTTCTAATTATATGAGTAGGGATAAAGAGTCAAAGGTTTTATAGATAAATATAGAATATGGTAAATCATTATATACCCCAATTATGATGTTATATATCTATATTTTCTCTGAGGTGGTGAAGAAGGATGTTTTGGCTAAAATCGGTTCCCATGGTGGTATAGGAGCTAGTGATTCTTCTAGAGGTTGGTAGTTTTATCAAGAAGAGGCAATTATGTGAGGATCTCAATAGTGTAGTTAGTTTTAGAGTAATCTTCCACCTGTTATCGTAGGATTTTATGTTTTTATGGTTCTTGTGTGGTTGAGATGGACACATCAATCCTACCTTTCCTTTCGTGTTGAAGTAGTGACACTAATATGGAGGATATCGACATCTCTAGAGTCTCTATAGGTCTAAAGAGTCTAATATTGTAAGAAAACTACCCTAGAAATTTTTTACCTAATAGGTTTTGGATATTAGTAAAGTTTTTACAAGAGATTAACCTCCTTATGTTTGGTCTTGGTTGGGTTATTAGTGAGCTAGGTATATTTACTAGTTTCTAGCACATGGCATGGATATCATGAAAAGGGCCATCAGAATATATCTAGAAGAGTTTTTTTAACTAATAAATTGATGTTAAATGCTAAAAAGGGTCCTTTTATGGTGGTGGGGACTATTCTAGTATCTTTTACCCTCATTTTCACATCATTTAATACCAAATCTTCCCATTTATTAATTTATAAGAAACGGGTGCCTCAATTAGGACTAGAAGTTAAATTATCTTAGAGTATCATGATTGTCAACTCCCAATCGGTAAACTATTAAAAAGAATAAATAATTATCTATTCTATAATCATTTTATGGGATCATTCTGATATATTTGGAACTTCTCTACCCTTGAAATGAACATTGTTTACCTCATCTTGTGTTTGGGATGACTAACACAATTCAAATATCTTATCAATTTCTATAAGAGGTGAGCCTCATTTTTTCCTATAATTGAACCTAATACACTCTTATGGGAGAATGGAGTTATTGGGAGATTAGATTATGATGGGATGAAGAAAAATTTGGCACACTTACTTCTGAGGTGGAATGTTTATTTCTCAGAGTAGTTGAAACAGGGAGACTTGAAGTCTTCCCACTAGTGGTATGCATTTTTTCCAAGGTGTTTCCTGATAAAATTTTCTAGTTTCCACCCAAGAATGACATAGACATATCTATTGAGCTAGTGTCTTGGACTAATAAAAATTCAATTTCACTATACCATATTGAACTAGATGATTTGATATAATTGAATATTTATCTTTAGGGGCTAGAGTCCAAGGGTTTTATATAGACTCGTACTTCTCCCTAGAGTTCTATAGTTATATTTTCTATGAAAGTTGATGGGAGTCAATGTCTTTTTGTAGATTGTTAGAAAAATAAATTAGGTAATAATAAAAACTTATACTTTTTTCCTTTTATTAATGTAATATTTGACCAAATGAAAGGGGCTATTTGGTTTTCAAAAAAATAATTTGAGATCCAAGTATCATTAAAATTGTATGAGTTAAAAGGATATTCCAAATATACGTTTTCAAATTTGGTATGTAAATTTTGAATATATATAAATACATTTCATCTTGAATAATGTTTTTATAGTTTTCATGAATCATATTAATATGATCTTTCATCCATTAATAGAAACATTCTTTGTAGCCTTTTTTGATGATATCTTTTTATATTCAAATACTCAAGAAGAGAATAAAAAGAATAATCAATAGGTTTTTGGAACCTTAATGAAGCTTGAGATATATTTGAACCTATTATTATATTCGTTTTGGATAATAAAAATTAAATTCTTGGTCAATTTAGTATAAAAATATGGAATTTTTATTGGTCTTAAAAATGTGAAAGAAGTATTATCTTAGGAATTAACAAGGGATTTATTTAAAGTTTAGAGTTTCTTATAATATTATTCATACTATCATCAAGTTATTCTTGACTTTTCACATATATACCCTACTTTGACCACTCTAAAAAATAAAGGGGTGAAGTTCCTTGGTACATAGAAGTGCGAGATGGATTTACAAGTTTTAAATAAAAGGATTATGAATTTACTTATCCTATTGATTCATGTAAGAGTTTTTATGTTTTTTGTGATGCCTCTTTTGTGGGTATTATTTGAGTTTTAATGTAGTAACATCATTTAGTTCCCTATGTTTCTTTAAATCTCTATACATGGGAAATAAATTACCCAACCTGTGAGTTGGAACCAACCACATTAGTGTATTATCTAAATTAGGGGAGGCACTATTGGTTTTGTGGTTAGTTCATGTATTACAATGACCACAAGAACCTCAAGTATATATTTTTTATAGAGGGATATAAATTTGAGGAAATATATATGGGTGGAGTATTTAAAATATTTTTATTTTGAGGTTATACATGCTCTGGGTAAGGGTAATGTTGTTGTAGATTCCTTTGGTAAAATATCCCAACCTTATAAAGTCCAGGAGACTGTTGATAACATGAGGCTTATGTCTATACTATTTTCCTACAGTGGGATGTCTCTGATGGTCATGATGAGGTACGGTTACATTCCATCAATTTTTCTTCATCTTTTTAAGAAAGATAGATAGGTTCTTAAATATTATATCAAGATTGTACCATTACTCGAGACAGCCTCAATGGTGGGGAAATACTAGTGGGATGGACTATAGATATTAACTCTTTACTCTATGTTTATGGAAGATTAGTTGTTACCATGAGTGTCTGAGATGATTTAATGACATAATATCACTATTCTCATTGTGATATAAATCCAAAATATTTTAATATTTATCATTATGTGAATAGGAAATGATGGAGTCCTGGTAAGAAATGAAATATATATGAATTTTTATCTCAATGTCTTACCATAATATGGATTAAATCTAGGAATATGACGTTAGCATGTGAGTTATAACCACTTCCTACACCAATGTTGAAATGTGATGAGATCACTAGAGATTTCATGATAAGAATACCTCACTCTCTATGAGGAAATTATGTGGTATAGTTGAATGGGGATAATATCACTAAGATAACTCATTATTTTTATATCTTTGAGATACTTTTTTTTGATTATTTTGGAAATCTTCATGTCTCAATGATTTTGAAATTTTATAGAATCCCTTCTTGAATTATCTCTGATTAGGACACTGAGTTAACATGTCTTTTTTTTCTCATATTTCTAAAATATCATGAGATTTGGTGAAACTAAGTAAATACTATACCCCTTTCATTGATGCTTAACTAGATATAAATATTTATATTAATGATCAAATTCTAAAATCTTGTATCATGGATTTTTGTGTCTCTTAGGTGGATCATTCACAACTCATGCAATTTTACTATAATAATAGATATCATGAATATGTTCATATGAGTTTTTATGATAAATTATATGGAAGGTAATGTCATTATCAACTATCCTATATTGAGATTGGAAAATTATCATTAATTAGTATTAAAATTCTCTAGGTCAGGATAGATCTAGTGAAATTGATCTAGAAAGAGGTAAAACTTAAGAAAAGTTTCCAAAATTATTTTTCTAACTGTATGAGATGATTTTTGCTTTTTTAGGTTGGAAAAATAGTATTTCACCAAGTCCCTCTTGATTGGGTCATTAGAGAATAATAAATAAATGTATTTTCCCCCAATTAATTATACCCTTCGATATATTATAATAGGTCAAATAATGTTCTTATATATTGGATTTACCACCTTGGTTCAATTCTATGCATATCCGTTTCCACATATCTAACTAAGAAGGTATGTTCCCAACCCTATTATTCTATTTTGAATTGATGACCCGAACTTATAGGAAAAAGGATTATTTATGGAGTATAAGGGGAATTTCATTTATCAAAGTGCGAATATAATGTGAGGAAGTATCATTCATTTTATAGTTGTGTGACAGAAATACATTCATAACTATGAAGAGACTTGGGAATTTTAAGCTGACATAAGAATTTAATGGTAAAATTTGTTCCCTTATGATGCTATAAAAACATTCTTGGGGATAGGAATATAATGGTGGGTAGATTTCAAAGACCCATAAATTTTATTTCCCTTATTCCTTTAATTTTGATCTTTGAATTTTTTTTATTGGGTCTATTTGAATTTAGGGGGAAAGTGGGAAGGAATTAGTAAAGTAAATAAGGTGAAAACTGGAGTTTCAAAAGGTGTAGGGTGGAACTGAGTACCTGGTGAGCCCATATTGAGTACCCGACAAGCTGAGGTCTTATATTTTTGAATTTAGTGGGGAGGTGTTTTCTCCCTTAATTCAACCACCCTTATAACCCTAAATAAGTATTTATATACTCATTTATATTTTTAGGAATCTTGAGATCTTCTCCTCAATTTCTCCTCCATATTCTTCACTTCAAGATTTTATCTTCAATCAGTATTATCACTGAGTTGCCTTGGAATCCCTCCTTCATCAAAGATAAGGTAGGGTTTCTATTCTTCTTTATTATCCCACTATGTTGATAATAGTGAAATGTGTCCCTTAATTTCTCCATCTATATAGAATTTTTATTTATAATCATCCATGGGTCAGAATTCATCTAAGTGGTAGCTAAAGTATATAATCATTGATTTTAGGGTTATCCTACACCTTTACATAGAGGAATAGTTTTGTTCCAATTTGGGTTGTGACCTAAATCCTTTTTGGGTAATTTATTATTTTAAAATCCATTTTTAGTGGAATATTTATCTCTCTAAGTATAAGACTCTAAATCTACATAGTATTAGGTGGGTGATCATATCCCCCTTCTCTCAGATTTTTAAAGTTTGTTAGTTGTAGGTACATGGGGAAGTATGAGGGATACAATGATAATAGTTTTTATTAAAAATAAATTTTTAAAAAATATTTTCCTAGTGGAACCAATCTAAATGAGTTATCCCTTATAGACCCATGAGTCTTTATGCTAAGAATGTGATACCATTGTTGGGAAATTGAAATCTATTTATAATTGAATCGTGTTATGAATTTTACTTATATGTTTTGTAATTTTTAAAAAAATTTATAAGTTTACCCCTTATTTTTGGTATGGTTTCAACTTATTAACTTGATTAATTTGGAAATCAATTCCTAGTGCAAAAAAATTGTGAAAATCATGTATTATTATTTATATTATTGATTTATTAGCTTACCAAACCTATTTTTTGGCACACTTGAGTGGAGAGCATAAACTCCTAATACATTATAATGATATTATTTAGATAAGAACAATGTTTCATAATGCACATATTTGATTTTGATATGATTATTTTTCTTAGTGATTTATTCTTAGGATACTTCATATCAATGACCATGTGTTTCTCCGTATTGAATATGTTGTAACTGGTCCATGTATTACAAGTTCTAATCAAAGACATGGGATATTTCTCACTATATATATATATACATGTATGTATATATTCATATATAAATATATATGGTTATTTGTGTGTGTACATTACCTCCTATAACGGATGAGTTCGGATGGAAATCCTTAATGGCCATACCCATATGGTGGATAAGAACCCAACTTGAATATTGAGATTGGATTAAAGTAGGTTTGGGTGATATGGGTAAAAATTGTTAACATAAAATTAATAAATTATCATTTTTTATAATTATTTGAATAAAATGTGTAAAATACCAAGATTTTATAAGAACAACTATGTTCGATTGCATACAAAATATGAAACACCAAGAATAATCCAACCATGGAAAATTATTATTTAAATATGATTATTATAACCTAGACATTAAATTGGTGGGTGTGAATATGATGAACTGATTTTAAAAATTTATGTATATAAAGGTTCTAATGAACATAATTTATTGATTAATTCATAGTAAATAATTACTAAGTTTTTAGTAAATTCATTTTATTCTTCAAAGATATGTTTTCTTTAAAAAATGTTCCTTATTACTATTTGTTAGAAAATGATATATTTAATTACTATAAATAATATAATTTTTATTTTATTAAATAAATATAATTTTTTAAATCATCATATCGATATTATACTATGGTTAAATTTATAAAAAAATTAAAAGTTTTATTTTCTAGTGAATAGTGAAAATCTTAATTTTTATTGAAAACTATAATTTAATTTTAAGTGTTTAAATAGTAAAAATATATTTTAGATTATTTTTAAAATTTAATTAGTTAATTTTTAATTAAAACATTCCAAATATAGTTTTTAAAATTAATTTTATAATTGAATTAAGTATGAAAACAATTTATATTTAAAATGAGCTTCTTTTTGAAAAATCATTACTTACATTTTTCTAGTTTAATTTTAATTTAAATTAATAAATTATGTGTTTTGAATTTTTATAAATTTATTAAATATTTTTGAATTTGGAGGACCAAATTTTTCAAATATTTCCCTTTTATTTTTGATCAATATGAAGAGTATACTTAGTGATTTTGTTTTCACAGTAGAGGGTAAATCAAGTAATTAAAGAAAAACAATAAAATGATATAGACTATAAAATGACCCTAAAATTTTAATTATTTTTATTTCATGTGTCAATTTTATCAATACTCATCCAATATCATTTTATATATACTTTTTTCATTTGGATTTGATTATGACATTTATAATATTTTTACCTGAATGGCCTGAAGGCCTTCTTTTTTATTTTATTATGGATAATCCCCCTTTTAAGGGTTGAAGGGGAACCCTTACATGACCCATAGTCCCAAGGAATAAGTCCTAACATTACCCAAAGTCCAATTACATGACCCAAAGTCCCATAGGCATAATATTCCCATTACATGACCCGTAGGCCCAACCCACTAGAACTGCCCCTCCCCAGCTTCGGCATCATTTCATCACCTTAGCTCCCCACCTTGCATTACTAATTGGATAGCACTAACCTATGAAAATATGCATGGTTCTTGGTCCCAATTGAATTTTTCATACCCTATCATTCTCCAAATCTGGTTAGCTCTGATCTGGTGACTACTACTCTTTGCTCTAATCCTCTTTTCGGGCATACTCTATACATTTATAATATTTTATTTAATGAAAAGTCAGAAATGTCACACTACTATTTTTAATAACTATAATAACTTTAACATGGGTAAAACTAAAGGATATATTTAGTTATAAATATTATTTTTAAATAAAATTTTTTTTTATTCATAATAGTAACTTGTTTTTTGTTTTTAGTGAATAAATAATTGGCTTAAATTCTTACATAACACTGACGCCGTAATTATTCAATTAATGGAAAAAATAAATGATACTAAAAATATTAATAGTAATATATTTTTAAGGAATGAATATGACACATGAATATCATTATATTTTAATTACATTTTTGACTTAATTTTATTAAATTCAATGTAAATAAATAGTTCCAAAATTAACATTAATGATATTTTATAATAATTAATATTGTATTAAATAATTTAAAATTAATTAAAATATTAAATATCTAAATAAATGGGATATTATTAGTTAAATTTTCCATGGTCCATTTATGGGTTTTTTCATTTTATAGTAACTTTATTATCCCATAAAAAGTAAAAAATGTTAATATTATGGTAGTTGTCAAAATGGTTAATGAAGGGTTAAAACAAAAATGTAACTGTAAAAATGTGTTCCAAATTTTAAAAAAATGATGACATTATTTCGACTTATATGAATCATAACTTCAAATATTATCAATTTGGATCTATATGTACATCAAAATTATTTTATATTAATTTAAAATTTTTTGAAATTCCAAGGTTTCCCCTACCCTATATTATAAAATGAAACCATTTCTTCTCATTTATTAACAAATATAAACCCATTTTTTATAAGAGAATAAATATCAAAATATCATAATAACATCTCTCCCCATGTTCTATGGGCATTTTTTGTATAATACAAATATCATAGGTCATAAGGTATTAATAAAATGATATTTTCCAAAGAAGATGTATAGTTTTTAACCACATGATTTAGTTTTATTTCTTCTTATAATTCCTTAAAATATTCTCCAACCAAGATAGAATTAAATATATATACTACACATAAATATATGTTATTATGTTAATTACATGACCTATATCCATATCCTTTATCATCAAATGGGAAAGAAATAATCGTTTGTGTGTACAGGGGACTACCCCCCGCGTGAACTGGTGTAATTCATTTTCCATCATTTTCACTCATGGATGGATTATAATGATGGAATTATTGTATTAATATAATATTAATTGCATATTTATCACTATTAGGGGATATTATAAAATTTACCTTCTTACCATTATATTCATTGAAAAATGATAATGTTATTCATGCGTACGGGTGGACTACCAACTCCACTAAGTTATGTGATTCATTTTTCATCAGTACCTCACACGGATGATATATATATATAAGTATATTTTAAGAATTAATATTATATTTATGATAATATGATAATTATATAAATTTAAAAAAATACTTACCTTCTTTCCATATTCATAATTGAAAAATAGAAATGTTTCTCATTGTAAATTTGGATTACCGTCTCCATGATTATAAGTTAATTCATTTTTCATAACTAAATTTAATGGTTAGATTTAAAAGTATAATTTATGTATAAAAATTATAATAGTTACATGATTATTATTCTAGATATTATTTAATAATTACCTATTTTACCATATTCCACCTACCAATATCATTTTTTACTAATGAATCGAATATCATCAAACCATTTGATTTGAACATAAATGATTAATTAATTTTTATAATAGGGTAATAAGTGAGATAAAAGAAATAATAAACATTAAAAAGGTTCTAATTAAAGTAAATAATAAATATAATTTTATTATTCGTGATGATAAATAACGCATGTGATGAGTTAGACTCAAGGTAATGGACTTTCTTAATAAAAATTCCCTTTTAATGTTTCTATTAAAAATCTATTCTTCTTCCATATACATAATTATAAAATTATTTTTTTGATGTATTTATATAGAAATAAGTGAATTATAAATGTAAATTTATTTTTATTTCTAATTTCTTTCAAAAAAAAATCAAATGGAATATTTTTATGTAATTTTTTAATATTATTTACAAAATTAAAAATGGAATGATAAATTTTAATGTTAATGTAAACAATAACTTTTCCTACAAATTTAAACATTATTTGATTTTTTTACACCATTAAAATATTTCATATTTTAATAATAGAAAGAACCCTCCTTATCTATGTCATATTTATTTTCAAAAATTATTTCAAAATGGAATGAATATTTCAATAATTTGAAATATTTTCTTATGGGTGCAAAGAACATTTTTTCATGCACGGTTTCATGTTTTATATTAGAGTTCTTGGGAACTGATTATGAGGATGGGTGGATCTATTCTATATTGAGGGTGGTTAAGACCATTATATCTCTCTAATAAATTGGTTAAAGGGATGTAGTTAACTGATTAGGTTTCTCTTAATAGATTATAGGAATATACTATGATGGTTATTTCAATTTTTACTATGATTGTTGTATTATGTGTAACCATGATGGTTATTTAATGTGTAACCATGAAGGTTACCCCATTTATAATAGTGATTTGAAAATGATTCCCCAAGCTATATAAATTTTTTATCTAGTCTTACAATGGGTTTTTATGGGAATCTTATGATTTATCATGGAAAAATAATGATCATATGTTTAAAGGAAAGTATATGATATTTTTTAAAGGGTAAAAAATTATAGCTCTGTAAAAAAAGTTATTATGAGTTTTTATGATTTTATAGAGACCATATGAGTTTTATTTTTCCTTTAATATTTCTTATGACATGTTTTATAAATATATTTGTGTAGGAAAGATGATTTCTTGGGTAAGAAAATTTTTATTTTGAGCCCAAAATTTTTTTTGAAAAAGAAATTGTTTTATAACTATTCATGAACTAACATATATTATTTTCTTTTTTTTTTGTATCTTCCTATGATTTTTGTGCTCATTCTGTATTTTGAAATTTTTTTCATAGGGTTTTAATGATTATTAGGGTAAAATGTAACATCTTGTTTCTATTTTCAGGTATTCCTAAACCCCTCTTTTTACCATGCTTTGGTTGGGTTTCCTTTAAAGGGTTTTTTGGTGAAACTTTTGGAAACTTTTAACATTTCTAGGCTAGTGCACGGTTGGTGCAAGTTTTGATAAAATTGTGTTCCCTCTCAATGGAAACAATGCAATCCTTGGCAATGGGGTTTTTCATGTCTAGCACTCAATTTAAAAATTTGTGTTCCCACTAAGTAGAAACCATGCACTTGGATATTAAGGGTTCACAGATAGGGAGCATGGTTTCTCTAAACTATGTAGCTCTTCCCATCTAACAGTACGTTTGGGTTTTTTAATCCAAAAAATAATTTTTTTAAAACACCCTAAAACCTTGTTTGAGGTTCCTGACGGACCTATAGTATCCCATAATGATTTATTCTTCTAGGAGAGCTCCTAAGAGAAATTTTTGGCCCCTTTACACCCTCTTGTAAGAGAATCGAATCTTGGAGAATGACATTCAACCTTTTCCCACTAAGTTTCAATTTTTTGTTCTCATTTCCCTACTCTCTCTCTCTCTCTCTTTTCCTCCCTAGGGTTTCATAGATCTCCATGTTTATTAGAGAATCTAATACCTTCTGTTTTAGGTCTTGGATCTAGGTTTTTTCTTAGATCTTTATTAACAACATTCTTCAAAGTATTTTCTATGCTAGGGTTTTGCGTTTTGAGATCCCAAGTTTCCAAGGTAGGTGGTTCCATTATGATGACCAAATTTTATTAACCCTAAATTTATTTATTTAAAATCAATTTTTTTATTTAAATTCAATTGATTGAAATTTATTTAAATTAGTTTATTAAAAACCTAATTCCATTTTATTGGGGGATTTAGATCTTAAATTGTATTTTTTGCATGAAATTGGTAAAAACCCCAAATTCCATTGAATTGGGTGTATTTTTTAAATTGATAGAATTATGTGAAAGTTAAATTGTAGGATTTAAATTATGAAATTAAATTGATGGAATTGATTTAAAAATGGTATTTGGAAAAAATGGCTTGAAATGATTTTGATAAAAACCCATTGGTTTTATCTTGTAAAAATGCATGATTTGAATAAAAACTAATTTTGGTTTTTAAATGTAAAATTGGAATATTTTAAATGGATAATTTGGTGAATTTTATTTTAAGTGGTATTAAAATAAATTACCCATATTTTTTGTTATTAAAGAACTTTCATGCCTTAGGTAGTTAGTAAGTTATTTGGACATCACTATACAAATTAAAACACTAACAATACATCTATAGCAGTCACATCCCTGATGGGGTGGTGATGAGTACTCCTTGGTCAGTATCGAGGGGAATTTGTGTACACATAATGTCATGTCAACTATTTGAGTATGTTGAGTCCCTAATCTTGGAACTATCATACATTTAGGCATATGAACATGTTTTTATCTTGTTTGTATTTGAAATTTATATATTCCAATGTTCATTGTGAACTATTTACCTTGACTTATAAATTTATATAAATTGTTTTATATAAAAAAATTGAAGCCATTTTTTAAATTATTTACATAATTTGAAATGTAAATCATGATTTTTTAAAATATTCTTTTCAAATGAAATTTTTTTATTTAAAATTGAGATCTTTATTTGGTTAATTAAATATTGTAATTTTATTATGGAATACTTGGTGAGACCCTATTGGGATTTTATATCCCACCCTACTTGTGCCTTCAAGTGTTTGTAGATTATCTCTTTCCAGGTTCGAGAAGGGGAAAATCACCACTTGGAGGTGGTTCTAGATATTGAAATTTGGGCTTGGAGAGTTGGTTCTATTGGGGTTTAGGTTGTCCTTTAAGTTTTCTGGTACTTTTCTAAAGTACTTTTGGTTGTTTATACCTATTTTACTTCTGGTACACTTCTCTTTGTAGAGTTTCTATTATATGCATACTAAATTTTTTATCTTACTTTTGTGGTGTTTGTGTCAAATTCAATCCTAATTTCATTTTTTATGATGCTAGGTGCTAGTCGGCAACACATGGGTATCGAAAACACCCTTTAGTCCATGTCAGGACCAACTTAGTTATCATGTTACTAGGGTACCTGGGCTAGCTCATGAAAAAGTGCTATTAGATCTCTAGGTTGAGATTCTTATTTTGATGTCAGTATGAATTTTTGTTTTCTTTTTGGGACATAGTAGGTAGTTTTAATTTAGTGTCTGGAAATATCTCACTGAAATGAACCTTAAGACACCAGGGGTGGTTTGGGAAATACATCTTGAGGGTTATTTCTAGTCTTTTCCCTAATTTTTATTTGGATAGATTGAAATCCAAATATTGTTTGTTCAATCTGTTGGGATTAATTTCCATTGTTGCTCTATTCACGCATTAATCTAATATCTTCTATGTTGTCTGCTGATTTGGTGTAGCATCATGCCTCTAAGAAGATATGAAAATCAAATCTAGGAGGAATTTATTGATTAACCTCGGTGAGATAATCCTCTCGTGGGCCTAATTTTGGTTGAGGTGATTGTGTGTACTATCCAATCTCTGGGACAGGCACCGCCACTAGTCAACGTTTAGGTTCCTGCTATGGAACCTCAAAGGTATGATCTCTGGAATCATTATTAAGGGTTTTTTCACCTAAATCCACCAATGTTCAAAGGCTCCAATGATCCTGAATAGTTTGAGTAATGGTTTATTAGGATTTATCACTTGTTTGGGTTATTAGAAATACCCTACTAAATCAAATTGAAGTATGGAACCTTCATACTAGAAGGACCAAGAAATATATGGTGGGACATAATGGTAGTGGTGAAGAAGCATGAGGTCTTAGAGTGGAAAGACTTCTAGTCACTTTTCACTAACTAGTTCTATCCAAAGTCGATGGTGTTATCCAAGTTTATTGAGTTTTTCAAGCTTGAGTAGGCTAAAAGGATTGCGATTGAGTATGAAAACCATTTTTTTGAGCTAATTCAATTTTCACCTGATATATTATCAAATGAGAAGTTTAAGGATTGATGGTTTGATTTGTGACTTTTATCAGATATTCATTCTCAGGTTTTATTTCTGAATTAGTCATCTTATGCTGATGTGTTGGATAGAGCGTTGATGATCAATATGGGTCTGGCTATCAAGTCAAGGTTTTTTGGAGTTTCTTATCCTCATAGTGGCAATGTGTATTCCACTAAGGTAAATGGGAAGCATGAATATTCTCATGGTGGTTCTTGATAGTAAGGTTTTTCTAGACCTCCTAAAATTCATGGAAGAGTCACTTTTATTTTCTAACAGTGTGGTAAGCCTAGGAATTCTAAGTGGGTTTCCACTTAAGCACCCAAGGTATGTGGCTCATGTGGACACTCATGTCACATAAAGAAGTTATTCAATGTTTATTCCAATATGCATAGTGTCATGGGGTCATCAGTTCATTCTAAAAAGTCAATGTAATCAGATACTTAATGATCAAAGGGGTTCCAACCATAGACATCTGGAATGAATCTTATTCACATAGTGGAAGAGTCTCCAGAGGAATCGGATACGTGTCCAGTAACCGTGAGAGGTAACATCACCTTAGCTTTATCATTAGTGACTACTTTATTTTATACTGGTGAATCTCATTCATTTATCTCAATACATATTATTAATATGATAAATATTCCCATATATCTTTTTTAATATGTGATGGATATTACTACACCCCTTGGAACTAAGAGAGAGTGGGGTCTTTGTAGTCCTGCTTGTGTTTTCTCTATATTAGATTTTCTGATTTCTTAGAGTTTTATAGTTCTCGACATTAAACCACTTAACGTCATATTCAGGATGAATTGGTTCATTTCTAATAAATCCAATTTTGATTATTATCTTCGATGGGTCTCTTTCAATGCACCCAATGGGGTTTTTTGTATCTTTCAAGGAGAATGGGACCTGAGGTTGAGTAGATTTGGAAATTATTATCCAGAGTTGGGGAAAGTGATATATTTTTTTCTTTGGATCTAGAAAAATAATCTTTCATTTGGGATCTACCTCCAGTTATTGTTGAGCTTCCCAATGTGTTACCTTCTGAGTTCTCTAGTTTTCCACCGATAACAGAGTTGGATTTTTCTATCGACTTAGTTCCTGGTACTCAACCAGTTTCTATTCCATATTACCACATGGAACCATCCAAAATGAAGGATTTGAAGACCCAGTTGGATGATCTTCTAAATAAAGGCTTTATATTCCTGAGTGTGTCAACTTGGGTGGAACCGGTTCTCTTTGATAGGAAGGATAATGGTTCCCTTCTACTTTGTGTTGATTATAGAAAACTTAATCAAGTTACGATAAAGAAAAAATATATACTACCACGGATTGATTATTTTTTTGACCAATTGAAGGGGTGAATTGGTTCTTGAAGATTGATCATCTCTTTGGTTACCATCAGCTGATGATAAAAGAATCAGACATTCATAAAACTACCTTTCGGAGTAGGTATGGACATTATAGGTACCTTTTCATGATATTTGATCTAAACAATGCTCCTACAATCTTTATGGATTTGATGAATAATATTTTCCATGAGTGTATTTATGATTTTATAGTAGTCTTTGTGGATGATATCCTTATTTACTCTAAGTCTGAGGTGGATCATGTAAGTCATCTGAGAGTAGTTTTGGAATTTTTGAGAAACCACAGACTTTATGCCAAGCTTTCGAAATGTGATTTTTGTATTTTAGAAGTAAATTTATTGGGGAACATGGTGTTAGAACAAGGTATATCAGTTTAACCTAATAAGTTGAATGTTGTTATGACATGGGAACAACCATAGAATTTTTTTTATATTCAGAGATTCTAGGTTTTAGCTGGGTATTATGACTGTTTTTGTAAAGGAATTATCAAAGTTGGCTTCTCTGATGACTTCTCTAACTCATAAGGGAGTAAATTTTGATTAGGATGAGAAATTTAATAATTTTTTTGTTGATCTAAAATTTATTTTGACAAATCTTCCAGTTTTGACTCTTCCATAGGTCAGGTAGGGCTATGTAGTCTTCTATGATGCATCAAGTTTGGGTTTGGGTTGTGTTCTTATGTAGGGTGATCATCTTTTTTCTTTTGGATCTTGTAAGCTTAGGCCACATAAAAATAACTATCCAACCCATGACCTTGAACTCACAGTTTTTATTCATGTGCTTAAAATTTGGTGGAATTACTTTTATAGAGAAAGGTTTACCATGTTTTCGAACCACAAGAGTTTGAGTTATATCTTCTCTCAAAAAGAGTTGAGTCACTGCCAAAGTCATTGGGTGGAATACCTACAGTCTTACAACATTGGCATCACCTATAAATCAAGGAAAGGGAATGTAATCATGGATTATTTTATTAGGAAATTTCCAACTCAAGTAGTGAAATAATCATCAGAAGAGTGGAAATTGATGGATCATTTTGCACAGTTGCATATTGGAGTTCGAAAATTAGGGGTCGAGGTTTCCTTGGATAGTGTTCAGTTGACATCTTCTCTTCTCAAGATTATTCTTTAGGATCAATATCTTTATAATGAGTTATATAGAATTAGATACTCTCTTTATGGTGTGGATACTGTACCTAACTATTCATTCTCCACTAAGGGAATTCTATGTTATCAAAATTTCTTTTTTGTGTCGTTATCAATAAGGAAAGATATGATGGGGGATTGTCATAATTACTAATGGGTTGTGCACCAAGGGAGAAAAAATATGTTCTATGACAAGTAGTGGAAATTTTGGTTTCTAGGTATGGGATGGGGCATTGCTGAATTTTTCTCTCATTTTTATACATGCCAACAAATCAAGTTTAAGCACCAAAAACCCCTCAGGTTTGCTTCAATCACTTCTAGTGCCAACTCAGAAGTGGGATGAGATCTCTATAGAATTTTTGGTTGGATTTATATATACCCATAAAAAGAATAATATGATATGGATTGTGATCGATATGTTGACTAAATCAACTCACTTTATACCCATTTGTGATACAACCAAATTTGAGGAGTTGGAAAATATCTTCATGAAAGATATTTTTCATTTAAATGGATTTCCATGTGCTATAGTTTCTAATAAATATCTTTATTTCACTTCTCACATTTGGATAGGCCTTTATGAGGCACTAGGATCTCAAGTCCATTTGAGTATGGCTTACCATCTGTAGTTGGAAATCCATACAAAATGAGCTATAAATATTCTTGAGGATATACTACATGCCTATATTATTGACTTTGGTGGAGCTTGAGATGACCATATAATATCAGTTGAGTTTTATTATAAAAATAGTTACCATTATACGGTCATAATGTATCCTTTTTAGGCCTTGTATGGTCAGCCTTATAGATCTCTATTGTATTGGTCAGAGATTGGTGAAAGTTCCTTGGTTGGATTGATCTTGGTTTAAGAGATGACATCAAATATTCAGTTGATTTTTCAGAGAATATTTATGGAACATATACATTATAAGTCTTATTCTTATCGTCATCACAAACCATTTTGAGCTTTCAGTTGGTGATCAGGTGTTCTTGAAATTTTCACCATAGTTGCTTCATCAGTGGCTTAGGAGGAAAAGGAAACATTCTCCTTGTTTTTTGGGACTTTTTTAGGTTTCTGAGAATTTTGGGAATGTTTATTAACATTTAGTACTTCCACCACAGCCGACGTTGATATATAACATGTTTCATGTATCTCATCTTTTAAAGTTTTATCTGACCCATCTCATGTTCCAAGTAGTAGTAATCTTGAGGTTGAAACTAATTTATCTGTGACTGAAAGGATACTCAGGATAGTTGATTCTGAAACCAAGGTACATTATGGGAGTTTGATACCTTTTATTTTAGTGTTATTGAAACACATTCCTGATAGTCATGAGATGTGGGATATGGGGGCACTTATGAGAGATAATTGGCCTCATCTTTTTGTCATAGAAGCTTCAGAATATGATTTCTGGGATAGAATGTTTCTATGGTGGGGAGGTTGTAACATCCTGTTATAATTTTCAAGTATTCTTAAACCCATTTTTTACCATGCATTGGTTGGGTTTCATTTCACAGAGTTTCATGTGAAACTTTTTGGAAATTTTGAAAGTTTTTAGGCTAGTTCGTGGTTGGAGGATGGTTTGATCAAACTGTGAACCCTCTTAGTGGAAACTGTGAAAACCTAGATTGTGTGGTTTTTCACAGATAGTGCATTTTTTGATAAACCACACACCCACTTAGTAGAAACCATGGTACTAGAAATAAAGGTCGCATGGCTAGGGAACATGGTTTGTCTAAACCATGCGTCTCTACCCAGCTAACCATGCATATGGTATTTTTAATCTGAAAATTAATTTTTTTTAAATTAGCCAAAACCCTCGTTTAAGGTGTATAATGGACCTGTACAACCCCATAATTATTTCTTCTTCCAAAGGATCTCCCAATAGTATTTTGTGGTCCCTCTACACCCTCCTAGAAGAATATCTAATATTGGAGAATGATTTTTGATCACCTCCAGGTAGATTTCCTCTTCCCATTATTATTTCCCAGCTATCTCTCTCTTTTCCTCCCAAGGGTTTCTTAGATATTAGTGTTGGTTAGAGGATCTAATACCCACTATTTTGGGTTTTGGATGTAGTTTTTTTCTTTGATCTTTGTTATCGGCATTCTTTTTAGGATTTTCCTATCTAGGGTTTGGTGTTTTGATATCTCATGTTTCCAAGGTGGGTGGTTCCGTTATGATGGACAAATTTTATTAACCCTAAATTTATTTATTTAAATGAAATTGATTTATTTAAATTCAATTTATTATAATTGATTCCAATTATTTTATTAAAAACCCAATTCCATTGAATTGGGGAATTTGGATTTGAAATTGAATTTTTTGATTAAAATTGGGGAAAACACCAAATTCCATTGAATTAGGGTGTATTTGTGAAATTGATGGAATTATGTGAAATTTAATTTGTTGGATTTGAATTGTGAAATTTAATTGATGGAATTTATTTCAAAATGGTATTTAGTAAAAATGGATTGAAATGATTTTGATAAAAACCCGTTGGTTTTATCTTGGAAAAAGTCTTGATTTAATTAAAAACATGTTTTGGTTTCTAAATAGAAAATTGGTATATTTGAAAAAGAGAATGGGATGAATTTTATTTTAAGTAGTATTAAAATAAATTTCCCATCATTGTTTTTTATTAGAGAACATGAAAACCTTATGTTGTTAGTGATTTATTCGCACAACACTCTATAATTTACAACACTAACAATACATTTGTAGTAGTCACATCCCTGACGGGATGGTGATAAGTACTCATTGGCCAGTATCGATGGGATTGTGCATACACATAATGTCATGTAAACTATTTGAGTATGTGGATTCCCTTATCTTATAACTATCATACCTTTAGGCATATGACCTGGTTGTTCACTTGTTTGTATTTTAAATGTATATATGCCAATGTTTGTTGTAAACTATTTACCTTGCCTTCTAAATTTATATAAACTATTTTATATAAAATGTTTTTGAATCCATTTTCTTAAAGTATTTAAATAATTTTAAATGTAAATCATGATTTTCTTAAATATTATTTTGAAATTACAAGTCTTTTTATTTAAAATTGGGAGATTTATTGGGTTAATTAAATATTCTTATCTTATTATATAATCCTTGGTGAGACTCTACTGGTCTTTTAACTCACACCCTAATTGTTCCTTCAGATGTTTTTAGATTATCTCTTTCTAGGTTATATCAGGATAAAATCACTGTTTGTAGGTGGTTATAGCTATTGATCTTTGGGCATAGAGAGTTGATTCCGTTGGGGCTTGGTTTTTTCTTTCAATTTTCTGGTACTTTTCTGTAGTACTTTTGGTTGTTTATACCTATTTCACTTCAGGTAAAATTCTACATGTAGAGTTTCTATTGTGTTCATACTGAATTTTTTATTTAGCTTCCATGAATTTTATGGAAAATTCATTCCTGCTTTCATTTTTTACGATGCCAGGTGCTAGTTGTTAACCCATGGGTATCGGGAATACCCTTCGGGATATGTTAGGACCAACTTAGTTATCAGGTTACTAGGGTACCCAGGATGATTCATGAAAATAATGATAAGGTCAAGATAAAAATTTTGAAGATATATCATGAAAGGAAAACATCATTATTTTGAAAAAAATTGTTTTTTTAATAATGGATACTAAATATAAGTGTCCAAATTAAAAAATATGGTTTTTATGTAAGAATTATGACCTAAATATCTAAAACTATAGACATAAAATATATTTTAGAATTTATGAATGTTAATTCTAGTTTATATACACTAGAATATGTAATGTTTAAGGTTGGGTCCTTATAGTTGTGTTGGTCGGAGTGAGTATCTCAAGAGGGGGGTGAATTAAGTACCATTTTTAAATTTCTGTTTAAAAATGAGTTTAAATAAAATCCATCATTTTAAGTAAAACAACCCAGTTAACCAAAATAGAATATTGATATAAGTCTTTAACTTTTAAAATAATTCTCAAAGATTGATTAGGTCTCAGTTAAAACAATATATAATATTACTTTAACCTTTGAAATCAATTTACTCAATCAAAATATTATATAAACACTAATTAAGGTTAATTATCAAAGTAGTGGTTTTTTTTTTGCAGTTTAAAACAAATTCGGTTTTAAAGCTTATAAATAAAACAAACAAAATGGAAAATGGAAAATAATACAAGAGGTTTAGTCTTAAACCATAACCTAGTCCTATCCACTTGTAAATCACCTATTTCCAAACATATTATATAATAATAATCTATAATCCACGACATGGATCAGGTGTAAAATAGTATGAAAAATTTCTAGGCCACATGGGGACCTCTTCCACAACACCATGGGAAAACAATTAATAAGGGTGTTGAGAAGATATATAGTATCTTCTAGTTTGAGTATAGGAGTCAGTGTGCATGTAATAAATAGAGTATACACACACTACTCATAATATAAATTTTAATAGAAAATCTGAGAAGAGTAAAGGTGTAAGGTGATGTTTTTTCTCTGTGTGATAAGTAATGAAGCTTATAACTCCTTGAATATAGTTTAAACTGAATCTCAATTTGGATTTATGAAAAACGCAGTAGAAAAGAGTGTCTTAAAGTACTTTATTCTGACTAAAAGATCTTAATTTTTCTTGTAAGCATCACTCTTCCTATGTCGTGTGCAATAAGGATGCACCATGTAGTAACTCTTCTTTTTCTTGCAATAAGGTTCATCTCACTTCAGGTGTGCGGCTTTGTGTGTGTATCTCTATATCACTTGTTCACTACTATACATTAGGGAGTCTACTTCATCTTTGAAAGACACATTATTTAATAAAACCTTTTAAAATAATTAATAACAATAATTAAAATAAGTTTGAGCATTTAATTTGATAATATAGCTGTTATATATATTCAATTCAAAATAAATTGAAATAGTGGCAGTGTGTATTTAAAATGGTGATAGTCTATGGTGGTGTCTTGATCTGGTAGTGACATGATCTAGTGGTGACTAAGTTTGGAAGTTAAATGTTCTTGTAGTGATTCATGCCAATGGTGACTCGTCTTTTTGGTAGGAAATTCCAACACTTAGTTGAATTTTTATTTTTGGCACTGACTCGTCCCTGAAAGTGAGTCATACTATACTTTTCCAAAAAATATGTTTTGGCAGTGACACATAGCTGAAAGTAGGTAATTCCAATAATTATTTGGTTTTGAATCCCATTGGAGAGTCATCCTTGGTGGTGACTCATCCTCAACGGTGAGTCATTGCTGGAAGTGATACATCATTGGCAGTGATACTTCCTTGGTGATGACTCGTCTTCAATAGTGAGTCTTTATTAGACTTAACCATACTTTCACTAATCTATATTATATTATAAAATGTTTTCATAGCACATAAAACCCATTAATATCATAATAAACATGATTTTGTGATCATTAAAACAAGGAGGCTAACAATATCCCCCTTTTGATGATCACAAATCATGGAATTTTATATACATGGTATCAAAGATAAATCATGGTATTTTATACATCATGGAATCAAAGGTAAACAAGATACATCAAGTATCAAAGATAAAAAGTAGATGGTATAAAAGGAATAAAGGACACATGGTATTAAAGGTAATAGACAGTATCAAAGGAAGGTATTTACACATATATGGCAATAAATACCAGTATGGTATCAAAGGAATAGTATATTTTCAAAGGAATACTAATATATAAGTAAATTACATAAATATTCTCCATATTTTGGTATTATCAAAAAGAAAATTCATATAATCATAATAGGAATAAACAAAAAAAATTCATTTAGAATAGTTATTAAAATTACATCAAAAAAGTTTCAACAAAAATGTTACACAAAAACAGTCCCATCAAATAAAAAAGTCTAATAATCAATGGTATTTGGGATTGGATGAATGGTCAAGAGTATATTTTCCCTTTTCCTTTTCTATGGTGGAGGTTACCACAGCTATGGATAGGATTACAATCAGAATAGATGAAGGAATATCAGTAAGAGAATGAGGCTCTCTGATGATAATTGGTTTGAGGTGTTGAGAAAATTCTCTAGGAGAGAGATAGAAAGAATAAAATAGATTGTAAAGGGAGAATGAGGGAATCCAGTCACACCAAAACTAAATTACTCTAGAGTAGTAGCTAGAGGAGTCAAATGAGCTATAATTGGAATGGCCTCATGAGCCACAATAGTAGTTCCATGAACATACAAGAATGACTTCATAAGATTTATGAAATTCATGATGATGTTTCCACCACTCTCCATTGCAGTGAAAAAGTATTTATTATCATCCATAAACCATTTAATCACTGGAGTCATGACCTTCAATTGGTTCACTTTCTCTTTAAATGCTTCAGTTACTGGAGGCATCCTCATATTTTCACCAAGAAACTTAAAATGAGAATTAAATTAATGCTTGATAAAGATATTTGAAATATAATACTTTATAGATTTGGTTATGGTACCTATTTCAGATTTCATGACTTTCGTATAATCTTTAACTAACATGAGTACATGATCACTATTAAATATGATTTTTCTTAAAGTTTCATGAGGTTTTTCAAGAACATCACTTGAATTAACTCAAAGATCTTATCTCACAACAGATCTGATCATCTCAACATCTATAGGAGAATCATTAGAAGTAGAATGTGCTAAATTCATATTCTTTATTCACTCAAGTAAATCATCCATATAAGTATCAAAGGTAATTTTCATCCCTTCCATGACAAATTTCATAGACTTCATCTCACTGGAAAGTATCACATTTTCAATCTCTACTTCACAAATGTGGTGCATCATTTTTGGTTGAATATGTTTTTTCACCATCCTAAAAAAATACCTTATATCCTTTTCACATAACTTAGTGACTTGAGGAACTCGATTTCTTAACAACAGACTAAAGTCAAAAATAATCCATTCACTAAAGGATTCCAAGTCACCTCTAGTGACAACATTCACTAGAATGAGAGGAACAACAAGTGCATCCACTCTCTCAAAATCAAACCTTTGAAACATACTAGTAACATCAATCTGGTCAACTAAATATCCCCTGGGATCTATTTCCTTTCAAAGATCAGGACCACCATTCTTTGGTGGAATCCTATGAAACTTCTCACATTCTTCAAATTTTGGGTATATCCAACCTTAATAACACTTAAAAAGAGTCCCAACAATAATAAGATCTAGAGTTATAGACACAACCATAGCTGGTAAAACTATAGGGGCATCAACCGATCTTTGTACTTAACCTAGTATCTCATCAATAGTAGGGTTAACCGCTGACTATTCAAAAATAGTCTTCTCAATAACATTTGTAGGAATACAAAGATCACCATCAGTAGTATGATCAAATGGATGACTTTCAAGACGTGGGTATTCCTCCCTCTCAACTGATGCATCTTTCATTTCTCTGTCATCTAGATCCACTTATTCAATAAAGTTGGTCCTCTCTTCATATATATAACTTAACACACCTAGAGAAGGAACAAGTCCCTAAGGAATTTTTACATCCTCATCTCTAATTCAAACACTGGGACCATCAGGGTCAGATCTTCCATCATTATCATCTATATTTCCATCTTCATCTTCATATTCTTCCTTGTCTCAATTTTTATCACTTTTATTCTATTTATAATATTTGGAGGTAATTTTAAATTTCTCTTCACCTGACACTTTTGTATCTTCTTTAAAAATTCTTTCTTTCAAAATTTTCTCTCTAACAAGGACTGTCCTAGGAGTGCTAAGAGCACCATATATTATAACAGGATAGCTTTTGGATAGGTTTAGATCACTTCCTTCATCCACATAAAAATATTTCTCATCATTACCAATGGTAGTAGCCTCTTCCTTATCATCTGGGTACTACACCACTTCATCTAGTTCCAAACCAGGATCTACAAGATATTTCAGTCTTATAGGATGGTCAATCGGGTTAAAATCATCATACAGCCTTTTGCTATCATTGATCCATTGCTTCTTCTAAGGATTACATATAATTTTCATCCTCATAAAAATCACCCTAGTGATATAGAAACCACTATAATCTATAACATATTGTTCACATTCAGCAACTAAACTATTTTCTTCTACAATTGTAGAAAGAAACTTAGGGTAAATTAAATAATTGGACCTTGGATAAGGCTTGGTTATTTCCAAAATGTGAAGCATTATATATCTACACAAGTTGAAATTATCACCTATCTTCACAAGATACAGTAGGAAAACATCTTGGTACCTCATGGTAGAAAAATCACCCTTCATTGAGAAAATCATATACTGGATAATTTTAAAGTGAAACCAGCATTCACCATCAAGCTCTAAAGAAAATTGTCTTATTAAAACTCCATATCCTATTAAATCGGATAAATTATATTTATAGAAAAAAAAGTCTCACTATACTGCAATAGTTCCTTGATAGTCTTTTGTAACCACTCCATATGAAACTTTTAAGAATGCAGTCACTAACTTGAAGAGAACACTACTTTTCATCCATTAATTATAGTTATCAATCAGTATTAATTATCTTCAAAATTAAACTCCACAAAGTGGTAAAACTGATATAATAACCTTTTATAAAAAATTAATATCATTAGAAGAGAACCATTCCATCCATCCTTGGCCCTGTAGACCTTTCTACACTAATAACTTTCTTATTTGTAACCATTCTACTTGAACTTCTTTCTCAGGTAGTACAATTCTCTTTGAAAGCTTAGGATTTATAAGATCTAAAGTAGTTGAATGACTAGTTTCACCTTTCTAATTATTTACAAGACACGAATCTTCCAAATAAGACTCAGAAATCCAGTTCATTATGACCAAGAAGATCTGCTAGGTAGGTTCAGGAAAAGGTTGGGGAAGGTAATCAATTAGGAGAGAAATATCACATAGGGATCAAGAGAAAGGTGTGAGGAAATAAGTTCATTAGAATTTATAAAATCTTATAATTTATATCATTTGATAAGTTTAGGGAATAAAAAATCTAAATTGAAAAATAAAAAACTAAATTGAATTTTAATTGAATTAAAAATAAAATAAATAAATAATTTATAAAATTAAAACAAAAATGGTGGCTAAAAAATGTAATTAACAAAAAATTAATAAAGGAATAAAATTTATAATGGTAGGTAAACCTAACGGTAACTAAAAAAATGGTGATAAAATTTCATTGGTGAGTAAAACATAGTGGTGAGTAAACACAACAGTGAGTAAACACAATAGTGAGTAAACATAGCAGTGAGTAAAAATCAATGGTGGGTAAAACTCAACGATGAGTCTTAGAAACTTAAGATCAACTTAAATTAATCATACATAACTCATGTTTGATGTAATTCATTCTCTCATAATTAAAAGACTTTGTAAAAATATCAGCAAGTTGATGTTCTGTAGCAATGTATTCAAGAGTGATATCACCTATTTGAAAATGATCTCTCAAAAAGTGATGTCTTGCATCAATATGATTTGTTCTATAATGTGACATAGGATTCTTAGAAATATTTATAGCACTTGTGTTATTACAATTTATAGGTATATGTCAGAATTGATATCCATAATCTAGTAATGTGTGTTTCATCCACAAAATTTGTGCACAGAATCCACCTACAACAATGTATTCAACTTCAGTAGTAGACAGTGAAAAAAAATATTTCTTACTACTCCAAAAAACTAGAGACTTTACTAAAAGGTAACATTTTCTAGAGGTTATTTTTGTATCTAACTTATAACCACCAAAATTAGCATCAAAATAACTAAATGAGTCAAAAAATCCTCTTGGAAAGAACAGTCCTAAATTGGTACTAGATTTGAGGTATTTAAAAAAATATAGAAACAAAGTGTGACTCATTTAGATTTTCTTGAAATCGAGAACACATACATACACTAAACATAATATTAGGTCATCAAGAATTTAAGTAGATAATAATTCTAATCATGAATCTATATCTGGTTTGATCCACTGATTTCCTAGCTTTATCAAGATCCAACTTAAAGGTTGTACACATAGGCGTATCACTACTCTTAGTGTTATCCAAATTAAAATGTTTTAAAAGTTCCCTAGTATACTTACTTTGATTTAAAATAATTCCCTCATTATTTTGATAAATATAAAAACCAAGAAATAAATTATGTTCACCTATTAAACTCATTTCAAATTAATTTTTCATAATTTTTTTAACATTTTTATATGATGAATTTTTTGAAGATCCAAAAATAATATCATATACATAAATTTGTACAACTTAAACATATTTTAGAATTAATTTTATAAAAATGATAAGATCATATATACCTTTTCAAAAACCTTTTGAAATAAGGAAAGAGTCGGGCCTACCAAACCAAGCTCTGGGATCTTGTTTTAAACCATAAAAATATTTTTTTAACTTGAAAACATGATTTATAAAATGGGGATTTTGAAATATAGGGGTTGTTTAATAAAAACATACTCAAATATATACCCATTTAAGAATGCACTCTTAATATCCATTTAATGAAGTCTGAAATCTAGATGTATTGTATAGTAAAATAGTATTCTAATGTATTCAAGTCTAGATACCAGTACAAAGGTCTCTTCATAGTCTATACCTTCTTCTTGACTAATCCTTATGCAAGTATTCTTGCCATATTTCTTACTATTGTACCATATTCATCAACCTTGTTTCTAAACACCCATTTAGTGCCTATGGTTTTAGGTGCCTTTGGGTTTATCAAGAATTTCCTAGAATTTATTTCTTTCAAATTGATTTAATTCTTCTTTCATAGATATTACCTAGAATTCATCATTAATTGAATCATTGATGTTTTGAGGTTCAATATATGGAAATAACACTAGATGTTCAACCTGGTTTCTTAGAGAATATCTAGTTTGTGTACCTCTATCTAGGTCTACAACTAAAACATCTAAAATATGGTACTTAAGGGTCCTAATATCTTTAGAAAAATAGGGGTTAGTCACCTTAGGATTCTCTACAAGTTCATATTCATGTTCTGTAAGTTTCTCAGAACTTGATGATTTCTCTATTTGATTTCTAGAAAAATTAAAAGGTTTGGAATTTATGTTCAATGAATATAAAAAATCCTCAAGGTTTTATAAATAGGTCTTAGGCTTATGTGGATCTATCTCATAAAATTTTATGTGAACAGACTCTTCCACATTCTTAGTCCTTTTGTTAAAAACTCTATACGGTGTATTAGAAGTTAAATAACCCAGGAAAATTCCTTCATCACTTTTGGAAGAAAATTTTTCCATATTTTACTTAGTGTTAGGAATAAAGAATTTGCAACCAAAAACTCTAAAGTAAATAAACTTATGATTTCTAATATTCCAAGTTCCATAATGGGTTTTCTTCAAGATATGACTAATTAAAAATCTATTGATTATAGAGTAGGCTGTGCTCACAACCTCTTCCAAAATGTAGACAGGAAATTCATACTCATTAATCATGGTTTGTTCTATCTCTTAAAGTATTCTATTTTTTCTTTATACAACTCCATTTTGTTGAGGGGTCCTAGGAATAGAGAAGTTATGACTATAACCATTTTGTGAGTAAAAATATTCAAAGTCCTAATTTTAAGACTCATGTCTACGGTCACTTATTAAATTCCCAATCCTAATTCTACTTAAGTTTTCTATAGATTTATCATACTTGGTGAAATAAGAGAAAGATTCACTTTTATGAGATAAAAAGAATACCCAAGAATAACTATAAAATTCATCTACTAGTACATAAACAAATTGATTCCTATTTACAATATAAACTCTAGATGGTCCAAATAAATCCATATAAACCAACTTAATAGGTTTAGAAGTTTAAAATTCTTTCCTTGATTTAAAATAAATCTTGTTTTTTCCCTTTTTAATAGGGGTTACATACTTTATCACTTGGGAACTCAAATTTTGGTAGATCCTTGGCTAAAAATTTCTTAGTAAGCTTCCCAATTGAGAAAATATTAAGTTTTCCTAGTCTCGTATTCTAAAACCCAAGATTCTCTAGGAAAGTCACTCAAGAAAAAAATATTTTGAGAAATAAATGAATCAGGATTAACAGTATAAACTTTATCATTCCTTAATGTAGTAAACACTAAATAATATTTAGAATTAAAAAAAATGGCATGCACTATTTTCAAACATGTCATGAAATCCATCATGACACAATTGTGAGATACTAATAAAATTATACATAAAATCATTAGAAAATAGCACTTTAGAAATTAATACTAAGTTATTGTTATCAATTTGTCCATGGCCAATGATCTTCCCTTTAGAATTATCACTAAAGTTGACATGACCAACATCAACCTTTATGAGGATATTAATGATAGAGTATTATCCTTTTATATGTTTGGAACATCTAGTGTCCATGTACCATAGACTTATATAGGATTATCCTTTCATGTTCTTTATGGGTTTTCCCTACAAAACAATTTTATAACAACAATGACTTTGGTACCCATATTTTCTAGGGTCAAAATTTTTTATAAATTAAAGCTTTAGGAACCCACATTTTCTTAATGGGTCTCTTATAATAACATTTTAAGATTTTTTAAATAAAAAAAATTAGGTCCTTTAGAATAATAACTATAAGTAGAGATTTTAGATTTAGATTTAGGTACAAATGTGTTCCTAACTATTCTTCTCTGTCCAGGTTGGTATCCTAGACCTATGACATACTTTGGAGAAATATTTTTACCTAGAATCTATGTAATTTTTTCTCTTCCATTGGTAAAATTTTATAAATCCTTCTTTGGTTATTTATTAGAAAATTTAAGTTCAGTATTCTCCTTTATTAATTCAGTATTTTTTTTCTTTCTCTATAGTAAGATCAGTTTTAATACCGAAAGATAGAACATTATTTTTCTTTAGGACTATATTTATCCTTAAGTTCACTAAAATTTTCCTCAATAATTCTACAGTATTCAAAAATTTCTTCTTGATACATATCATCTTCATTGTGTTCATTTTAGGAGTTATTATAATTAAGCACAGATAAAGGAGTAGACACAGTAGGTACCTCATAGACTTTTTTCATGAATCACATGTTGGATTTATCAGGTTTCTCTTCATGATATGATTCAATGTCACTATAGATATCCTCAGAGGAACTCCATATTTATTTCATTGATTTCTTTAACTTTCTATCATTGTCCTCATATTTATTTTTGTATTAAAATTTTGGAAAGTCTTCCTTAACATGACCTTTTTTATTACATTCATTGTAGGTTATCTAATTTTTAGTATCATCCTTCTTCCAATATTTCTTCATGTTTCCTTCTCTATCATATTTTCCTTTATATCTAGGCTTTCTAAAAAACTTCTTATTCTTTTATAACTTATTAAATCTTATGTCCATATGGGCCATCTCCTCATCACTATCGAGTGGTGATTCATCGTCACTAGAATATACAGCTTGAATATTTTCCTTTTCATTTTTTATTTTTAGTTCATTATCCTCTTTTATATTGAATTTCATCTCTTCTTCATACATCATAAATTTTACAATTAATTCTTTAATAGGTAGTTTTCTAATATCACAGGATTCCATAATTGACATATATGTCTCTATCCATCTTTCTGGAAGGCATCTAAGCAGTCTCATAATCTAATCCTTGTCAGATAATATATTTCTTAGGGATCTCATGGTATTAACTATCTCATTAAACCTAAGATACATATCCAAAATTATCTCATCAGGATCCATCTTAAAACTATTATATTTAATTTTATATGTATTCAATCTCATCTCTTTAACATTTGTAGTTCCTTCATATGAAATAGATAATGTATCCCATATTTCAAAGGTAGTTTTACTAGAAGATATTCTATTAACTTCTACATCTCCTAAGTAATAATAAAGGGAATTAATTGATTTTCAATTATTTTTATAATAAATCTTATTAGTATCATCCCAATCTTTTCTATGACTCTTAGGTAACTCATATCTATCCTCAATAGGAGACAAAATTTAAAAACCCATAATATATATATTGATTTTTATTTTTATTTTCCACTAAGCATAATTGTTACCATTGAAAAAAGGAGCTATTTTATTAGTATAACCTCCTTGAATATTATCCATTTAAATAAATAAATTTAGAACTAAACAAAATTTAAGATCTTTAAAGAAATTAAAATCACAATTGAAAAGTTTTTTTAACCACTGATATCAAATGAAAGTCAGATTGAGTATCTCAAGAGGGGGGTAAATTGATTACCCAAGAGAAATTTTTGTTTAAAAATTATTTCAAATAAAATCCACCAATTTAAGTAAAACAACCTAGTTAACCAAAATAGTTGATCAATATAAGTCTTCTCCTTTTAAAATAATTCTCAAATATTGATTAGGTCTTGGTTAAAACAATATATAATATTACTTTAACCTTTTAAATCAATTTACTCAGTCAAAATATTATATAAATTCTAATTAAGGTTAACTATCAAATTAGTTTTTTTAGTTTAAAATAGATTCATTTTTAAAGCTTAGAAATAAAATAAACAAAACACACAGCAGAAGAGAATACAGGAGGCTTGGTCTCAAACTGAGACCTAATCCACTTCACTTTCAAATCGCCCACTTCCAAGAAGATTATATAAAAATAATTTATGATCTATAATGTAACACCCCAAGCTTCCATGGTACGTTTACCTTTGAATAATTCAATAGCTTTCATTGTACGCAACTTCGAGATTCTAACACACTGTGATCAATCAAACTAACCATTATGAATAGTAATACCCACTTTTTGAAATTTTATAAATTTTATTTTTAAAAATGGACTTCATTTTTGAATTCGGAATATTTAAATTAGCTTAGGGTGAATTTTTGGAATTTTTCTAAAAACTTTCAATTTTTGATGAATAGTGAAAAACAATGTGTTATTGGTTAAAACCGAATTTTTTATTTAAATAATTATTTATTTTATTTAAATTTATTTTAGGTCAAAATATATACATAATAACTATATAAGTTAAATTTAACTCATTAGATTCATTTTATAATAAGTTTAGATATATAAAAATTTTATTGAACTTTTTACCGTCTTTTACCCACCTCCTAGGAGCATTTGAAAATTTGCATAAAACTTAATTTTACCACTTCTATGAGTTTAATTTCAAAAATTCAAGAGACACAGTTGATATTAGTAAGTAAAATTTGGTTCAATAATATGAAAATAATTTTTGTTGAATTGTAACTTTTGACTTTTATTTACCACGGTTAAAAGTAAATAGGGTAATTAAGAGTAAAAATGATATCATAATTACCACAAAACATGTCCTAATCCTATTGGATAAGTTTAATTCGACAAAAAACAACATTTGGAATAAAATATGGTCCTCTTTGGTCCACTTGGATTAGATTAGGACATTTATGATTATTTTATTTAAAGAAGAGTTAAAAGAGTTAAATTCAAAGTTTAATAACTAAACCATTTTTAATATAGGGTTACACACAATATAGATTTTACTATAAATATTAATTAGAAAGATAAGAAGATTTCCTCCATAATGGTATTTTATTTATAATTTTTATACATTAAATAATTTAATTTATTTATGACACAATGATGATGAAGTAATTACCTTATTAATGAAAGATTAAAATAATTGATATTATAAACATCCAAATAAATGTAATTTGATACTTTTCATGAATTTAACTAATTTTATAGGTTAATATGAAATTTTAGGGATGATTAAATAATTTTTTTTTCGAAGTAATCATGCTGCTATGATTTTCAAAGAAACCAAATACTAAATATTGTCAAAATTGACATAATTGAGTTTTTAAAAAAATACTATATTGTTAATTGATATAATATTCCTAAAAATATAAGGTTCAGCCAAAGGACTTATATAAGTTTATATATATTAATAATGAACTATTTTTGGTTCTCTTGTCTTTTTATAGTAAGTTTATTAACCATATAATATAAAAATACAAAGAGACATGGTAAATGAAAAACTATTTAACTAAGAGTTAAATCTAAAAGATAAGGTTAATATGGTGACCTAAACCTTTCTAAAACATATTGGTTGAGAGTTTTTTGACCCATATCTACCTTATCCTATAAATAAATCATTTTTGATCCATTATAAACTTAAAATTATTTTATTATAAAATAATATTTCAAGCTTTTCCTAAAGTGACCCTCACCTCTCTTATAAAAAGATACTTCCCATTCTCTTAATTTCACACCTCCAAAGCCAGTTGGATCAACCAAACCCTTCCCAAATATCCTAAAAACTTTCTTAATTTCATCCTAGAGGCCTTACTTTGGTTATAAAGCCAACCTAATGATCCCTTTTGATCAAATAAAAAGGAAGAACCCGAAGAAGAGGTAAATATTTCATCACCTCTTTCAAGTTCTTTTCTTCTTCCACTTCCTCTTTATTTTTTTTTATATTCTATAATAATAACTCCAGTATCTTATATAAATTGTGATGTTATTATAAATATGGTGTAACCATATTCTTTATTCTATCCATCCTATAAATGACAAAGTCACCATACGTGCGTACGTATGGCTTACCATCTCCATGTCGTGGTGTAGTTTGTTATTAAAACACTTCATTATTTTGGATGGGTATAATAATGAACATAACTGATGTAAATAATAAATATAACATGTTAATTATTCTGTATATATGATATAAAATCCAATTAAATATGATTTCACCATCAATATAATGATATTTTCACTCGCTTGTACGTATGGAGTACCGTCTCCACGAACGCGATGAGATTCATTGCCCATCATAATCATTCAAGAATAATTTTTATTTTATGATTAAAAATAAGGTTTATAAACATAACATCATTATTTATATGAATCAAATACATCCTATCCATAACAAACATGTCTTACATAACCAAGCATATAAAGGAAAACGAATCAGTTAACACCTGAAATGATAATACTACTGAAATATTATTAACCAAGCAATATTAGAGGGTCATATATGATATCATATTTATGTATATAGTTCTTTTATAATTTAATAACTATTATTTAACTATTATACAGGAGTTTAATTTACCCTTGACCAAGGAAAAGTACAAGGTAAGGGTTAATTCTACAATCTCTTTACTTATCCGAGGTTGTTAATACTTAAGTATCTACTGGGACCTCTTTATCATCCACATTCGTGTTTTCTTAAAAACGTAATTTGAAACATTTTTACTATTTACTAGAATATGGGGTAAATTCATGTATATCCTTATTTGACCATATATGTTTTGAAAATAATCTTTCCATCATTTTCCAAACAATTTACTTTATGACCTTTTTGACAAAATTAAGGTAAGAATGTCTTTTTTTAACTTATACGGCGGGTGCGGCTATTTTCCACCTTTATAATATCTCTAAATCTTCCCATACAATATTATAATAATTTTTTCAAAAAAAATATTTTCTTTTATAATTATATGACTTTTAAATGATTTCAAAATATAAAGACATATTTCTCTAAAAAAGTTTTGATTTCATCTATGTCAACATCCTTTGATGGATTTTAAGCTTGTTTGAAGTTGATTTATTATGATACAAAACTTCCATATTTTATTGAAGGTTTTGTGATATGTTTGAATATAGATGTGTTATTTTTACATCATTCATTGTTTATGGATAAAGTATTGACATTTTGTATTCTATTTTTAATACAAATGTTTATGTTGTGTTTAAACCTTTTCATATGAGGAATGCATCGGACTTAGTAAGTGACGGGTGGATCCCGCTATAGCTTCTAAATGCATCAGTAGGTATCATGAGACAAACTAGTGTCTTGGTACAAGGCCTTGACAAAATATAATTTTTAGTCCTGGCACAAGTCCTTGAATATGTGGTTATGAAGTCTGGCATTATGCATTCCATCATTATGAAAGTGGCTATTGATATTTCATGTGATTATTCGACTAATATAATATCCATTTTAATAAGTAAATGAAATTATTTGATTTTATCTTTTCCATATTATGCTGAATTTTAAGTTTAAAATGTTTTTGTTTTAGTCTTATACATTGCCTTAAATGTTTATACTTATTTATGAAAGTTTTCGCTATATTATTATCCTTATTGAGCATCTAATCTCACCCATTTCTATGATTTATTTTTTCCAGGATGTGAAGAAGTATTTTATGGTTGACCTATAGGGATATGATAAGAATATAAGTGTATTAAAAGGAGGACAAAATTTTGTTGATGTTTTTATTTTATTATGTAATGTAAAACTTATGAATGTATCTAGTATTTACAAGGCTACTAAACTGGTCGGTCTTTCGGTATTTGCTCCATTGTGATCATGACAATGTTATGTAATTATGCACCGA
The DNA here is from genome assembly GCA_963277665.1 of Viscum album. NCBI lineage: Eukaryota > Viridiplantae > Streptophyta > Magnoliopsida > Santalales > Viscaceae > Viscum > Viscum album. The sequence continues at coordinate 472,345,409 of OY728121.1, read as the reverse complement.
CTCTATGTAACTGGGGTTGGGGCATTAAAATTGGTATTAGAGGAAGTTTAGTACAAACCTTGGAAGCTAGATTTAGAGAAACTCTTATTAGAGAACATAACCCTAAGATAGACATTGAGGATTAGTATAGAAGAACTTCCTGGAATTTTGGTAATATAGAGATTTTATGAGTTTTCAAAGAAATACATCCCTTCCTAGATACAAGTAGGTAGAGTTGGCTCTGGTATAGATGTACCTAGGGGTAAAACCTGAAAATACCGCTTTGAGCTAGTCTCGAACAGGAACTGGTGCATGATAATGGGCCTTACTGCACTCTGGGTTACAACACTCCCAGGGGATATGCTTAGGATAATTATCATTTTATTTACAAGCCATTATGAAGAATTTATGATTGTATACTTCCTTAAAGAAAACATTTTTATGATTGTGGATTATATCTATAAACTATTCAATTTATGTTAAGTGTTTTACAAGTTTGGAATTATGTATTGTGATTCATAAACTGATCTAGTGTATGTCATTGTTTAGAAATGGTGCCTAGTGTAAGGAATTGAAACTGTATCAACACACATAATCCATGTAGGGATTTCCCTCTTACTCAAGATAATTATAGTGGAGTCGGTGAAGCAACTGGTTCTGATCAGCTTATCACCATACTAGGACAACTCACCCAGGTTATGAATAATAACCTTACCTGTATGGAGCACCCTGATCCACAACATGGAGGATCTCTGTTAGACCAATTCATGAAGAAACAATAACCAACATTAAATAGGAGTACAAATCCATTATTATCTAAGAAATGGATAAATTCCTTATAGAAAATATTCCATGCTTTGAGGAGTATCGAAAGGGAAAAAGTTGTCATGGTATCTTATCACCTCATGGGGGATGCAGATCAACGGTATTCATTAATCCAAAACAAAAAGGAAGATGAAGAAGTATCAAACATATAATGGAGGGAGTTTAAAGATATTTTCTAGGAAAAATGATTTCCTTGTGACCATCGAGCAGATATGGAAAGACAATTTCTGAGTCTGAGGCAAGAGGAGGAGGAGAATGTTGCAAAATATGAGGCTTATTATACAAGGTTAGAAAGGCATGCAGTAGATTATATACGTAACCCAATGAGTGAGATTGATTGATTATTTTATGGGTTAAAACCATTTATTCATCGAGCATTAGTCTCACAATCCTTCTCATCGTATGAAGATATTATCTCATGCACCATCAAGATAGAAAAGGAATTATCTAAGTCTTATGACTTTAAAGAAAAGCAAGAGAAAAAGAGATCTACTGAACACTCTGGAAATGGAAATAAGGGGAAGAAGGGAAAATTTTAATATCCATCCTGCAGTAAATGTGGGAAGAAACACTCCAGTATTAGCCTGAAGGTAATGGGAGTCTGTTACAAGTGTGGTGAAAAAGGCCACCAATATTGTGATTGCAAGGGGAAGAAAGAGGTTGTCAATGTTGAATGCTACAATTTTAGAGAAAAGGGCATTATGAAAATTAATTTCCTAATCACCAAGGTAACTTACCTTAGAAAATTCCAAGGGAGAAAGGCCAAGCTCATGCGATCACTATTGCTGAGTTTGAAGCTCCGAAAGACATGGTGGTAGGTAATTTAATGGTTTACTCATGTTTATCCAATGCGTTATTTGATTCTGGATCATCTCATTGTTTCATATCTTCCCAGTTTGCTAAGAAAATTAGATATTTTCAATTTGACTTAACAAGGGAGTTTTTAGTCAAAACACCTAAGGGAAGTATCATCACAACAAATTTTTGTGAATCAGTTCCCATTAGGGCATATAAATGTTATTTATTTTCTGATCTCATCATCATACCCATGATTGAATTTGATATAATCCTTAGAATGGATTGTCTTTCATACCATGATGTGAAAATTTATTGTAAGAAGAAGGATGTTACAATTTTTTATGATGACAAGGAGTACCTTATCTTCATATCAGAAATGTGACAACCTGATTCTTATCTAGATATACCCCCAGTAGCTCTACTAAATTTAATTATTGGGGAGGAATATAATGAAATAACTATGGGTGAGGAAAAGAATTTTCTAATAGAGTACATACCTATTGTACAAGAATATGTTGATGTGTTTCCAGAGTATTTACCTCGACATCCTCCGGAATGAGAAATTAAGTTTTCCATTGATTTAATTCCCGGTTCAAGTCCCATATCGAAGACCCCTTATAGAATGGCCACTATGGAATTAGTGGAACTAAAGAAAAAACTAGAGGAATTTAGTACCAAGTTATTTATTCTCTATAGTGTTTCTCTATGGAGAGCCCCTATCCTTTTTGTTAAGAAGAAAGATGAATCTATGAGGTTGTGCATTGAATACAGGTAGATCAATGCTATAACAATAAAGAACAAGTATCCCCTACCTCGTATTGATGATTTATTTGACCAACTTCATGGAGATCAATATTTTTCAAATATTGACCTTTGATCTGGATATCATCAGTTGTGTGTGAAGAAGGAAGACATTCTGAAAATAGCATTTCGAACCAGGTACGAGCATTACAAGTTTACAGTAATGCCTTTGGGATTGACTAATGAACCCTCGATCTTCATGGATCTAATGAATAGAGTTTTCAAGGAATATCTTGATGAATTTTTAGTGGTATTATTGATGATATCTTGGTATACTCAAAAATCTATGAAGATCATGAAAATCACTTGTGCACTATTCTAAAACCCTCCAAAGAAATGAATTATATGGAAAGTTTATCAAGTGTGAATTCTGGATTCAAGATATTTCTTTTATTGGACATATTGTCTCTAAATATGGAATCTATGTTGATCCTTCAAAGACCAAGGCAATCTAAGAATTTCCTACACCGACAGGTATAACTAAGGTACGCAGTTTTATTAGTTTAGCAGGTTATTATCGATGTTTCATCCATAATTTTTCACGGTTGGCTAACCCATTAACCAAGATCATATGTAAAGGGGTTAAATTTGTTTGGAAAAAAGAGTGTGAAGAATGTTTTGAAGAACGGAAGAGAAGATTATTCAATGCTCCTATCTTGACTCTATCATCAGGGAACAATGGGTTTGTTATTTATAGTGATGTTTCAAAGAAAGGAATTAGTTGTGTCTTTATGCAGAATGATAGAGTTATTTCCTACACATCATGAAAGCTAAAAATTCATGAGAAAAACTATCCTACTCCTGATCTTGAGTTAGTAGTTTTAATCTTTGCTCTGAAAAATATGGAGATACTATCTCTATGGTGAAAAATGTATGATTTATACTGATCACAAGAGTTTGAAAAATATTTTCTCACAAAAATAACTCAACATGAGGCAAAGGTGATGGCTTGAACTACTCAAGTATTATGATTTCACTATACACTACCACTCGGGAAAGTAAAATAAGGTGGAAGATGCTTTGAGTAGAAAGGATCATGGAGTTTTGAAAAAGATGAGAGTTTAAAGGGATTTTATTTTCATGGATCTAGTAAAGATGGATATGTGAATAACCATGGAAGGTGAAAAATCAATACTTTTTCAAATGGTTGCCAAACCATCTTTACTAGAAAGGACAAAGAGTTATCAGACTGATGATAAGTAGTTTCAAAAGAATATTAAATCTGTGAATGATGGGAGATTGAGTGACTTCATATATGAAGATAGAATTTTGAAATTTGGGAAGAGACTTTGTGTTCTGGATATACCTGATCTAAAACAGGAATTGTTGGATGATGCACATAGCTCTAATTTCACTATACACCCTGGGAGCACCAAGATGTATAGAGATTTGACGGAACATTTTTTGTGGGAAAACCTGAAGAGGGATATTACTGATTTTGTGTCAAGATGTATGGTTTGTCAATAAGTGAAAGCTGGAAGGAAATAGCCTAGAGGAGTCATGTAACCTCTTCCCATACCTAAGTGGAAATGGGATAATATTACGATGTACTTTGTCATGGGGCTACCAAAGACTCTCAGAAGGAATGATTCAATATGGGTCATTGTTGATCATCGTACCAAGTCAACACATTTTCTTGCAATAAGAGAAGATTTACCACTTGAACATATGGAAAGACTATATATTAAGGAAGTTGTAAGACTTCATGGAGTACCCCTATAGATTGTTTCTGGTTGGGATCTCTGTTTTACATTAAGATTCTGGAAGAGTCTTCAGAAGGCCCTGAATAATGAACTTCATTTGAGCACTGCCTACCACACTCAAATTGATGGACAATCAGAATAGACTATTCCAACCTTAGAAGACATGTTGAGATCTTGATCACTTGACTTTAAAGGTATGTGGGATCAATATTTACCTCTGGTAGAATTTTCCTTAACAATAGCTTTCATACAAGTATTCAGATGGCACCATATGAAGCGTTATATGGCAAGAGATGTCGCACACCAACTTGTTGCGATGATGTTGGTGAAAGAAAACTCATAGGCCTAGAACTAGTTTAGGAAACAATTGAAAAGGTAAAGGTTATCCAAACCCACATCAAAGCATCCCAAATTAGGTAAAAGAGCTATGTCGATAACCAAAGTAAGGATTTGGAATTTCAAGTAGGAGATCATGTTTTCTTGAAGGTATCTCCATGGAAGAGTGTTATAAGTTTCAATAAGAATAGTAAATTGAGTCTTAGGTACATCAGACCTTTCGAAATTCTAGAATGAATTGGAGTTGTATCTTATCGTTTAGAAATGCCTCCAAGTCTCTCCAAAGTTCATGATGTGTTCCATGTATCACTGTTGAGAAAATACAAGCCTGACCCAATGCATGTACCCACCTATGAGGAAATTGAATTGGAACCTGATCTGTCTTATTGTGAAGAGCCTGTCAAAATTCTTGATACCAGATAACAAGTACTGAGAAACTGGACAACTCATCTGGAAAATTTATATGGAGAAATCATAATATGGAAGAGGAAACTTGGGAACCCGAGGAACTTATGATGAAGAACCACCTGAATCTTTTTATCCAGTAATATTCTAAAAATTTTGAGAAAGAAATTATTTTAATGATTGTATAATGTAACACCCCAAGCTTCCATGGTACGTTTCCCTTTGAATAATGCAATAGATTGTATTATACGCAACTTCGAGATTCTAACACCGCGACCAATCAAACTAGTTGTTATGAAAAGTAATACCCACTTTTGGAATTTTTATAAATTTTATAAATTTTATTTTTCAAAATGGACTTCATTTTTGAATTTGGAATATCGAAATTAACTTAGGGTGAATTTTTGGTATTTTTCTGAAAAATTTCAATTTTTGATGAATAGTGAAAACCACTGTGTTATTGGTTAAAACTGAATTTTTTATTTAAATAATTACTTATTTTATTTAAATTTATTTTAGGTAAAAATAGATATATAATACCTATATAATTTCAATTTAATTAATTGGATTCATTTAATAATAAGTTTAGATATATAAAAAATTTATTGAACTTTTTACCGTCTTTTACCCACCTCCTAGGAGAATTTGCAAATTTGCATAAAAATTAATTTTAACAATTCTGTTAGTTGAATTTTGAAAATCTAAGAGAAATGGTTGATATTAGTAAGTAAAATTTGGTTCAATAAAATGAAAATAATTTTTGGTGAATAGTAACTTTTGACTTTTATTTACCACGGTTAAAAGTAAATAGGGTAATTAAGGGTAAAAATGATATCATAATTACCCTAACACATGTCCTAATTCTATTGAATGAGTGTAATTCTACCAAAAACAACCTTAGTAATAAATATGATTCCCTTATTATAAGTAAACAACCTTAGTCACACATGTCCTAATTATAAATATGATTCCCTTTGTTCCACTTGGATTAGATTAGGACATTTATTATTATTTTATTTAAAGACGAGTTAAAAGAGTTAAATTCAAAGTTTAATTAATAAACCATTTTTCATATAGGGTTACACACAATATAAATTCGACTATAAATAATCATTATAAATCTAAAAAATAGTTCCTACATAATTTTATTTTATTTATAATTTTTAGACATTAAATAATTTAATTTATTTATGACACAATGATGATGTGGTAATTGCCTTATTAATGAAAGATTAAAATAATTGATATTATAAATATCCAAATAAATGTAATTTGAGTATTTTGATGAATTAAACTAACTTTATAGGTTAATATGACATTTTAGGGTTGATTAAATAATGTTTTTCGAAGTAATCATGTTGTTATAATTTTCACAAAAACCAAATACTAAATAGTGTCAAAATTGACATAATTGAGTTTTTAAAACAAATACTATATTATTAATTGATATAATATTCCTAAAAAATTAAGGTTCGGCCAAAGGACTTAGATAAGGTTATATATATTAATAATGAACCACTTGGGGTTCTCTTGGCTTGTTATAGAAATTTTATTAACCATATAATATAAAAATACAAAGAGACATGGTAAATGACATACTATTTAACTAAGATTTAAATCTAAAAGATAAGGTTAATATGGTGACCTAAACCTGTCTAAAACCTATTTTTTGTAAGGTTTTAGACCCATAACCACCTTATACTATAAATAAATCATTTTTGAGCCATTATAAACTGAAAATTATTTTATTATAAAATAATATTTCAAGCTTTTCTTAAAGTGACCATCACCTCTCTTATAAAAGGGTACTTCCCCTTCTCTTAATTTCACACCTACAAAGCCATTTGGATTGGCCAACCCATGCCCAAATATCCTACCAACTTTCCTACCTTCATCCTAGAGGCCTTACTTTGTTTAGAAATCCAACCTAAGAATCCCTTTGATCAAATCAAAAGGAAGAACCCGAAGAAGAGGTAAATATTTCATCACCTCTTTCAAGTTCTTTTCTTCTTCCACTTCCTATTTCTTTGTTGTTTCTATTTTAAAATAATAAATCTAGTATCTTCAATATACTATGATGTTATTATAAATATGTTACAACCATATTCATTATTCTATCCATTCTATAAATGACAAAGTCACCATACATGTGTACATATGACTTACCATCTCCACGTCGTGGTGTAGTTTTTTATTCAAACACTTAATTATTTTGGATGGGTATAATAATGAATATTACTGATGTAAATAATAAATATAACATGTTAATTATTATTTATATATGATATATCATCCAATTAAATATAATTTCACCATCAATATAATGATATTGTCACTCGTGCGTACGTACGGATTACCGTCTCCACGAACGCGATGAGATTTCTTCCCCATAGTAATCATTCAAGAATAATTTTCATTTTATGATTAAAAATAATGTTTATGAACATAATATTATTATTTATATGAATAAAATACATCCTATATATAAAAAACATGGCTTATGTAACCAATCATATAAAGGAAAATGAATCAGTTAACACCTGAAACGATGATACTACTGAAATATTATTAACAAAGCAATATTAGAGGGTCATATATGATATCATATTTATGTATATAGTTATTGTATAATTTAATAAAAATTATTAAACTATTATATAGGAGGTTAAATTACCCTTTACCAAGGAAAATTAAAAGGTAAGGGTAAATTCTACAATCTCTTTACTTATCTGAGGTTGTTAATACGTAAGTATCTACTGGGACCTTTTTATCATCCACATCCGTGTTTTCTTTAAAATGTAATTCGAAACATTTTTTCTATTTACTAGACTATGTTTTAAAGTCATTTATACCCTTATTTTACCATATATGTTTTTAAAGGAATCTTTCTATCATTTTCCAAACAATTTACTTTATAACCTTTTTGACAAAATTTAAGGTAAGAATGTCTTTTTTTAACTTATATGGTGGGTGCGGCTATTTTCTGCCATTATAACATCGTCAAATCTTCCCATAAAATCATATAATAATATTTTCAAAATAAATTTTTTCTTTTATAATTATATGACTTTTAAATGATTTCAAAATATAAAGTCATATTTCTCTAAAAAAGCTTTGATTTCATCTATGTCAACATCCTTTGATGGATTTTAAGCTTGTTTGAAGTTGATTTGTTATGATACAAATTTTCCATATTTTATTGAAGGTTTTGTGATATATTTGGTTTTTTATGTGTTATTTTTATACCATTTTTGTTTTATAGATAAATTATTGACATTTTGTATACTAGTTTTAATATGAATGTTTATGTTATGTTTAAACGTTTTCATATGAGGAATGCATTAGACTTAGTAAGTGATGGATGGAGCCCGCTATAGCTCCTCGATGCATCGGTAGGTCTCATTATACAAACTAGTGTCAAGGAACAAGTCCTTGAAAAAATCTTATTTGTAGTCTTGGCACAAGGCCTTGACTTTTTGGTTATGAAGTCTGGCATTATGCATTCCATCATTATGAAAGTGGCTATTGATATTGTATGTGATTATTTTACTAGTAGAATATCCATGTAAATAAGAAAATGGAATTATTTGATTTTATCTTTGCCATATTATACTGAAGTTTAAGTTTAAAAGGATTTTGTTTTAGTCTTATACATTGCCTTAAATGTTTATGCTTATTTATGAAAGTTTCCACTATATTGTTATCCTAATGAGCATCTGAGCTCACCCCTTTCTATGTTTTATTTTTTCCAGGATGTGAAGAAGTATTTTACGGTTGACCAGTAGGTATAGGCTAAGGATATAAGTGTGTTTAAAATGGGACAAAATTTTTTTGATGTTTTTATTTCATGATGTAATGTAAAACTTATGAATGTATCTAGTACTTACAAGGATACTAAATTGATCGTTCTTTCGGGATTTGATCCCTTGTGATCATGACAATGTTATGTAATAATGCACCAACTCTGAGTAACTGGTGTTGGGGTGTTACATATAACCTGTATCAGGTGTAAAACAATATGAAAATTTTCCAAGCCACACAGGTACCTCTTCCACAAAACCAAGTTAAAACAAGTAAAAATTGTGCTGAGAATATATCTAGTATCTTCTGATTCGAGCGAAAGATTCAGTGTTCATGTAATAAATAGAGTATACAAACAATGATCATAATGTAAAATGAAATAAAAAATTAGATAAATTAAAGGTGTAATAATGTGTTGTTTTATTTTTCCAATAAGTAATGCAGCTCATGAATCCTTGAATTTACTTTGAACTAAAGGTCGAGTCATATTTATGAAAAATGTGGTATAAGAGAGTGTCGTAAACTCATTTGTTCTGACTGTAATATCTAAATTTTTCTTGTAAGATTCACTCTTACTCTCTCATGTGTAAGTAGTGTGCACTGTGTAGGCACTATTATTGTTCTTTTAATAAGGTTCATCTCACTTCATGTGTGTAGCTCTATCTGTGTCTCTCTCTTTCACTTGTTCATTACTATGCACGAGGGAGTCTACTTCATCTTTTAACATCAACTGTAAAAAATAGAATCCTCTAAATATCTTATATCCTCATACTCTTTTTGACACATTCTTTAATGAATCCCTATAAAACAATTAAGAATAGTCATTAAAATAATTTTGAGCATTAAATTCGATAATATAACTGTTATATATATTTACTTAAAAATAAATTAAAATAGTGTTGGTGAGTCTTTGGAATGGTGGAAGTCTCTCGAAGTGTCTTGATCTGGTGTTGACTTGATATGGTAGTGACTAATTCTACTGTTTATAGGTTCTGGTGGTGATTCATGTCAATGGTGACTCATCTTTGCAGTAGGTAATTCCAACACTTATCCAAAAAAATCTGGCGGTGACTCGTCCCTAATGGTGATTCATCCCATACTTTTCCAAAAATCTATTCTGATGGTAACACATAGATGATGGTAGGTAATTATAATACTTATCTTACATTGGATTTTAGTGGTGAGTCATCCTTGGTTGTGACTCATTATCAATGGTGAGTCATTACTGGTGGTGAGACATCCTTGGTGGTGAGACTTCCTTGGGGGTGAATCATCTTCGATGGTGAGTCTTTCCCAGACTTAACCATATTTTCACCAATCTATCTTATACTATAAAATGTTTTCATAATACATAAAAGTCATTAATATCATAATAAACATGATTTTGTAATCATTAAAATAAGTAGTCCAACAATTAGGAATCATGTCCAGGTTTTTATTACTTTAAATGTTAGGATGTTATTTGAACATAAGTTAAAATTCTTCTATAACCACAAAGGATAATTTTTTTGGGAGATTTATGGTAAATTTTTATAAATTAAATTTATTTGAATATACCATGGTTATGGATATATTAATGTTCATCAACCTCATAAGATGGTTTATTTTGATTTTATTGATATCGTCACACTAACCTTTTTGATTTAGTAAATGGATGAATCCAATAGTATCCAAAGTAACAATGGATGTGAAGTAAAATGCAGTGGTTGTTTGAAAAAACCAAGTTAAATGGTATCTATAGTGAAAACATGTTTGGTTATTCTTAACCAACCATAAAAAGTTATGATTAATAACATGAACCTAGGTGAGTTTCCAAACTCATAAAATAAGAGAAAAGTAAATACTTGTAGAAGTTTAGGTGATAAAGATCATAAAGGTAAAAATATTCAATGACTTTCGTGTCATGAATGTGGGAGGAGTCACATAGTAAAAAGCATTAAAAGTACTGGAAGTTATTTTTTATGTGGAAATTGAGGGCATAAATAAATAATATTACAAGAAAAAAATTAAGTATTCAGTCAACAACATGAATAATAATAAACTTCTTCCTAATTCATACATAGAAAGTTTTAAATGGGGGGATTATAGGAATTATGAAAATCGATATCCTATGGGGAAATCTCAAGAACATCATCCAAACCATATAGATAAAGGTTTAGTAAATCCTAGTTCCATTATTGTTGAATATTACTGAATTGAAAATGACATGAATGGTATATATTATATCATAGATTTTGTTTTGATATTTTTTAATCTTAGTACATGATTTTTATTTTGTTTTTAGGAAGTAAGTATTAAGAAATATGATGGAAAATCATGGTTAATAAATAATGTTGAATGATTTAGGTTTTTACATATAGATATTTAATAGATACAATGTAGTGGTGTATTTAAGGTTTATCATAAGTTTAAAGGATTATACACCCCTTTTTAGGTTTTATGTGATGGGAATACTTTGGGAGACATTTATTGAGTTTTAGTAGATGTTTGAGGTATATAAGACCCTTGTTTTTAATATGTGAAAAAAAATTAAGGAAGAATGATATTCTCATTTTTTGGACATAACTTTAAAGGTATTGATAACCTTTAGGGTTTATATGATCTTTTATGATTGATAATATTATTATGAATATTCATTATATTTTTTTGGAATGTTATGAGAATTATATAAATATTGTATTAGAAAAAGGACATCCCAAAAACTGAGCGATAACCCATCGCATTCGGTAAGTCCATAGGGATTGAACCCACAAATGAAGGGAGACAAGGGAACAATGCCTAACACCTTCCTATGGGATTTCTTGAGATAACCATAGGATTGAAAAGTTATTTTTTATTAGATGATTAATGTTATTTCTAAAGAATTTTTCTATTCTGGGAACCTTATTTGATTAAGGTAAACTGAATCTTATGGGATTTTATTTGAGGATTAAATACAGAATTATCTTTTATAATAATATATTATTTTAATGAGGCTTTATGGTTATTTGGGTTATTTATATAAATGGTTATAGTATTTTGGATATTATATGATTAGGGAACATATATTTTTAGTTATTTTAAATTATGTTAACTATTTTTAAGAATAATATTTGATCAAATTCCTCTAATTTTTTATGTTTTAACCTAAGATTTCAATATTTTAAATAATTTTAAGGTTATTTATTTATCTAATAAACTATGTTGATATTTAGGTGTTATCATTGAAGCTGTTATGATTAATGTTGTATTTCTTCGTATAAAAGTTTATTCTTTTGTGTAATTTGTTTTCTAAGAATTTTGGATATATATAATTTATAAATACAATAGGTATAGGTTTTATCCTTTTTTGGAAGTATGTGTTATGATAAAATTTTATTTTATCACTTTGGGCATAAAAATATTTGACTTGAGTACCAATCATTTGAAATATAAGATGAGATTGTGGTGGAAATTTATTCAAGGATGAATTTATTCATATAAAGTAAGTATGTTTTCATAAGTTCTTATTATATATGTTAAATTAACTCCTAAATACTAGAAAAAAGTATCTTGAAACAAAATTTTATCCTATTACTTTTATTTATGATTAATCAACGGTCTCTTCACCCATCAAATATTTATAATTAGGTGTTTTTTAACTTTCTTCTGATCATGTTCTTTATCACTCTCTATCGGTTATTAAGTGTTATTTTTCCCTTAAATATCTATATATTCCCTTACCAACAATTTTTCCATACTTGGAAACATATTTATGTTATTCGATATGTCCTTCATATCTCACTTTTCCACTTTTCAATAGGATGTTTTATTATCCCTTTATGATGGGGGATTTCAACAAAGGTATTTTAAAATGTCATCTTTTGATTACTGAGATCAAGTTCAAAATTGTGAGGATAAAATTTTTTAAAGGGGTGAATGTAATATCCCATAATTTTAAAATAATTACTATACTAGATTTCATATAAAATATGAAAGAATGATCATAATCAAATAGTGAAATATTATTATTTAAATATGATCATTATAACCTAGTCGTTAAATTAGTGGGTATGAATAGGATTAATTATTTATGAAATATCTATATGTGTGTGTGTGTGTTTATGTGTGTGTGTGTTATAATCAATATAATGTATTTTTTTATTCTTATAAAATAAACACTCAATTTTTAGTATTACTATTTTATTATTCGGTGATAAGTGTTCTCTAAAAATTGTTTTTATTGATTTTGGTGAGAAAATGATATAATTAATTTATGGAACTTATAAAAAATTTATTTGATAAAATAGATATCATTTTTGAAATCATCATATCAAAATTATCCTATAGTGAGATTATAAAGTTTTTCTAAAAATTTTGATTTTTTAGTGAATAGTGAAAAATGAAAAAAATTCAGTAAATTTTTCTATTAAGTTATTTACAAAGTAAAATTGTATTTTTCATTATTTATAAAATTTAATTAGTACCTTTTTATTTAAAATAATTCAGTTATGGTTTCTAAATTAATTTTATACTTTAATTTTTTATAAATATAATTTATATTTAAAAAGGGCATTTTTCGGAAAACCCGTTTTGGTCACATTTTTTCGGTTTAATTTTAAATTAAATTCTATCAATTTTGTGTTTTAAATTTTAAAAAATTCATTCCTTTTTTTAATTAGGAGGACCGGTTTTTTAAATAGTCACCTTTTATTTTTTTCAATATGAATAGTATCCTTAGTAATTTTGTTTCCACAATAAAGTGTAAATATTGTAATTAAAGTAAAAAAATAAAATGATAAGAACTATAAAATAACTATAACACATGAAATAATTTTATTCATGATTCCATTTCTTCTACAATCATCAATTTTTCATTTATATGGCCTTTTTTTCATTTGGATGTGATTATGACATTTAAAATATTTTATTTAATGAATAGTAAAAAGTGTCACACTCTTGTTTTTATTAAGTATAATATTTTTAAAATTCATATAAGTAGAGAATATGTTTGGTTATAAATATTATTTTGAGATATAAAATATTTTTATTCGTTATTGTAATTTATTTTTAATTTTTAGTGAAGATGTAATTACTATAAATGTTTACACAATACTGATGTAGTAATTATTAAATTAATGGGAAAATAAAATTAATGATATTAAAAATATTAAAAATTAGTATAATTTGAAAGGCTAAATGTGACCCAAAAAATTTATAGATAATAATGACATATTGTATAGTTTTTTATTCTTTTTAATCTAATTCATTTTTTGTCTTGATAAAAAAATCATACATTAGAGGGGGTTATGCACAACCCCCTCTAAATTCATTTCCTGTAACATTATAGGGGCTTCTCCACAACCCCCTCTAATCATAGAATTTAGATGGGGTTATGAACCCCCTCTAAATTCATTTTCTATAAAAATTAGAGGGATTGTGTACAACTATCGTTAATCATCGGATTTAGAGGGGGTATATATAGAGCCCCTTAATTTCTTAAATTAGAGGGTGTTTTGAACCCCTTCAAAAAATTTAACATTATTTTTTTAATATCTACTTGGATTTTAGAGGGGGTTCAAAACCCCCTATAATATCTTATATTAGAGGGGATTAAAAAACCCCTTTAATATCTTAAATTATAGGGAGTTCAAAACCCTCCAATAATTTCTTAAATTAGTGGGGGTTCAAAAACCCCTTTAATGTCTTCAAATTAGAGGGGGTGAAAACCCCCTATAATGTCTTTAAATTAGAGGGGGTTCAAAACCCCCTCTAATGTCATTAATTTAAAAGGGGTTCAAAAACCCCCTCTAATGTCTTTAATTTAGAAGGGGTTTAAAACCCCCCTCTAATGTCTTTAATTTAGAGGGGGTTCAAAACCCCCTCTAATTTAAGAGATTAAAGGGGTTGTGAACCCCCGCTATTTAAAAAAAGAAACTTCTATAATATATATATATATATATGTATATATATATATATATATAATTAAAACACAATATATAAATGTATTTAAATACATTATATGAACATATTATATAAAATATTTATATGATTGTATTTAATTTTATTTATATGTATACATAAATATAATTATAAAATATTACGTAAATTAATATATATTTATTTGTATAAATTGTATTTTATATAATATTAATTATTTATAATATAAAAGCATAAAAATATTATATAAATATATATAAATATAATTTATCTAAAACATATATCATATAAAAATCCAAGCTGGTAGTTTTTATAAATTATATTGTAATAATAATAAATATATTTTCGTATAATAGGTTTATGCCTTAATATTATATATAATTAATATTATATGAAATGGAATTTATACAAATAATTTATATTAATGTATATTTATTGAAATACTAATATATATTAATGTACATAATAATAATTATATGTATTGAAATACATTATATAAATATTTATATAAATTGTATTTCATATAATGTTAATTGTATATAATATAAAATTGTATTTCATATAATATTAAGTATAATTTTCTATAAATTGTATTTCATATAATATTGATTATATATAATATACATATTAACTATATATAATATAAAATTGTATTTCATATAATATTGATTATATATAATATACAAATTAATTATATATAATATAATATTAATTGTAAATAATATAATATTAATTACATATAACATTAATGTTTGAATAAATTGTATTTCATATAATAGTAATAATAATATATTAATTTTATATAATATTATACATTTTATAAAAATAAATATATTTATTAATATAAATAATAATAAATATATGTATTGAAAGACATTATATAAATATATTTTTAAAGACCTTATATAAATATATTAGGTAAATACTAATATATTTATATATATTTATATATAATATAAATATGTATTTAATTATATAAACAATTTAAATAAATATATAATACAAATGTATTTAATATATTATATATTTGATATAAATCATAAAATAAATGTATAGTATTTATAAAACCAACATTTAATTTTTATAGATTAAAAAATAGTTGTAATAAGAATAATAATAATTAATAATATTATTGTTATCACACACACACACATAAGTACAATATATACATGTATACTTGTGTAATATATTTAGGCAATATATAAATATATAATATAAAATATATATAATTGCATATACTTATAAATATAGTAAATAATATATATTATTATTTAAATATATATAAATATATTATGCTAATATTATTTATTATAATAAATATATATATATATATTAATGTGTATTTTATATATCAAAAAGGGTTTTCCATAGTGGTTGTTGGGGGGTTTCCAACGCGGTTAGTGTTTCACGGGGTGTGGGTTCGATTCTCGGGCCCGGAGGGAACTAGGAAACTGACCGGGGAACCGAGGGCATTAGGTGCGGGACTAGTAGGTGCTGGGTCGGGCGCTCGAAACCCAGGATAGGGAGGGAGCCGGATTCGGGAACCGGGGATGGGTGTAACACCCGAGATTTTTATGAGAAATGTTTTGTTTTTATGTTATATACATCATCAAAGGAATCTTTCACTACACACAACACTATCTTGGCTTGCTTTACACACAATCGCGACCTTCCTTGATAGCTTGTGTTGTACGCAATACCGAGTTTCACTAAACAGCAATATGCTATTAAAATATTATTAAAACTAGATGTTATGAATAGTAATACCCACTTTTTGAAATTTCATAAATTTTATCTTTCAAAATGGACTTCATTTTTGGATTCGGAATATCGAAATTAGCCTAGGGTGAAATTTTGGTATTTTTCTGAAAACTTTCAATTTTTGATAAATAGTGAAAACACTGGGTTACTATTTAAAAACCGACTTTTTATTTAAATAATTATTTATTTTATTTAAATTTATTTTCGGTCAAAATTGATACATAATACCTATATAAGTTCAAAGTAATTCATTGGAGTCATTTTATAATAATTTTAGATATATAAAAATTTTATTGAACTTTTCATGGTCTTTTACCCACCTCCCAGGAGAATTTGCAAATTCACATAAAACTTAATTTTACTACTTCTGTGAGTGGAATTTTGAAAATCTGAGAGACACAGTTAATATTAAGGACTAAAATGTGGTTCAATGAGATGAAAATAATTTTTTGTGAATAGTAACTTTTTACTTTTTTTACCACAGTTAAAAGTAAATAGGGTAATTAGGGGTTAAAATGATATTATCATTACCCTAACACATGTCCTAATTCTATTGGATAAGTTTAATTCAACCAAAAACAACCCTAGGAATAAAATATTACCAATTAGGTTCACTTGGATAAGATTAGGACATTTAATATTATTTTATTTAAAGAAGAGTTAAAATAGTTAAAATCAAAGTTTAATAACTAAAACATTCTTAATATAGGGTTATACATAAGATAAATTGGATTATAAATATTAATTAGAAATATAAAAATATTTACTACATAATGGTATTTTATTTATAATTTTTAGACATTAGATAATTTAATTTATTTATGACACAATGATGATGTAGTAATTATCTTATTAATAAAATATTAACATAATTGATGTTATAAATACTCAAATAAATGTAATTTGAGACTTTTTATGAATTAAACTAATTTTATAGGTTAATATTACATTTTATTATTGATTTAATTAACTTTTTTCGAAATAATCATGCTGTTATGATTTTTAAAAAAATCAATTACCAAATAGTGTCAAAATTGACATAAAATAGTTTTTAAAACAAATATTATATTATTAATTGTTATTATATTCCTAAAAATCTAAGGTTCGTCCAAGATACTTATATCATGATAGGTGTATCATTAATGGACCATTTTGGGGTCTCTTGGATGTATATGGTAAGATTATTAACTATATAATATAAAAATACAAAGTGACATGGTAAATGTCAATCTAATTAACTAAGAGTTAAAACTAAACGATAAGGTTAATATAATGACCTAAACTTGTCTAAAACCCATTGGTTGAGAGGATTTCTACCCATCCCCACCTTATATTCGAAATAAATCAATTTGGAGCTATTAAAAACCGAATATGAATTTATAATAAAATAATATTTTTAGTTTTTCCAAAGGTGCCCCTCTCCTCCCTTATAAAAGGGCACCTCCTCTCTCTCCTCCTCACACCACTTTGAGCCTTCAAGCTTGTCCAACCCCTGAAAATTTCTCTTCTCCACTTCCCTAGAAACATCCTAGAAGTCCTGGTCTTCTTCAAAGACCATCTTTAGTGCCCTAAGAGGAGGTTAAGAAGAGGTGCTTCAAAGAAGAGGTAATGTCTGTTACCAATTCTTTCAACTTTATTTCTTCTTCTACTTATTCTTATTTAGTTGTTTCATTATGAAGTAATAACATCAGTATCACTAATATACTGATATTTTATTATAAATATGAAACAACCATATTTCACCTTCTATCCATCCTACGGAAAACGAAATCACCGCACGTGCGTACGTACGGAATACCGTCTCCACGCCGTGGTGTAATCTATTTTCCACCACCACCTTACTTGGATGGGTATAATGGTGTAAATAATAACTATATATGATTATTGTAAAGTTATATTGATTCTAAAATAGTATACATACACTTCAATTCAATTCCACGATCATGAGAACGATATCATCGCTCGTGCGTACGTACAGCCTACCGTCTCCACGATGTGATGTGACTCATTCTACATGATCTTCATTGCATAATGGTTATATAAATGAATTGAATGAATAAATATGATATATATTACACTAATACCATTCTGGAAATGAGGTGTCTATAACCTAAAAGAAGAATAATAATTTATTCGACAAAACATGCATAAGAACAAAAAGCAATAAACACCCGAATAACAAGTAGCAATGAAATATTAATAATAAAAGATAAGAATATAAGAATATGACCATATATGATATCATAACAATGAGTATGATTTTGGAATAAGTCAATGACATTATTTAAATCATTATACAGTAGGTTTGGACACTTATGAAGCAAATCGGACCTAAGGTAAGGGAAAATCTTGCAATCTCATTTTTATCCGAGATTGTTTATACTTCAGAATTTACTAGGGAATATCTATCATTCACATACATGTTTCCTCAATATGTAATATTATTTCCATCCACTTAAAAATTTTTAAATCCAATTTTACCCTTCGGTGAGTTTTTAGTAAAATATATGAAAGGAATCATTTTTCGTTTTTCATACGAGGTACTTTTTGACTTTTCCGGCCAAAGTACGAGAAGAATGTTTTTTAACTTATACGGCCTGAATGAAATTTTAGAACATTTTTTCCATGAAGCTTCCTTTACAAGTTTTAAAGTTTATTTTTAATCAACTTCTTTTAGTTTAAAATTGTATGACATTTTAAATGAAAAATGTTTTTGAAGTAGAAAGGATATTTTCCTCAAGAATGGAGTTCAAGCGTTTTATCAAAATTATTTTCCATCTAAGATAATATAGGGTTCTGTTTCTATCCCTATTTTTAAATTGATTTGAATATGTTATGATGGAATTATTTTTATGATTTCCTTTTATCTTATGATGGCTTGATTTTTAAGAATCCCATTTTTATTACATGGGTTATGTTATGATGTATGATTTATGATTTTGTGGCACACATAAGAATGGTTTCATTATGAGATGGGTGGGACCTATATCTCCCTCCAATGCATTGGGTAAAGATTTATATCTCATGAGATAAACATGTCTAGAACGGTGGGTTAAACTGATTCAGTGAAACAGGACTGAAACAAGGAGTGAAATCGGTTCAGAAATGGACTTTGTCCGCTAAGATAGTCTTGGAAATGAGTCTCGACTACTAAGAAATGATTCTCTATGATTATGTGTGTATGACACAAAGTTTCATGTTTTAAGTTATGATTATTGGGATTACATTTCACTACTATGATTTATTCCATGATTATGAAATTATGATCTCTTTTACAGGTTAAGATTTCCAAAATGTTATGTTCTTATGAATATGATGTGATTGATATTTCTTTTGTTTACCCTTACTGAGCATTTGAGCTCACCCTTTTGTGTGTTTTCTTTCCCCAGGTCAGGAAGAAGGTTATTAAGTAGGATATGTCAAAAGGGACTCTAGATATGATGAAATAAATTGGAGACAATGTAGATGCCTTGTGAACCAGTTGTTTATGTTTCCCAGTTTCTAAATACACTATACCTATACGGTCCTTTCATGGTTTTTTTATATGTTGTAATAAGTGTACTTCAATTTTTAAGTTTTAACAATGTATGTAAAGTATGGGTCATTATAGTTGGTATCAAAGGAAATGTATAGTTAACCTTTGGAAACTAGGATGTGAAAGCCTTAGTAAGAACCCTAAGTATAATTCTAAGCATAGAACACAATCTTAGTGTTTTATAAATGGCCATGAACAACCTATGATAAGACCTTAAGTGTGAAATTTTATTCTTGATTATGTGGTTTTCCTATTATAATTAGTATTGCTCACACTATTCTTCTTGGTTTTAGTCAATGTCTGGAACCCAAAGGAACCGTGTTAATGCAGAATGCGACGGGAAATGCAATTATTGTCCCCCTGAGCAACCAAATGTTATGGGAGCTGGAATGAAAAATCTTATAGCCATGCTCACACAACTTTCTCAAGATATGAATCATGGAGGACTTCCAAACGAGCAAAGGAAGGAGCAACATTCTCTTGAATCCTTCATGAGGCAACGTCGACCCTCATTCAGTGAGTCTACTGATCCATTAGTTACTGAACAATGGATCAGTACTACTGAAAAGATATTTTCAGTTCTTCAATCTTCTGAACATGATAAATTCATCTTAGCAGTATATCGTTTGGAAGGTGAAGCTGATCAATGGTGGAATCTAATCAAGAATAAGAGGCCAAGAGATGAAATGGAGTCCATGGAATGGGATGAGTTCAAGAACTTATTTTTCAATAAGTACTTCCCTTATATTCTTCGAACAAAGATAGATAAGGAGTTTCTTGAACTGAAGAAAAAGGATGATGAATATGTTGGTACCTATGAAGAAAATTTTACAAGACTTGAAAGGTACACTTCTGGGATTATTATCCAACCTGAGAGTAAGATTGATCGATTATTTAGTGGCTTAAAACCAAGTCTTCGAAGGGCGTTAGCCATAAGGGACTTCAATAGCTATGAGGAAATAGTTCGATGTGCTCTCAAAGTTGATATGGAGATTGGAGTAACCCATCAGTCATATGGGTTTGATAAGAAGAGGAAAATGGAATTCAAAGGAAAATCTAAAGACCATGCTGAAAAGAAGATGAGTTTTCCCTTATGCTCAAAGTGTGGAAAGAAACATGGAGGGATTTGTCTTAAAGGGACAAGTAAATGTTTCAAATGTGGAAAAGAAGGTCATCGGGCATTTGAATGCCGCAATGATGGGAAGAAGATTTCTAGTGATGTGAACAAAGAAAAGGCTACACAGAGTGCACCTCCTACACTTCAATGTTACAAGTGTAAGGAAATGTGGCATTATACTAATCAATGCCCTGATACAAGGGTTTTTTATGATGATCGACATCAACAAACTCTTAAGGCTAAAGACAAAGGAAAGTCACATGAAATTTCTATCAGTGATGTAGAGTACTATAAAAAAGTGGTGAAAGGTACACTTACCATCCACTCTAAAGTAGAAAATGTTTTATTTGATTCTAGATCCACCCACTCTTTTATTTCTAAAGAATTTTCAAATGGTATCATCGTATTACCTCAACAATCAGATGTTGAGTTAGCTATGACAACTCCTAATGGCACAAAAGTCGCATCAAAAGTTTATAATTATTCTCCGATTGAAGTTTGTGGGAAAGTGCTTCCTGCAAATCTTGTGATCCTTCCTATAGTGGAATTTGATGTGATTCTTGGAATGTATTGGATTTCTTTATATGGAGCTCATATCAATTTCCAAATAAAGGAAGTCACATTTCATATTCCAGATCAATCTAAGATCGTCTATCGATGCAAGGATGAACATAACCTTCCAGTGGAAATTTCTTCCATCTTATGGGTCTTGATTCCACTAAATGAAGGTTATTTATCTCAAATGGTTGGTGAGAAACTCACAATTAAGAATATTCCCACTGTACAAGAGTTTGATGATGTCTTTCCGGATGAATTTCCTGGTCTTCCTCCAAATCGTGAAGTTGAGTTTTCAATAGAACTCGTACCGGGTGCTTTACCTATTTCAAAGACACCTTATAGAATGGCCCCAATTGAGTTGCAGGAATTAAAGAAGCAACTCCAAGTTAATCTTGATAAAGGATTCATATTCCCTAGTGCGTCACCTTAGGGAGCACCTGTTCTATTTGTTAAGAATAAAGATGGATCAATGAGACTCTTCATTGATTATCAAGAACTTAACAAGATCACAATCAAGAACAAATATCCTCTCCCGCACATTTATGACTTATTTGACCAACTATGCGGAGCTCAATACTTTTCCAAGATTGATCTTTGTTTAGCGTATCATCAATTAAGGGTCAAAAGGGAGGATATACCAAATACGGCTTTCCGTACAAGTTATGGACACTATGAATTTATAGTGATGCCATTTGGTCTTACTAATTCCCCTGCTATCTTCATGGATCTGATGAATAGAGTCTTTAGATACTATCTTGATCAGTTTGTGGTAGTTTTTATAGACGATATTCTTGTCTATTCAAAGATCAAGGAAGAACATTAATATCACTTGAGAATTGTAATGAAGACCCTGAGAAAGGAGAAGA
Organism: Viscum album; assembly: GCA_963277665.1. Lineage (NCBI taxonomy): Eukaryota > Viridiplantae > Streptophyta > Magnoliopsida > Santalales > Viscaceae > Viscum > Viscum album. Next base: position 472,323,026 of record OY728121.1, on the reverse strand, counting down.
TTTATGCCAAATTTACCATGTGTGAATTTTGGCTTCAAAAAGTTTCATTTTTGGGTCACAGAATCTCAAAAGAGGGGATATCTGTGGATCCAGCAAAAACAGAGGTTATCAAAAGATGGTCGAGACCAACAACAGTAACTGAGATCCGAAGTTTTGTTGGTTTGGCTGGATATTATTGATGTTTTGTGAAAGATTTTTCATGATTATCTAATCCAATCACTAGGTTGACTCTAAAAGGATTTAAGTTCATGTGGATGGAGGAATGTGAAGAGAATTTCAAGGAGTTGAAAAGAAGGTTATCCAATGCACCTCTGCTCACACTGCCTTATAGTGGAGAAAGGTTTGTGATCTACAGTGATGCATCCAAGAAGGGGTTGGGGTGTGTTCTCATGCAAAATGATATGGTGATAGCTTATGCCTCATGACAGTAGAAAATCCATGAGCAAAATTACCCAACTCATTATTTGGAGTTAGTTGTGGTAATCTTTGCATTAAAGATTTGGAGGCATTATCTTTATGGAAAAAGGTGTGATATTTATACTAATCATAAAAGTTTAAAGTATATTTTCACACAAAAGGATCTGAATATGCTCCAAAGAAGATGGTTGGAGCTGATTAAGGATTAAGACTGCTCAATTAATTACCACCTTGGGAAAGCAAACAAGGTGGCAGATGCATTAAGTCGACAAGACCATGCTAGCTTATCCATGATGAGGATCACAAAATATCCAATATTTATGGATTTACAAAGGATGGATCTTGGAATTATAATGGAAGGGTAAAAATCGTATATTTCTAAAATGAATGTTCAACCATCTATACATGTGAAGATTAAAGAGGCACAGAAACAATATGTAGAGTTACAAAAGAAGGTGAGAAATGATCCTGAATTCAACCTTGATTGTGATGGGATAATAAGGTTCAGGAATCGGGTTTGTGTTCCTCCCATCCCAAAATTAAAGAAGGAACTGTTGGATGAGGCTCATAGTTCTTCATTCTCTATTCATCTTGGAAGCACGAAGATGTATAGGGACTAGAAAGAGTACTTCTGGTGGGATGGCATGAAAAGAGATGTTGCTGAATATGTCTCTCGATGCTTGGTTTTTCAACAAGTTAAAGCTGAGAGACAGAAGTCTAAGGGGACAATACAATCATTACCCATACATGAATGGAAATGGGAAAACATCACTATAGACTTTGTCACTGGACTTCCTAAAACATCCAAAGGTAATAATGCTATCTGGGTCATAATTGATCATCTTACAAAGTCGGTACACTTCATTTCTATTAGAGAGGATTTCTCTCTGGATCAGCTTGCCAGGATATTTGTAAAAGAAGTGGTAAGATTTCATGGAGTACCACTTTCCATTATATCTGATCGGGATCCGAGGTTTACCTCAAAGTTTTGGCGAATTCTTCAGCATAATATGGATACAGAGTTGAGTTTCAGCACTGCTTATAATCCTCAGATAGAAGGTCAGTCTGAGAGGACAATTAAAACTCTAAAAGATATGTTGAGATCTTGCTCTATGGATTTCAAAGGTGGTTGGGATCAACAGCTACCTTTGGTGGAATTTTCTTATAATAATAGCTTTCACTCTAGTATTCAGATGGCTCCTTATGAATCTCTCTATGGAAATAAATACAGGACTCCAACTTTTTGGGATGAAGTTGGGGAAAGAAAGCTATTAGGACCTGATCTTGTTGATGAGATGGCAGAAAAGGTCTGATCTATTCAACAACACATAAGAGCAGCTCAGAGTCGACAAAAAATTTATGCCGACAACCGAAGAAAATACCTAGAGTTTTAAGTGGGTGATAAAGTGTTCTTACGAATATCTCCTTGGAAGAGAGTAATGAGATTTGTAAAGAAGGGAAAGTTAATCCCTAGGTATATCAGTCCTTTCGAAATACTGGATCGTGTTGGGAACGTAGCTTACCGATGGGATCTTCCACCGAATCTCTCTCAAGTTCACGATGGGTTCCATGTATCTCTCCTGAGAAAGTACATACCCGATCCTTCACATGTACTCAGCTCAGAAGTTGTACCGCTGGAGCAAGATCTTTCTTATGAAGAACAGCTGAAAGAGATTCTGGATCGTAGCGAAAAAGTCCTATGGAATAAGACCACTCGCTTGGTGAAAGTTTTCTGGAGGAAACACCAATTAGAAATAGCTACATGGGAGCTTGAGGATATGATGAGGGAGAGTTATCCTCATCTGTTTGTTACAAAGTGATGAATTTCGAGGGCGAAATTCATTTTAAGGGGGTAGAATGTAACACCCGAGATTTTTATGAGAAATGTTTTTTTTATGTTATATACATCATCAAAAGAATCTTTCACTACAAACAACACTAGCTTGGCTTGCTTTACACGCAATCACGACCTTCCTTGATAGCTTGCGTTGTACGCAATACCGAGTTTCACTAAAAAGCGATATGCTATTAAAATATTATTAAAACTAGCCGTTATGAATAGTAATACCCACTTTTTGAATTTTCATAAATTTTATCTTTCAAAATGGACTTTATTTTTGGATTCTGAATATCAAAATTAGCCTAGGGTGAAATTTTGGTATTTTTCTGAAAACTTTCAATTTTTCATGAATAGTGAAAACACTCGGTTACTATTTAAAAACCGACTTTTTATTTAAATAATTATTTATTTTATTTAAATTTATTTTAGGTAAAAATTGATACATAATACCTATATAAGTTCAAATTAATTCATTGGAGTCATTTTATAATAATTTTAGATATATAAAAATTTTATTGAACTTTTCACCGTCTTTTACCCACCTCCTAGGAGAATTTACAAATTCACATAAAACTTAATTTTACCACTTCTGTGAGTGGAATTTCAAAAATCTAAGAGACACAGTTAATATCAAGGACTAAAATGTAGTTCAATTAGATGAAAATAATTTTTAGTCAATAGTAACTATTTACTTTTTTTTACTGCGGTTAAAAGTAAATAGGGTAATTAAGGGTAAAAATGATATTATTATTACCCTAAAACATGTCCTAATTCTATTGGATAAGTTTAATTCAACCAAAAACAACCTTAGGAATAAAATATGACCATTTAGGTTCACTTGGATTAGATTAGGACATTTAATATTATTTTATTTAAAGAAAAGTTAAAATAGTTAAAATCAAAGTTTAATAACTAAAACATTTTTAATATAGGGTTATACATAAGATAAATTCGACTATAAATATCCATTATAAATCTAAAAATATTTCCGACAAAATGGTATTTTATTTATAATTTTTAGACATTAGATAATTTAATTTATTTATGACACAATGGTGATGCAGAAATTATCTTATTAATGAAATATTAACATAATTGATGTTATAAATACTCAAATAAATGTAATTTGAGACTTTTTATAAATTCCACTAATTTTATAGGTTAATATGACATATTATTATTGATTTAATTAACTTTTTTTGAACTAATCGTGCTGTTATGATTTTCACAAAAATCAATTACCAAATAGTTTCAAAATTGACATAAAATAGTTTTTAAAACAAATATTATATTATTAATTGTTATTATATTTTTAAAAATCTAATTTTCGGCCAAGATACTTATATCATGATAGGTGTATCATTAATGGACCACTTGGGGGTCTCTTGGATGTATATGGAAAGTTTATTAACTATATAATATAAAAATACAAAGTGACATGGTAAATGTCAATCTAATCAACTAAGAGTTAAAACTAAAAGATAAGGTTAATATAATGACATAAACTTGTCTAAAACCCCTTTTTGAGAGGATTTAGACCCATACCCACATTATCTTCTAAATAAATCAATTTGGAGATATTAAAAACCTAATATGACTTTATAATAAAATAATATTTTTAGTTTTTCCAAAGGTGCCCCTCTCCTCCCTTATAAAAGGGCACCTCCTCCCTTATAAAAGGGCACCTCCTCCCTGCCAATTTCTCTTCTAAACTTACCTAGAAACATCCTAGAAGTCCTGGTCTTCTTTAAAGACCATCTTTAGTGCCCTAAGAGGAGGTTAAGAAGAGGCGCTTCAAAGAAGAGGTAATGTCCGTTACCAATTCTTTCAACTTTATTTCTTCTTCTACTTCTTCTTCTTTAGTTGTTTCATTATGAAGTAACAACATCAGTATCACTCATATATTTATATGTTATTATAAATATTAAACAACCCTATTTCACCTTCTATCCATCCTACGAAAAACAAAATCACCGCGCGTGCGTACGTACGGAATACCGTCTCCACGTCATGGTGTAATCTATTTTCCACCACCACCTTACTTGGATGGGTATAATGGTGTAAATAATAACTATATATTATTATTTTAAAGTGATATTTATTCTTAAATATTATACATACACTTCAATTTAATTCCATGATCATGGGAACGATATCATCGCTCGTGCGTACGTACGGCCCACCGTCTCCACGATGTGATGCGACTCGTTCTACATGATCTTCATTGCATAATGGTTATATAAATGAATTTAATGAATAAATATTATATATATTACACTAATAAAATTCTGTAAATTAGTTATCTATAAACTAAAATAAGAATAATAATTTATTCGACAAAACACGCATAAGAACAAAAAGCAATAAACACCCGAATAACAAGTAGCAATGAAATATTACTAATAAAAGCTAAGAATATAAGAATATGACCATATATGATATCATAATAATGATTATGATTCTGGAATAAGTCAATTACATTAATTAAATCATTATATAGGAGGTTCGGACACTTACGAAGCAAATCAGACCTAAGGTAAGGGAAAATCTTGCAATCTCATTTTTATCTGAGATTGTTTATACTTAATAATTTACTGGGGAATATTTATCATCCAATACATGTTTCCTCAATATGTAATATTATTTCCATCCAATTACAATTGTTTAAATCCAATTTTACCATTCGGTGAGTTTTTAGTAAAATATATGAAAGGAATATTTTGTCGTTTTTTGTACGAGGTATTTTTTGACTTTTCCGACCAAAGTATGAGAAGAATGTTTTTTTTAACTTATATGGCCTGAATGAAATTTTAGAACATTATTTCCATGAAGCTTCATTTACAAGTTTTAAAGTTTATTTTTAATCAACTTATTTTAGTTTAAAATTGTATGACATTTCAAAGGAAAAATGTTTTTGAAGTAGAAAGGATATTTTCCTCAAGAATGGAGTTCAAGCATTTTATCAAAATTATTTTCCATATAAGATAATATAGGGTTCTATTTCTATCCCTATTTTTACATTGATTTGATTATATTATGATGGAATTATTTTTATGATGTCCTTTTATCTTATGATGGCATGATGTTTAAGAATCCCATTTTTATTACATGGGTTATGCTATGATGTATGATTTATGATTTTTTGGAACACATAAGAATGGTTTCATTATGAGATCGGTGGGACCTATATCTCCCTCAAATGCATTGGGTAAAGATTTATATCTCATGAGATAGACATGGTTGGAATGGAAGGTTATACCGATTCAGTGAAACAGGACTGAAACGAGGAATGAACTCGGTTCAGAAATGGAATTTGTCTGCTAAGATAGTCTTGGAAATGAGTCTTGACTACTAAGAAATGATTCTATATGATTATGTGTGTATGCCACAAAGTTTCATGTTTTAAGTTATGATTATTGTGATTACATTTCACTTCTATGATTTATCCCCTGATTATGAAATTATGATCTCTTTTGCAGGTTAAGATTTCCAAAATGTTATGTTCTTATGAATATGATGTTATTGATATTTCTTTTGTTTACCCTTACTGAGCATTTAAGCTCACCCTTTTGTATGTTTTATTTCCCCAGTTCAGGAAGAAGGTTATTAAGTAGGATATTCCAAAAAGGACTCTAGATATGGTGAAATAAATTGGAGACAATGTAGATGCTTTATGAACCATTTGTTTATGTTTCCCAGTTTCTAAAGACACTATACCTATACGGTCCTTTCATGGTTTTTTTATATGTTGTAATAAGTGTACTTCAATTTTAAAGTATTAACAATGTATGTAAAGTATGGGTCGTTATAATGGGGAGGGAGGGAACAGAATTGGAGGGAATCGGGGATAGGGAGGGAACCTAGGATGGGGAGGGAGGGAATGGGACCAGGGATGGGGAGGGCGGGGGAGAGATCCCTAAAAAAAGTTGAAAAGATTTAGGATTGGTTGTGAAAACCACCCCTAAATTAACACCCTTATTAGGGGTGGTTCAAACCGCTCCTAAAATCCTTCCAACTAGGGGCGGTTATAGAGTTGGTGAATTATTCCAACATTAGAGGGGGTTTAAACCCCCTCTAATGTAACTGCCACTAAAGTCACTATGACTTTAGCAGTGCTCTCTCAAAACCGCCCCTAAAAGAAGTAGACGGCCACATTATTGATATGTTATAATAAATAAAATACCCCTAGGGTCATAGCCTAATGGTTACTCCTTTGATGGGTCTCATGGGAGGTCTCAGGATCGATTCTCCTAGAGTACTTGTAGGTGCAGTAGTTTCTTTGTTTCTTTGTAATCCTCCTTCCCCTAACTTTTGTAATATAATAAATAATATTTCATTAAGTAATTTAAAATTAATTAAAATATTATATTCAACCAAATTATTGATATGTGGTTAATAACATCAAACATGTTCCATTTAAGTGTATTTTTTAATTTTATAGTAACTTTATTAACCCTTAAAATGTATAAAACATTAATAATATGATAATTGTTAAAAAAGGGATAATGAAGGGTTAAAACAAAATGATAAGGGTAAATTTCTAATCCAAACTTTTCCAATTTTTATATTATTATAGGATTTAGAAACATATACATATTAACTTAAAATTTTATCAATTTGTAGATATTTTGACAGAAAAATTAATTTATATTAATTTAATAGTTTAATAAATTCCAAGAGTGCCCCTCCCCTCTCTTATAAAGGGGAACCACTTCTTCTCATGTATTAACACTCAAAACCATTTTGGTTCATCCATTATATTACCAAATACATTAATAAAATCTATCCCCGTGTTTTTTATTCCTTATTTTGTGCATAATACTAATCATAGAGGTCCTAAGGTGTAAGTAGTTTCTCCAAATAAGAGGTATAGTTTTTTACCAAATGTTTTAGTACTATTTCTTCTTCAAATTCCTTAAAATATTCATCAACCATGATAAAATAATAACACTAATATACTAAATATACTAATATGTTATTGTTTTTATTTCATAACCTATATCTATCTCATCTTTCACCAAATAGGAAATAAAATCATTGTTTATGTGTATGGTGGACTACCACCTCATGAGAAGATGTAATTCATTTTCCATCTTCATCTCTCACTATTTGATTATAATGTTTGAATTAATTTTTATATATTATAATAATTCCATATTTACAATTATTAAATAATAATATATCTTTTATCTTCTTACCTTTCCATTCACTAAAAAATAATAACGTTGTTCATGCATACGTGTGGATTACCACCTCTGTGAAGTGATATGATTTTTTTTTCATCACCAAATCATATAGATGATTTATATAAGTATATTTAAAGTATTATTATGACATTTATGATATTATTAACATTATATAATTATAAAAATATATTTATATTCTTTATATAATGATCTTTGAAAAATGGAAATGTTACTCATGCGTGTGTACGGTCTATCATCTCCATGATTGTCATATAATTCATTTTTTATAACCATATTTAATGGTTGGATTTAAAATTTTAATTTATGTATAAAAAATATAATAATTTATTAATTATTATTCTGGATATTATATAATAATGACCTTTTTTCTATATTCAACCTAGAAAAGTCATTTTGGACTTATGAACTAAATATCGTCAAAACATCTGAAGTGAACATAAATGATTAAGTAATTGTTATAACATGGTAATATGTGATATAAAAGTAAAAATAAACTTGAAAAATATTATAAATAATTTAAATAATTATTATATTATTATTATTTAGAAAGATAAAGAATGTATGTGATGAATTGAACTCATGGTAAGGGACTTTCTTTAAAAAAATATGCTTTTAAAGTTTCCCTTAAAACTCCATTTTTCTTTTATATCCATATTTTTAAAATTATTTTATGGATGTATTTATATGGAAATAATTGAATTATAAAGTAAAATTTATGTTTATTTTGAATTTATTTCATTGTTTTTTAAATGGAATATTTTTATGTAATGTTATAACATTCTTTACAAAAGAACAAAAGGATTGTTCTATTTTAACATATATGGAGACAATGAATTTTCTCACCATAAAAATTGATATTTTATTTTTAGATTCCATTACAATATTTCATGTTTTCATAAAATGAAAATACTTCTTCACTATGATATCATTATCTTCAAAAAAATATTTTAAAATAGGATATATATTTCAATATCCAATAATGTTTTCTTATAGGTGCGAATAATATTTTTATGATGCAAGATTTTATGTATTGTGTTATGGTTCATGGGAATTATTTATGGGGGTGGGTGGTTCCATTATAAATTGAGGTTGGGTGAGCCTTTCATACCTATCTAATACATTGGGTAAAGGGATGGAGTTAACTGATTAGGATTCTCCTAATATATTACGAGAATATATTGTGTTGGTTTTTCCAATTGTAACCTTGATGGTTATTTTATGTGTAATAATGATGATTTTTCTATGTGTAACCATGAAGGTTATCCCATTTATAATAGTAATATTAAAATGGTTCCCAATGTTACCTACTTGTTTTATCTATTATTTATATGGGTTTTTTATGGGATTCTAATGATTTCTCAACACAAGATAATGATATTATGTTTAAAGGAATGTATATGATACTTTTTTAAGGGTGAAAATTAAAACTTTGTAAAAAAATTTATAATGAGTTATTCATTATTTCAAAGAAATTTTATTTCTTTTATTTTTTTCATTAATTTTTCTTAAGAAATGTTTTATGCATATATTTGGGTAGAGAATGTTATTTCATGGGTAAGAAGTTGTTTGTTCTGAGGAGAAAGTTTATTTTTGAAAAGGAAATTTTATATATATATATTCATGGAATAATAGTTACTTTATTTATTTTTATATCACTTACTAATATTTTTGTTCTCATCCCAGATTTTAAATTTTTTTCATAGGGTTTTATGGATGAATAAGGACAAGTTTGAGGTCAAGGTGAAAATTGTGAAGATGTGTCAAGAAATGAAAACATGTTTCTTTGTAAAAATTATGTTTTATGAAAAATAATGGATACTTAATAGAAGTTTCTAATTTTAAAAATATGTTTTTAAGTAATATTTATGACCTAACTCTCTAAAAAATTAACCAAAAAGATATTTGATATTTCAAGAAACATAATTCTATTTTGAATTCACTAGAACATGCAGTTTCTAAGGTCGGGTTCTAATACCTTGTCTCCATATTTAGCATGACTACTAATTATTAAAGATTATAATTATTTTATTTTATATATTATTATTACCAACATTATTTTTTCCTGTATTAAATTCTTAGATTTATGGTCAATTATTTTAGGTCAGGTGGTGACTTCCACAGGGTATACTATACTACACCCAATATGTGCTCCCTTAGGGGTGATTTAGGCCCTGTTTTATATGATCCAGGTTAGGGAAGGATGACTAGCTATAATAGTTAATCATCCTGATGATTGGGTGGTTTCCACTCATAGTTTATGGAGTCAAGGTAGTATATTTTTAAACTTTTTTAGGACTTATGGAGGAGTTATAATATGGTTGTTTGAGGTTTTTCACATAGAGAATTTCACATTAACACTCTTTATATTTGACCCCTAAGTCCAGTTTGGATCACATGTTATATGTAATGTGTTTTTATTATTTTCACTCCATTTTTAAATCATATTAATTATTTGGTCTTTAATATGGGATGTTTTCATGTTTACTTAATACTTCCAACTTATTTTCAATAGGTATGTATTCTAAAAGTTTCCATTGGAGAATACTCTCCCATAGATATATTATGTCCAACAAACCCATGTATAAATCCAAAACTTTAGTGTGATGTTATATGTGATATTATTTTAGTTGGTTGACTATGAAATAGCGTAAATCATCCCCCACTTGTACATGATTTGTTTCTCAGTGTTTACACTAGCCTCTGGAAATCAAGAGGTGCACTTGAGGTTGTGTATCAATTTGGCCCAAATCCATTCTGTAATACAGATTGGGTTTTTACACATGGTGTGAAAATAGAATACTCAATAATGATTCATCACCTGACACTAAATATCTATTGATATTATATCATGTTTGTTGGTGTCAATTAGTGATTGAATGTGTGTGCTTAGTCATACTTAATTTTAGTGTATATGTTTTAGGGTGATATTTAATTTTAATTGATTTTTATAAAGCATAATTTATATTTTTTTAATATTGTGAGCTGTTATGGAGTTAAATTATTGAATAATACATGTTTTTTATGAATAAATATGAAAACAAAAAAAACCTTTTGTATTGGATCTTTCCACACTGTGGTTTTTATATAATACTAAAACCTTAAAAAACATTGAAGATCAATTCATTTTGTAATTTTCATTTCCTTAAGATTTGTGATTGAATGGAAAAAATGATAATGGTTATTAAACAATGACATTTAAATATGTAAAAAATTAATTTATATATAAATAATTAAATGGTTATGAACCCCATTTCATACTATAAAATGACTATGGAGAATATTTATACCTCAATATGAACTACACTAATTTTAAATAATTGATTCCATTTTATATAGTAATTTTATATGAAATTATGTGGTAGGGGAAGACTATTTTGAAATTAAGAACACAAATATAGTATTTTAAGTATATAATGAAAATAAGTAGATAAGTTATGTATTGTCATTTTAGAACATGTTTTTTAGGATATTATTTGTATCCGAATTAAAAAGAAATTTTATCTTGAAGTGATCATATTGCCCATCCATTTTTATAAATTTAATAAGAAGATATAATATTTACTATGTCATGGTTCTTATGATGATGTTATTATTATAAAAAAGAATTTATTTCTTTAATTTTGTAGTTTATTAAGGACAAATTAGATATTTTTCATATTTTGGATAATTCTACTCACTTTTGGGAGAAACCATATAACCTAGTATTTGTAATTGGATAAATTTAATGTTTTTAATTTAATTATAATTTTTATTTTACTTATAAAAGTTTAATAATCTTTATTTATATATGTTCTTTATTTTATTTTATTTATATTATAATTATTTATTAAAAAAATTCATTTAGTTTATTTAAATCATGAGTTAATAATCTCCTACATTATAAGATAATTAAGAATATAAGGATGGGTATATAATATTTTAATAAATACTAACATTTGATAGATTTTTATAATAGTATCATATTGATTCTTAGATCTATCTCATTATTTATTAGATCTTGGATCAAAAATATCAAATATGGGAGAAAATATTATATAATACAGTGAATTAAATCATGAGAATATTTGGTATTCATGTTTTCTAAATAATAATTACACTAAATAAATGTTTTGTTAATTTAATTCCTTTGATCATGAAATCTAGTTCGATCAATGTTTTATTTGTAAAAACTGAAAACATGTATACCTAAATTTTTTATAATCTTTTAAGAATTAAAATAAATTTATTTTTTGAGTAAGTTATATTTAAACATTTTCAACAATGATACTTTTAAATTAATTCACTTTACCATTATTTAAATTAATTTTTTTATAAAAAATTAGCACCTTCTTGAGGGTAATACTAATAGTAATCAATACCATTGTGATTGGTCTAATAATTCATAAGATATCACATGGGATCCACTATGTACTACAACATTAATATGCCTTTATTTTTGAGTTTTAGTATTGTTCATATAAATTTCTAAAATTTCATTATTATGTGTAGGTAATGACAACCATAGTTCTATTAAATTTTTAGCACTGTTTTTGGGGAATGTGATGAAAACGATAAATAAATTTTTAATAGTTCATTAGATCAATGACTATTCTTAATATTTTGTTGTTTTATTTAGTAATATCTTTATGTTCCAAGTATTTTTCATTTATATCATTTCTTCACCATTGGTGGGTGAGGGAAAACCCTCTCACTTGATCAAGAAATTCAGAATTCACCTCTCTACTTTTGAATAATCTATGTATTAAGAGGTTTTTTTAATCAAAATATAGTAGTTATGGAAGATAAAATGATCCAGAGTCATAAGAAATTTTATCCAATTACCTCTCTAAAAAAGATATGACATATAGGGAATATTCAAGCATTTTGGGGCCAAAAGATCATGTGAAATTTTTTTAAATTAAACTGATGATGATTAAAATTTCATATAAATTTAGATTATTAGATAATGTGTATCCATATTCAATGTTTTTAGAATTTATATAGATGTAGGATACATTCAAGTAAAACTAATTCTTAAATAATACTATATGTTTGAGTATATTTTATTTATATTTCATATATTGGGATAAATATTTGTTTTAGAGTCTTCTATTCTAACCAATTAATACATGGGAAGTATGTACCAAAATAATTATTAATAAATATTTTATACTAAAAAATTGTGAATCATTGTAAGGTTATTAAAAAACATCATGAAATTGGTTAGAAAATTTAATTTGAGTCATAAGAATATTTCAATGAATTTATTTGGATTCTCCCACATCATGATATAAATTTTTGTCTTTAACATTTCATTTTCTATTATGGATTGTATCCCAAAATGAGAGTAGTGATCAAAACATCCTTGGATGAAAGAAAAAGGATTAATACACCTAAAATAGATCATTAACACCATTATAAGATATTGAATAATGTTAATTTTTGTATAATTGAACAAGGAAAAGTTTGAAGAAGTATTAATTGGAAGTGTCTAAAAATATTTCCACACAATTATTCCAATAGTTCCATGTAAAATATGAGGATAATTAACTATTATATGGTAAATTTTTGTGATATGACAAATATTAATTTCAATTAAATAATTATTACAAAAAATAATGGGTTTTGAAAAATAAAAACTCCAGATGGAATCAAAAAACATAATAGAAAATTTTCAATCATAATCAAAGTCTGCTCGGATAAAATTAATAATACTCTGATTCCATTTTTTAATAAACATCAATATCAATTTCAATCGAAATAATTAGGTGGAAACAAAATTTATAAGTTTTTTTCACAGAATATATCACATATAGTGATCAATTAATACAAAATATTCATAATTTGTTAATGAATCAACAATATTGTACTCAGAATATTGAACCATGTCTAGGCTAGCATTCAATGAAAAATTTTAAAATTTTACCAATTGCATTGTGAGGTTATATGGAAAATAACATAAAATAATATTTCATATTTGTGGGCTTAAGGAGTGACAAAGTGTTAGAAAAGGTTCTTAATAAAGGAATAAAAACTTGTGAACATAAAGATTAAGTAGAGAATGTGAAAATATAGGAATATGGGGAAAAGAAGAAATCCTGAATAAAATAAGGTGTTATGATTGATATTTCACATCAATATAAAAAATTAAGAAACTGAGTTTACAACCAAAAAAACACTTGACTCATTCTCAAAGTGGATGAGACAATGTTTCTTGGGAATTCAATATAAAAATTTCTTATATATTTTCAAATTTTTTATTATTAATATCCATGTTACCAATGAGTTTTTGTAAATATAGAATTATTTTATGTTATTAAATGATTTTTTGATAAATAATAAGAATATATATGACTTTTTGATGATCTCCATAAGTGAGGAGTGTTCATTTGTGATTCAAAAAAAATTACCTCCTATATTTAGAGATAAATTGCACTTCTCCATCACGTAAACTATTTGATTATGAAAAATCTTCAAGGAATTATATGATATGAGTGAAATTGTAAATTATATTGTGATGGGACTTTTAATTAGTATATCTTATAAGATAAAAATCCATGATAATTTACACTTCAAATAGAAAACAGGTCAATGATGTATTTTTGTAGAGTTCTAGATGGCATATATGTTAAGGTGGGAAGTTATTTTTATCCACTAACATATTTATTTTGGATATAAGAGAGGAGGTTAGTACCCCATTTTTATTATAAGACCCTTTATTTCTATTTTGAATTAAATAAATTTTTTAAACTAAATAATATTGGTTTTTAAAGTTAAATATGATAGAGTGATGTTTTATTTAATGAAAAAAATTAATCATCAATTATAATATAAGGATTTTAGAATTATATTTACCTTTAATATCTTAAATAAACTAGTGTACTTGAATATGAAGGAAAAACATGGTATGATTTAATGCATTGATGAAATGTTGGAGGTTCAATTTCAAAAAAAAATAGGATAAATAATATCATGAAATGAAATTAGCAGAACACTTAACACGTGACTTTTACTTGAAGTTGGTCTATTCTTCTATAAATCAATCAAATCATGAGGAAAGTAAAATCCCAAAGTTGGTATGGTTTTCTTACATGGGTGATGATGTATACTTGCTAGTTATCACCAATGTTTATTTGATAACCAAATAAAAAATTATTAAAGGTGTAGAGATAATAGAGGAGAGTGATACCTTGGAAAATCACTAACATTAGTGAAATAATCCCTATGAAATATACACATAAATTATTATTGGAAAAAGGGATTAAACTAATTTAGTGATGATAATGGATTTTGATACCTCTATTAAAATAATTCGTAAATAATTATATATGAAAATTAATTAATGTGGGTATCATTTATCAATCTCTACAGATGAATGGGAAATCATGTTCATAAAAATAACTTTTTTATTATTTATCTTTAGTTTTTCAATAGTATGTTATATGATTTTTTTATGAATTTTAATATTTTTTATATAATTGTTTTTGGAATTATTGAGAATAATTATTAAACATTAATATAATTGTAGTATTTCATTGATTATTTTTTATTTATTGAAATGATGTTTATAGACATGAAGTTTACATAGTTTTTGTGTCAAATTTCCTAGGTGAGTTAGATTGGGATGAAATAATGAATAAATCAAGATTTGCTACATATTTCACACAAAAGACCTAAGACTACACTAATATCCCAACATACTATTAATTAGAGGCTGACATTAAATTATCAATCCAATTTAGCTACATGATAACATTCTTTAGAAGGTGTTCATGTGCCAATGGTAGTAATACAAACCTATGATAATGTTCTATCTCACAACATAGGTTGTAGAAAGAGCCTGAGAAGGCTTTCTTTCACCAATGTTATCACATGAACAACCTTGAGAATATTCCTAGAACCAAAATTATGAGGAGGAACCTCACATTGCATTTATCACCAATTAATTTTTATAAATCCAACACTATTTTCAAATGTATACCAACATAGCCATGGGATATGATATCTACATTTGATGAATATCTTTTTGAACAACTAATAAATCTATATTGAAGATAAATTTATAATTCATGCTCATGTATTTAATTTTTTATTCATTTTATAATAAGATATATTTGGATATGATTTGGATGAAAATGAACAAAAAATATGATTAATGGGGGTCATAGAGACTTCCCTCTATGACATGAAGTGGTGTAGTGTAACATTAGGATATTGAAGTATGAAAAAACTGAAGAATATTTACAAATAATTATTCACTTCATGGATATAATTAACCTCGTGATTGGTAATAGGAATACCTACACCAAAAATAAATTCGATCATTCACACTCTAGGAAGAATGATTAATGTGATGTACAAGATTCATAGAAGTGATACATATTGTAAATTTCATTCAAATTTTGAGTTGATCGAGATGGAAAAATAGGCCATAATGATTTATGATGAGAAACAAAACCCACCATATGAAAATTAAATAAGGAATATATAGAGAGGAATATTTTAACCATTCCCATCATGAAACATTATTTCACATTGTGAACCTATAACCAACAGTATAATTGAGGATCTTATTTCTCATAATAATTATGGAATTTCAATCTAGTTCTATTGTAGCCTCTTGGGATTGACTTGGATGGATTTCAAAGGCAATTTTTAGGCTATTGAAGTTGGAATGGGTGGTATCTATAACTATAAATATGAGGGTTAGGCTACTACTATATGAGAATTGAATGATTTAGTGACCAAATCATGGGTTAAGGTGTTGTATTGCTACATATTACTCCACCAGATCTACTCCACCATTTATTTATTTATTCTTTTCTTTTCTTTTCTCCTCCATTATCACTCCCTCATGAATAGTATGAGGGAGTAACTTCTAACTTGTTCTAGGTGATGTAGATAAAGGGGGAGGGTCCATTGAATTAGTTTTCTTTTATTTTTTCATGTTTGGTTTGTAGAAATCGTAATTCATTTTCATTTTATTTCCTTATCCTATCTCGTGATAATTTGTATAAAATATGAAAATTACTTTAAAATTATGCTATTAATTACCCAGAACTAGGCATGAGCATTTAATAGTATAGGTTAATTATGATTCAAAATTTTATTGATACAATTAATTCATTAAAACTCAGGAGTACTTGAACATTCAAAATGTGGTATTTCTTCATTGAGGAGTGGATACCAAGACCAAGGATCATCCTCATCTCAACTCCGACAACAGACATTGAAAATAAATTTAAATATAAAAATTCACTAAAACTCAAACCTGAAAACTATAAATCCTATAATGATTTCTCAAAATGATTTTAAAAATAATATTCTTCCTTCATTCCCTTTATTCATCGTAATTCAATCAATCATTTTTAAATTCTTAAAAATATTCTTTCATCATCACTTGGGTTGTACGTCAAACTCACTATTTTCTAAATTTAATTATTTAAGTGCATTTTTGATGTTAAATATAAATTATTAAATTTTCTTAACCCTATATAATTTAGTGAAAACATACGATGCATCAAATTTATAGCATAATTTTCAGGTATGGTGACCCACAAGAATTAATAATTTTCATGTTTTTATTATTATTATTTTAATTTCCCTTTTACACTAGTTTCTTTAATACTATAATTTTATATATGAATCATTAAATTCAAGATTACCACACTTTGAAAAAAGGAAAATACATTCATTGGATTAGACTCGATCTAGAACAAAGTCTAAGGGTGAATAAATTAGTTGCAACCAAGAGATCCTGGACTATGTGCATTGGAAGATTATGGTCAACCATAAAACATTGGATCTCATTCAAGTATACTCATACAACTAGTGGATACCAAAGTCATTAAAATAAATTTATCCATCATTTAGATGATATCCAACACAATTAAATTATCTAGACTACACCATAAAGATCTGAAAATACATATAGGAATATTTCACAGGCTTTGCAATACTTTCAAATTTAATAACATCTCAAGAGGTGCAGTAAAGATTACATTTTTTATTTGAGGGAGAAATCCCAAGAATGGATCCAATAGATTCATGTACATTAAATCACAATAGTAGATGATTTGGAAAGGCATATCCACACTTTATACCTTCCTCCCACTAAATACATATACATTCATGTCAAAATTCCAAATTTTAACCAATATGATGATGTTTCATTATAATACACATGGGATAAAATTAAGGAATTAATTATAAAATTACCATAATATGGTATTAATATATGGTTTTTGATTCAAACATTCCATAAAGGTCTTGCACAAGGAAATAGGTCAATTGTGGATGCTAAAGCTGGAGGATCACTAATGATGAAATATTCATAGGAGAGATACAATTTTCTAGATGAGATGGAGAGAAACAACTTCCATTGATAGGATGAAGGAATATAGAAAATAGGTGTGTGCATGGTCAATAACAATAGTTAGATGATAGATCAGATGGAATCTTTAACCAAAAAGATAGACACAGTGATTAAACAACAACCACCCCAAAGTATGTGCACTAAAGAGTTAAATTACGCTGATTATAACCATCCAAATAAATTTAATGGTTGGAGGCCAAAACAACATCATGTTCAAGGGGTTCAATAAATGAAATTAGTTTTTTAAATATAGTAAGGACCATCACTATAGATCTATACCAACACACTAGAGGATACATTAGACACATTAAGCGCTAACACTAGATCCACCATCAAGGATCTAACTACTTATTCAAAAGACCATGGGGAAACTATCAAGGAGATGAAGGATGACTCTATAAATCAAAAGAATGCATTATGGATCCAGGATTTCTATTTAGCCAAACTACATATAAACTTAGAGAAAGACCATGAGGAACATTTCCAGGTCTCCCTAAAATCAATCCACATGGAGAACTAAATCTCGTAACTATGAGAAGTGGGGAAATTATATAAGGAAACCATAAACCAAGTGATGGGAGTCCAGAAGGACAAGAATAAATAAAATAAGAGAATCTAGAAAAAATTAAAGAGAAAGAGAAATTATTTATGGAAGAATAAAGATAATAACCTCCTCTATTTAAAATGAGATTATATTTTATAGATCGGATAGTGAAATGAAGGATCGATGCACAAAAAGTTATGTTTCTAAAACATTTCAAAAAAAATTAATATACCTTTCTAATAATCCCTCTCCAACATGTTGATATATGAAAAATTCATGAAACATTTAATAACTAATAAGAAAATGCTGAAAAATATTGGAATCATTCCACTCACATGAGATTTTTTGGCAGTGGTATCGAAGGACTTGCCTAAATAGAAACAAGTCTCTAGTATCTTTTCAATTAAAAATTATATTGAGTCTAACAAAATTAGGTCATATAACATGTTCATCATCTTGGTCATGGAGAATATGAAGAACAAAAGAGTTTTAATATAACTGGAAAATTTGATAGTGAAATACCCCTAAGGGGTTATTGTAGATATTATATTCAATTTCAATAAATCATACTTCCTTTTCTACTTCTTAGTACTAGATATAGAGGAAGTGAGAAACCCTCTCATCTTGAGAAGACCCTTCTTGGATACCAGACAAGAATTCATAGATGTGAAATATGGAGAACTGTGTTGAATATTTGGTAGAAAGTAAATAAGTTTGAACATTCAGTGGGTGATGGATAATTATGATGTAAAATATAAAAATGATATTGAATAGGAAAAAATTCCTGATGATGAAGATATTTATGTAATTATAGAAATGCATGAGGTTTCTACTATCCAAGAAAAATAAGATAATGGAACTATAGAACACGAAGGATAGAATCTGAGGGATATGAACACTGGAAGGGGAGGAGGAGTTTTTTCCACAGAGTTTAAAGAGGTCTGATAGGTATGGATGGTATATAATCTTCTATTTTTTAGTATTAATGAATCACTAGTGGATCAACCTGGTGGAGGGTTGGTAGGTGTTTCCCACATAAACAATTAAGTTATATTTAGAGGAAGTATAGGTGTTGACCTATGTGGAAAGGTCACAATTGATACCATTTGTGGATTAAGAATAGGTATAATATTTCAAATCTCCTATCACTGGAGATAAATAGGTATGGTTGAGAAAATGACATTAAATGTTATTTAGGGAGGCAGTCTGATTTTTTAAGGTTTTTTAATTTTCTTTTTTTAAATTTATGCAAACAACCACAAATTTTTTAAATTTGAAAAAGGGCCTACTCTTTCATTTTATTATTTTAATTTTCAGGTTCATAAGTAAATGGAATAAATATGTATGGGAACTGAATAAGCTTCCAATAGATGATTCAAGTCATGGGATGTTGATTCGTATCATGAAGAGGAACTAACAGAACAAGCATAGACCATTTTTAAGCATCATTAGAAGGAGAGTATGAGTTTAAATTCCTTTTTTCAATTTACCCCCAAACATTTAAATATTTTTATTGGTTTAACTGTGAATTTCATGCCATCACATGACTTTTATTCTTTAATAATTGTTCTATGAGACAAAATATTCTTAGAATAATTTTTATGCCATATTATAAAATTTATTTTTCAATAAATTAAATTCGAAATAATGAGGAATAAATATTTGGGGATAAACATGGGGATTTATATAAAGTCCCATAATTTCTGTGTAATTTTTTTTAAAATTATATGGAATTATTCTGAGACCAGAAGTTCTGAAAGCACCTAATTCTAAGGCCCGGTGTGCCCGGAATAGAATTTTGAACTTGTTTTAAGTTCATTTAAGTAAACATGTGAGCGGGTTTTTCAAACTTATAAACTGGTACTCGAATCCAAAATATGAGGGCACCATTAAACACGGAATACCAAGATTTTCCTAGAAATGACCTAACTTTAGCCGGCAAGGGTCTATCTAAAATGTTAGTTTTTGGACTTTTTTGAAAAAAAATATAATAACTTAAAGTGATATTTTATTTTGTTTTTCTAAACCATTGAGCAGCAGATGGTGGATCTATGGTGCGGCGATGAGGTGCATTAAGTGAAGCTCATTAATGGATCACTTTTTGTGCAGTGTAACGGTGCATTAAAAGAAGCGTAATAATGCGACGTCGCAGAATAACCAAAATGTTGTGATGTGGTTTCTTTTAGTGGGTTAATGCGTTGGAGAGTTGAGAATAAAAGGGAGAAAATTTCTATGATGAACTGATGGTAAGAACTCTCTCCAACGACGAATGACGAACACCGATGGATCATTAACAAATTCGACACATCTCAAAGAATGAGATTAGTGAGTGACGAACACCTTCGACCTATTGAATATTCATGGGTAGACTGCTTCAACGTCGAACTGCTTCGAGGTAGGGGTTTATTATTTTTGAATTAAAATATCCCATTAATCTTTCTAAACAATAACTACGGATCAACCCACAAATAGGTTGATCTGCGGATTGTGTATTGTTACGGGAGGGTTTTTTACTTGGGGTCTTTCACTGGGATTGATTATTATATATTGGAACTATAATCTCAACTTCCTCCCATTTTTAAAACTCTAACACGAAGGGTGAAAACCAACATGAACAAGGCCCGAGCCCCTCTTCTTGTGCATTCTTCATAGAAGCATCCTCAAAATGGCGAAAAGGAGGATCTGAGGCCATTTCAGGGAAGAGGGAATCCTCCGAAGGCCATATGCACAATTTGAAAGAAGAATAGACCACTAGAGCAGACTCAATGGTCCGTGGAAGAACCCGATGGTGCGTCGGTGTCGGTGACATCCATGGGCGGGTGGTGGCAGTGGCTGCGGGTGGGTGGAGGAATATCGGAAGAGCGCTGTGGACAGCTTGGGCCATGGTGGTTCATCAAGAGCCACTGGCCTCCATGGCGGCAGCTAGCGGCAGGTGGACACAGCCACCCAGATGTGTCGGTGTACCACGGGTGTGACATCGCACTGCGTCTCACACGGCAGGCCATGGTCAACCAACCTCGGTGGAGGTGCTAGCCCCTTAGATGACATGTGGGGTAAGAGGAAGTCAGACATGGATTCCAGTCATGCCCCGGCCTGGCGGACCGGGTAGAGTGTGGGCCGCCCCAGCAGACTGGACCCACCCCGACGGGTCGGAACCGCCCTAGTAGGGCCAGACCTGTTACATCGGGCCAAACCTAACTCAGGTCAGACTGAGTCTGGGTTGGGTTGGAGGACCCGGGTCAAGTGGATGGACCCAGGTCCGGGTCGGACCAGACCCGAACCCAACCGGCCCCTTTTTTGGAAAACTGTCAATATCTTTCAAACTGGGTGTCTGATTGACGATCCATTTGCGGTTTTGGAACCCTCATGATGAGGCGGATCTTTTGGAGTACTATATAGATACTTTCATGGAAGTTGAAATTTGATTCATGGCTTGAGGAATAGTTCTCCTAGAATCAAGCACACTATGTATGTAAACCCTCCGGTTGACTGAGACCTAAAGAATGCTAACAATTGACCCTAGGTAGATCAACTACTATTGATTGGTGGAAAGTGGCTTCTATGTGACCCGACAGGCCCATGGTGGGGCGCGGCTCTATGTGACCCAGGAGACACATGGTACTAGACAGGAGGAGTACCTCAGTATGGCTAAGGTGGGAAGTGGCTTCTATGTGACCCGGCATGCCCACGGTGGGGAGCGGCTTCTATGTGACCCAGCATACCCATGGTACTAATTAAGGATATGTACCATAGCGGTCCAAGGTTAGTGAGAAGTAGCTTCTATGTGACCCGGTAGGTCCACTGTACTCATTGAGGAGGATTTATCCATCAACCCATGGTGTTTGTTGATGTGACTAAGGGTCCTACTTTCCTACTCTAAAGTATACTTGGTGTGATATGTCTTGTGTCATGATCATGCTTCATGATCATGTTTCCTGGTTTTCTCTATGGATTGCTTTGTGGTCTTTTATTTGTGTTTTTGGGTCCCTACTAAGTATTTTGTTACTCACCCCAGCACGAGCTTCACCTGCACGTGTTGTGTTTGGTGCAGACAATCGTCGTCTTGATAGAGGACTTGGTGGCCCAGGACTCAGTGGTGTCCAGTGAGACCAGGAAGGCGGGGTGTACTTATATGGCTTCCAGCAACTACTCTATACTTACCCATCAGGTGGGGTTTCCAACGGATGGATTTCAGAGTTTTCCTTGTACTTTTCTATTTTTAGTTTATCTTTTGTTGGGTTTGTATTTTGGACCATTTGACCTACAATTTTTACTTTTCCTCAGTGGTTGTTTAGTGGCATGCATGTTTAATTTTCCAAATTTTGGATGTGGTTGTGTGTGCGTGTGTATAGGTACTCAGGAAAATTCCTCCCACTTACAGGTTGACTCCTTTGGTGCTATTCTCTAACCCCTAGCCTTCAGGAGGCGGGCTTGGGGTATGTCACGGCATGGGCCCCGGCAGATGGGTCGTGACAGAGTGGTATCTGAGGTGGTCAGTTCTACCTTAAAGACCAAGAGTCAGTTGTTTTTTGTTTGGGAAATAGTGTTAAATGTTTTGAGTTTGAATTTTAGATTTTGGGAGTTCAATTTTGGTGCGTCGGTCGACATATACATACACCAGGACCTTGAATTCTACTTTTCAACTCTATACATAAAAAAACTGGTTGCATGCATCATATAATAATTTAGTTTTTCCTTGTGTTCTTCTTAAATTAGATTTAGATCACCAGGTATAATCTTTTGACCGTGGTACATCTTGATCTGTATCAGGATGCCTCCACACAAACAGCCAGCTAGGATTCCAATGTGTGACTATGAGGAGATCATGCCTAGCGATGAGGTGTTAGTTTAGGGACCAGTTCTATTGATGGCCCTGTCGGGTGGTGTACCAGTGTTACCACAACATGTTGATCGGCAGTTACTACCAGCATTATTGGTAGAGTACGTGCACAGGCTCAGCGCCTTGCATGAGTTCAAGAGACAGAGACCTCCCAGGTTCAGGAGAGAGACAGATCCTCAAGCCACTGAGGACTAGATGGAGGTGGTGACGTAGGTCTTTCGCTTAGTTAGGATGCCACTTGACCATATGTCGATCTTTGTTCTGATCCTTCTTCAGGGCTCAGTAGGAGATGGTGGAGTCTGACGATTCAGACTCATGATGAGGAGACCCTATCTTGGGATGACTTCAAGTAGCTTTTTTGAGAGGATTTCTTCCCCACGACCTTGCTCTTAGTGCACATACAGGAGCTGCTTCACCTACAACGAGGCATCATGTCAATGGTTGAGTACTCTATAAGGTTTTCAGACCTCTCTCGCTACTCCACAAACATGGTGGGGGACCCTTTCTTCAAGGTATGGACCTTTGAGCATGGACTTGGATAGGAGATCAAGGAATCCATGGTGTCTCTTAGAATCCCCACTCAAACTAGAGTGCTGGAGAGAGACCTTCTTGTAGAGAGCTTATTAGTAGAGTAGGCACCGATAGCTAAAGCCACCAGTAGATATTTGGTGGCACAGTCTTCAGTAGTGAGAAGCAAGCAGCAGATGATGGGACTCAAGCGGGTTAGATCTTTTAAGGGATGACCCTAGGAATCAGGGTTGGTAGTGCGGGGCTCCTAGAGCATAGGTAGTCAATATAGAACCAGGATGTGCTTCACATGTGGTGGGCAGGGACACATGGCTTGTGACTGTCTGAATCACCACATATACGATTAGCAGATAGTTTAGGGACTTCCAAGGTATAGGTAGTGGTTCGAGCGAGGAGGAATGTAGGGTAGCGAAAGTGTTAGGGGAGTAGGGTGAGCATCAGGTGGCGGATGGTAGTTCTAGGTGCTACCACTACCACCCCCAGGTGGTCTACCACGGTCTCAGGGAGCTGGAGGATAGGGGTGAGTCCAGATTCAAGTGATGGAGGCCTATGACCATAGCACTCTAGATATGATTAGAGGTACTATATGTGTCTTATCCACCTTAGTTTTAGTTCTTATAGACACATGTGTTGGTCTCTCTTTCCTTGTTATAGACCTCATTCGAGGCTCGGAGATTCTGGTGGAGTTATTGGATCGATCCTTACGATTAGAGACTCCTACAGGAGGGGAGTTAATGATTACACACTGGTGTCAGTAGTGTGAGCATACTATAGGTGAAAAGAGCTTTGGTTGGGATCTCCAAGTAGTAGCATAGAGTCCTTATGAAGTCATATTGGGTATGGACTGGTTATCTACAGTCCATGCTTAGATCCACTATATTATACACAAAGTGCAATGTGTCCGTGAGTATGGGACCAAGTTTTGCTTCACCGGTGAGAAGGGAAATTTTGTATCACATGATGGACTTTATCAGAGGAGGGTGCAGTCAATCACTCACCAATTGGCTAGCCTCACCCTTGGTACGGTGGAAGAGAGGATTCCATGCTTTCTTATAGTGGTGGAAGAGTATGAGGAAGTCTTTCCTAAGGATGTTCTAGGACTACCTCTTCATAGGAAGGTAGATTTTGGCATCGACCTGAACCCCAATATGGAACTAATATCCACATCTTCATATCGGATGGCCCCCATAGAGTTTCCTAAATTGAGGGTACAATTGGAGGACTTATAGGAGAAGGGATTTGTGAGGCCTAATGTTTCACCATGGGAATCTCTTATGTTGTTTTCCAACAAGGCATATGGGAGCATGAGGCTATGCATAGACTTTCGGTGCCTGAATTAGGTGACTGTTAATAACAATTATCCATTGTCGAGAATTGATGACTTTTTCAACCAACTGAAGGGAGTGAGTTGGTTCTCGAAGATCAACCTCGGATCAGGTTATCATCAGCTTCAGGTATGGAATGAGGATGTACTGAAGACAGCCTTTAGATGCCGGTATGACCACTATGAGTTTTTTGTGATTACTTTCGGCATGGCCGATGCCCTAGCAGTGTTCATGGGACTAATGAATTGTATCTTCTAGCCTTACCTCGATCGCTTCATGGTTTTATTCATTAATGACATCTTAGTGTACTCAGCATCGGAGGAGGAGCATGCTACACACCTACAGAAAGACTTAGATATACTCCAAGAGCACCAACTTTATAGTAATCTCTCTAAGTGATAGTTCTAGATTTGGTAGGTCCACTTTATGGGATACATCATCTCAGAGGTTGGAGTTTCAGTAGATCCAATGAAGATAGAGTCAGTTATTTCTTGGGAGCCACCTTGGAGCATAACTGAGGTGCGGAGTTTCATGGGGTTGGATAGATACTACTGAAGGTTCGTGCTTGACTTTTCTAGAATAGAAACACCCTTATCAGCTTTGAAAAAGAAGGTACAACCCATCATGTGGATGGATAAGTGCCAACAGAGTTTCCAGGAGCTGAGGTGGAGACTGATGAGTGCCCATATCATGAGACTACCAGAAGATGGCATTGGGTATGTAGTCTTCTGTGACACATCAGGGACCTTACTGGGTTGTTTCTTGATGTAGGAGTGAGTAGTGATCACCTACGGCTCATATTAGTTAAGGAATCATGAGCATAACTATACATACCATGACCTGGAGTTAGCAGTAGTGGTCTTTTCCTTGAAGATGTGGTGGAACTACTTGATGGTTAAATGATTTATCGTCTATTCCGACCACAAGAGTCTTAGGTATATCTTCTCACAGAAGGATCTGAACTAGAGATAGTGACAATGGATGGATTTCCTCTAGTACTATAACTTTGAGATAGTATATACTCATGGGAAGGGGAACATGGTGGCAGACACACTCAATAAGAGGTCTAGTATACAACTGTTGAGTGAGGAGACATAAAAGTTACTCGCGGTGTAGATATCCTTCGTGGATGATGATGGAAAGCTTACCTTAATTCAATGTTTGTTACTCCTCCACTCTTACTGCGATTCAGGGAGGCATAGCTTGTGGATGTTGACTGTGAGGACCAACATGCTCAGTTATCCTTAGGACATGCACCTAATGGATTTTCGATAGGTGGGGAGCACATCACCCTTTTCAAAGGACACATCATAGTACCAGTGAAATTGCAGGAGGAGGTGTTGAGGGAGTTATATACATCCCCTTTGGAGGTATATCTCGGTGTGGTGAAGATTTACCATGACCTCCGACGTCAGTACTGGTGGATAGGGATAAAGAAAGAAATGGTAGAGTTCGTTTCATGATGCCTCACTTGTCAGCAAGTGAAGACTGAGCATCAGGTTTTAGTAGTCTTGGTATAGACACTTGAGGTACCGGAGTGGAAATGGGATGGTATCTCAATGGACATTGTGACAGGGTTACCACACACGTCTAGGGGCCATGATTCTATCTGGGTGATCGTTGACGAACTCGCCAAGTCGTATCACTTCCTACCCATCCAGAAGCAAGGATCGGTAGAGGGCTTGGAAAACCTCTATGTCTAAGAGATAGTGTGGCAACACAAGGTTCCTTCGATGATCATATCAGACTGTGATTCTCATTTTACATCTTTTTAGTGGAAGGAATTGTAGGAGGCGTTTGGTACTCAACTGCGCTTGAGCACCGCCTTTCACCCTCAGATAGATGGTTAGATGGAGCGGACCATATAGACCTTGGAGGACAATCCACGTGCTTGCATACTTGTTTTTTGTCGCAGTTTGGAGGACCACCTACCACTGGTGGAGTTTTCATATAATAAAATCTATCACTCCACCATCAGCATGGAACTGTTTGAGGCCTTGTACAAGTGGCCATGAATATCACCTCTAGGCTGGACAGACCCAAGGAAGTTGGCACTCATGGGTCCAAAGATGGTATGGACTACCATTGAAAAGGTGCAGATTATCTATGAGTGGATGAGGAATGCACATAGCAGACATAAATTGTATGTTGGTAGGAGGTGGAGGCCCTTGGAGTTAAAGTAGGGAGACCATGTTTTCCTTTGGGTCTCACCCCGATGGGGATTGCGGAGATTTGGATGGGGTGGCAAGTTATCTCTGAGGTTCATTATAACTTTCTATATTCTGAGCAGAGTTGGTGAGGTGGCATACCACCTAGATCTTCCCCCCAGATGCACCAGGTGCATGATTCTTTTCACATGTCGCAGTTGAGGAGGTACGTACATGATCAATCGCACATCATCGACTGGGGGGAGCTGTACATTGATGATAGGGCAACTTTTACAGAGTTCTCAGTGGAGATAGAGGATCGATAGGAGTGGTTCCTTTATGGATAGTCAATTCCTCTAGTGCGTGTTCAGTGGAAACACGGGAATCTTCAAGAGTGCACATGGGATAGGGAGGCTCAGATTCGTTCTCAGTACCCCCATTTGTTTTTTTCCTTGTTTTGGATTACAAGGATGTAAATCCCAAAAAGGCGTGATGATGTAATGTCGTGAAATTTTCGTCTAACTTTTTTTAAATTATATGGAATTATTCCAAGACCATATGTTCTGATGGAACCTGATTCCGAGGACCAGTGAGCCCGAAATATAATTTTGAACTTATTTTAAGTTCATTTAAGTAAACATGCAAGTGGGTTTTTTTAACTTATAAACTGGTTCTCAGATCCAAAATCTGAGGTTACCGTTGAACTCAAAATGCTAGGATTCTCCTAAAAAGTAGCTTACTTCACCCGGTAATGGAAGACAGGAAAAGTTAGTTTTCAGACTTTTTGGAAAAAAATAAAATAAATTATAAAGATATTTTGTTTTGTTTTTCAAAACAATTGAGTTTCGGATGGCAGCACAGCGGTGTGGTGATAACGTGCATTAAATGAAGATCATTAATGGCTCATTTTTGTGCAGTGTAATGATGCATTAAATGAAGGTTAATAGATACGTTGTTTTATAAATGAAATAGCATAATGACGCGACATCGGAGCATAACAGAAACGTTACAAAGTGGTTTCTTTTAATAGGTTAATGCGTTGGAGAGTTGAGAATCGAAGGGTGGAAATCTCTCTAATGAAATGACGATGAGAAATCTCTCCAATGATGAATGAAGAATGCCGACAAATCATTAACGACTTCAACGCATCTTGAAGAACGGGACTAGTGAGTGACAAACTCCTTCGACCTTTTGAATCTCCACGGGCAGATCACTTCAACGTCGAACTGCTTCGAGGTAGGGGATTATTTTTTTTGAATTACAATATCTCTTTCTTATTTCTAAATAATGAACATGGATCAAATCATGAACAGGTTGATCCATAGATCATGTTTTCTTTCGGGAGGGTGTTTTTCATGGGGTTTTTCATTGGGATTGATATTATCTGTTGGAACTGTAATCCCAACCTCCTCCCATTTTTAAAACTCTAACATGAAGGGAACAGGTTGACAAAAACATGGCCTGAGCCCCTCTGCATGTGCGTTCTTCATGGACGCATCCTCAAAATAGTGATAAGGAGGATATGAGGACATTGTAAGGAAGAATGCATCCCCCATAGGCCATAGGCATAAGAGGTGTGAAGAACAGACCACCAAAGTGGACACGGTGGTCCGCGGAAGAACTCACTAGTGCGCCAGCAATGGCCCGCAGCGGCGGCCGTGGGTAGGTGGCAGGGCACCGAAAGAGCGTCGCGGTCAGCTCGGGTCGTGCTGATGTGGTAAGAGCCGCTTAATTCCATGATGGTGGTAGGAAGACTTATCCACCTGGCCACATCAGTGCACTGAGGACACAATAGGCCACAGTCAAACGACCGCGGTGCAGGTGTTGGCCCCACAGACGACCCGTGGGGTGAGGGGAAGTTGTACATTGCTTCCAACCGCCTCCAGGCCATGCGGACTGGGTAGGGTGCAAGGTGGACCCATTCCATTAGGTCGAACCTTCCTTAGTAGGTCCGACCCATTCCATCGGTTCGGACCCACCCCATCAGGTCGGGCCAAATCTAGGTCGGTTCGGTGGACCCCAATCCAGGTCGGAATGGACCCGAACCCAACCATCCCCTTTTTAGAAAAATTCCAACATCTTTCAAATTAGGTGTTTGATTGATGAGTTTTTTGTAGTGTTGTAACCTTCGTAATGAGGCCAATATTTTGGAATAATATATATAGAATTTCATGTAAGTTTAAATTCAACTCATGGATTGAGGAACGGTTCTCCCGAAATCAATCGTACTACATGGGAAAACCCTACGGTTGGCTGAGACCTAAATACTGCAGACAAGCGACCCTGTGTGTATCAGCTACTATGGACCAGTGGGAATCAAATTCTATGTGACCTGGTATAACCATGATGGGGAGTGGCTCTGTGTGACCCGGCAGAACCATGGTACTCGATAGGAGGAGTACCTCAGTATGTTCAAGGTGGTATGCGGCTTTTGTGTGACCTGGTATGGCCACAGTGGGGAGCGGCTTCTGTGTGACCCAGAATACCCATGACGCTCATTAGGTATGAGTACCACAATAGTCCAAGGTTAGTGGGAAGCATCTTTTGTGTGACTCGGTATGCCCATTGTACTCATTGAGGAGGAGTTATCCAGCAGCCCATAGTGTTTGATGATGTTCCTATGGTCCTACTTTCCTACTCTAAATTATACCTAGTGTGAGTTGTCTTATGTCATGATCATGATTTTTGTTTTTATCTATGGATTTATTTGTGGTCTTTCCTTTGTGTTTTGGGGTCCCTACTGAGTATATTGTTACTCACCCCTACATAGGCATCGCCCGCACATGTTGTGTCTGGTGAAGATGACTGCTACCTTGATGGAGGACCTGGTGGCCCAGGACTCGATGGTGCCCAGTGAGACCAAGCAGGTGGGGCATACTTCTACGTCTTCCAGCAGCTACTCTGTACTTACCCATCAGTTGGGGTTTCCAATGGATGGCTTTCAAAGTTTTCTTTGTACTTTCCAGTTTTCAGTTTATCTTTTGTTGGTTTTGTATTCTGGCCCATTTTACCTACAGTTTATACTTTACTCAGTGGTTATTTAGTTTAATACATGTTTAATTTTCTAGCATTGGGACGTGGTTGTGTGTACATGTGTATAGGTACTCAGACAAATACCTCCCACTTGCAGGTTGACACCTTCAGTGCTAGTCATTAACCCCTGGCCTTCGGGAGGAAATCTTGGGGTATGTCACGATACGGGCACCAGGGGACAATTCATGGAAAATTATATTTTAATAATCATGATTTAGGATAAATTTTTTATTTTTATAAATGAAATTTTTTTGAGCTCTTTACATGCCTTGAATTTATTATATTTTTTTAATTGATTTTATTATTGGTGTTCATTTCCATGAGTGTATTGGAGATGATGCCATAGTGAAATGGAAGTAAATTCTAAAACAAATAAGTATGGAGGTGATTTCATGGGATTTGGTGAAAGGTTCATTATTTTCATTCATTATGTTCATTGAGTACACTCCTGAAAAAAAACAAAAATTGGAAAAAAAAATTGAAAAATGGGTCGTGTATAGGGAAATTAAAAAATCATCATTGCTTGAATGGTGATATTTTTATAACCATAATAAATAGTGTCATCAGTGAATATTTTTTGTTGGATTGTGGATATAATATTTTTTCCAAACATAAATTTTATAAAAAAGATAAAAAAAACAAAAAAAACATAAGAGGGTGTTTCATTCATTTTTCTTTATTTCTTCATAATCTCACATGATCTATTTCGAAAAAATGAGAGTTAAATTTTATAAAGGGAGAATTTTCCATATATATTCTTTTTATTTTCATGCAAAGTACAATAGAGATTAACCAAATTTTTTAGCTTTAATTTTTTTACATCATTTACCTACCTACCCTAAATTCCCATATACATTCAAACTTAATGGTAAGTCCCTCATAAATAATTATGATTTTTTCTCTATAGTGTCAGCAAATTGGATTCATTTCAATACTATAGTAACAAACATTTTTGGAGGTTTTTATAGTGTATTATTTTTATTTATACCCTAAATGATGAGTGGAAAAATCAAATCGAGAGAAATTGTAAGTGGAATGCACATTAGTAATGAATTAAAAAATATTAATGGATAAATAAAGGGACTTGGTCAATTCAAATGAGAAAGTGTAAAATATATCATTGAATTTTTTCTCTAAATAATGAGAAGTTGATGAAATTATATTATGTGATGATTGAATATTTACTCCTCATTAAATCAATTGATTTTTTTTAAAGGTTGGGGCCGAAGCCTCAATTTATTATATGAAAGCAAAGACCTCTTTAGACAGGGTAGAGGGAGACCCATTACATTGCCCGAAGGCCCAAGGCCAAGTGGCCTGAATACAAGGCTTGAAAGCCCTTTTTCTGGCCCAAAGGACCCCTTGGTGAACAGTACTGCTACAGTACCCATGCTGTTACAGTCCCAGCTATAGTACCACCACCGCTACAGTATCTGCTACAGTCCCTCCGCCGCTACAGTGCTGCTGCTGCTACAGTACCACCGCTATAACAGTACCTTCTACAGTATTTCTACAGTACTCGGGAAATTCGCCCCTGCCCGGATTTGATCCTGGGTCTTTTGGATCCCAAGAAGAAGCTTGTACCACTAGGGTACAGGCTCGTTGGTGGAAT
Organism: Viscum album; assembly: GCA_963277665.1. Taxonomy (NCBI): domain Eukaryota; kingdom Viridiplantae; phylum Streptophyta; class Magnoliopsida; order Santalales; family Viscaceae; genus Viscum; species Viscum album. The sequence goes on along the minus strand of OY728121.1, from coordinate 472,291,179 downwards.
GTGTTGTATGGGTAACGAGGTATAGGGATGGCCTACCCACCTGCGCATCGCACGCCCCCTGCTAGGCCCAAGGTGGCCAACCCTTGGGCTTGGGCCAGTTCCCACGGAGTCGAGGGGATGAGAGGTTTGCTGACAAATGGTGCGAGTTGCCTTTGTGAGGACTCAAACCCGAAACCTCAGCGACGGGTCGCCACCGTCTTGAACCAACTCACCCAGCCCCCGTGGGCAAACGTGTTGTATGGGTAACAAGGTATAGGGCTGGCCTGCCCACCTGCGCGCCGCACACCCCCAGCTAGGCCCAAGGTGGCCAACCCTTGGGCTTGGGCCAGTTCCCACAGAGTTGAGGGGACGAGAGGCTCGCTGAAAAATGGTGTGCGTTTCCTTTGTGAGGACTCGAACCCGGAACCTCAGCGACGGGTCGCCACCGTCTTGAACCAACTCACCCAGCCCCCGCGGGCATTCTTTTTTTTTAGAAATGTGTTGTATGGGTAACGAGGTATAGGGCTGGACTGCCCACCTGCGCGCTGCACGCCCCCAGCTAGGCCCAAGGTGGACAACCCTTGGTCTTGGGCCAGTTCCCACGGAGTCGAGGGGACGATAGGTTCGCCGATAAATGGTGTGCATTTACTTTGTGAGGACTCGAACCCGGAACCTCAGCGACGGGTCGCCACCGTCTTGAACCAACTCACCCAGCCCCCGCGGGCGGAAACGTGTTGTATGGGTAACGAGGTATAGGGCTGGCCTGCCCACCTGCGTGCTGCACGCCCCCAGCTAGGCCCAAGGTGGCCAACCCTTGGGCTTGGTCCATTTCCCACGGAGTCGAGGGGACGAGAGGTTTGCTGACAAATGGTGCACGTTGCCTTTGTGAGGACTCGAACCCGGAACCTTAGCGACGGGTCGCCACCGTCTTGAACCAACTCACCCAGCCCCCGTGGGCTAAACGTGTTGTATGGGTAATGAGGTATAGGGCTGGCCTTCCCACCTGCACGCTGCACGCCCCCACCTAGGCCCAAGGTGGCCAACCCTTGGGCTTGGGCCAGTTCCCACGGAGTCGAGGGGATGAGAGGTTTGCTGACCAATGGTGCGCGTTGCCTTTGTGAGGACTCGAACCCGGAACCTCAGTGACGAGTCGCCACCATCTTGAACCAACTCACCCAGCCCCCGTGGGCATAAATCAATTGATTTTGATAACATTACTTTTAAATCTTTGTATAGTGAGTTTCCTTTGTAGTTTTTTGAGAATTCATTGTGGAGGACAGGCCTATATTCTAATGTGGGGGGATTTGATAGCTACATTTCATGCAAATGGTTTTTAAAAATTAATGCATTTCTTTTTTAATTAAATTGATAATTCCTACCCACATATTTAATTTTTTTTTCGTTTTATGGCAAGATAGATTTGAATATGATATAGAAGAAAATGAACAAAGAGAGATGAGTAAAGGAATCCACTGAGGCTTCATGATATGACATGAAGTGGAATATCCCAACACAAGAAGATTGATATAGGAACAAACTAAAAAATTTGGGAAAATATGTATTCACATTATGAATATCATTCACATCATGATCGAGATGAGGTAGAAATACATCAAAAATCAATTTGACCATTCATACCTTGTGAAGAAATATTCACTCAATGTATAAGCTATACATAAGTGATTCACATTTTGAATTAAGTTCAAGTCGTGAGTCTACTGAGATAGAAAACGAGGAAATATTGATTTATGACATAAAACAACACTTACCATGTGAATTTTTGGTAAATATGATACAAATAGGTTGTTCCACACCATTCAAATCATAAAACATTATTTCATTTTGTAAACCCATCATCAATAACATAATTAAATATCTAATTTCTCATAATATTCAAGTAATTTCAAAAGTGTTTCAACCGCAAAATTTAGGGAATGGTCTAGATAAATTTCAAAGCTAATTTTGTGGGAATTGAGGCCAAGTTAGGTGATATATATGCCTATAAATAAAAGGGTTAGGCTGCTACTTCATGATAATTGAATTATTCAATGGCCATATCCTAGGTCGAGGTATTGAATTTATACAGGTTCCTCCATCATATCAACTCTTCCATTTCATTTCTATATTTGTTTTCTCCTCCCCTCTTTCACCCTCATGAATAACATGAGGGGGTAACTTCTAACATGTGTTGGGTGATATAGATAAATGGGGTGGATGTTTTAAAATTAATTTTCTTTTAATTTTTTCATGTTTTTGTTTCCATATTTGTAATTCATTTTTAATTTCTTTCCTCTTCCTATCACATGACTATTGGTTTAGAATGTGGATAATACTTTTAAATTGTATAACTAATTAGATTGAAACAGGAATGACCGCTGAATGGTTTATGGTAATCATATTTAAAATGGTATATACACATTAATTAATACCCAAGAGTACATAACTGTACAAAAATGTGGATTTCTGCAATAAGGAGGGAATACCAAGAGCAAGGATCTTCCTCATCTCGATAATGAAAATTAACATTGAAAATAAATATAACTTCTAAAATTAGATACAACCAAGCATTAAATCTACAAAACATGGTACTCATTCTCAAATTTATTTCATAACTAATATGTATTTTTCATTTTATTTCTTCAAAATATTTCAATAAATCATTTTTAAATTACAGAAAATTTACTTCCACTACCACTTGAGTTCAACCTCAAATTCTTTTTTTTCTATATTTAATTAGTTAGTAGAATTTGTTTGTGTAAAATATAAACTAAAAATTTTTCTTATCCCCATATGATTTTACAATTCTCTATGGGCCATATAGATCCAACACATAATAAATTATCTAGATAACATAAGGAGAGTTTTGATGCTCTATATTTTGGAAGACCAACCCCTGCATCAACTCTCAATACTAAAATTGTTCCAATGAAGCTTCTCACATTAATGAAATATTCATTCTCAATGAAACATTACCTCATGAAAAAACCCACATTTCATTATCACCTAAAAAGTGCCTCATATCATACCTTGACATTACATTCACCCACCAATGAATCGTATATTGATCAGAATATAGATCTAACACTTTAGGCACCCTTGGGACTCATCCAAACACCACTATCCTCATTATATGCATGGTAGATTGTAGAAAGTCCTAAAATACTAATGAAGAGCCACTGAGATCATTTCCACTCTACATGGAACACATATAAAACCTTATAGGTTATAAATATTCCTTTAATCAAGGTCCTTAACTAAATCTGGTAATGGTTCCATTTAAATTCCACATAGAGAATGATCCTGTAGAAGGGGAATATTAGTGATATAGGGATCATGAATTGAAATAAATGATTAAAAAGGAAGTAATTAAGCTTCCTACGTGGTAGTGATCTATTATTCCATTACCACATGTCCAAATCACATAGTTAAGAGGGAAAATAAAATCAAAAATGTACATAAAAGGAAGAGGAAGAAATAGAGAAAGGGATCAACATTTAATAGAGAATGGAATATAGGTGGAAGGATTGGGGATATCACAATTATAAGGTTTTTTTATTCCAGAAATAGTAATTTAGAAACATTCGGCCTTGGAATCCTTGAAATCTGACTCCCTAGACCCACACTCCTGAATTTGGTGCTAAAAAAATTCTTTTTAAAAAAAGTGTGGATATAATAAAAAGTGATCCAAATGTAATCGTGCATAATTATGATGTCAATAAAAAATATTAAGTTACTTACAAACCCAATACCTTTGAGTTTTAAGGTTTTATAGTATTTAGAAAATCATTTAACTTAAAAACCTCATGTATTTTTGAAAAAATAAGAATTTTTTCTATTAAACCAAGGACTTGTTACTTAACAATATGTATTCAATATATCCCAAAAAATTCTCCACATAAGAAAACCATCAAGAAAATTCATATCAAATAATATTCTGTATAAACTAGAGGAATGTATACATAAGAAATGGGATCTCAAATTTTCACTATTAGGTAACATAAAATAGAAGCTGTCATGGAATAAACAAGGAATTAATAATATAAAAAAAATTCCATATAAATGATAACATGATTATGTGACATATACATGGATAACATAAAAATTTAAATAATCACATAAATAGAAATAATATATTTTATAGTGATGGAAATCATAATTTCGGATATCATAAACATTTTATCAAGGCCTTGTGTCAAGGAATCTTACATAAATAGGTAAGGTTTACGCTGAATACCAAAGCTAGATTGTCTCATGATACCTATATATGCATCGAGATTATATATAATTACAGTGCCTATACATAACTAATTAATTCCAATTTGTTACCCATATGAAGTAACAAATAAAAAATACAGTACATAACTAAAATGCCTTTGAAATCAATAAATATCCATATTAAAGAAAAAAGTACATATATTATAAATATTTCCCGGATCAATAAATGGAATTTATTTCATGGTATGATTCCATTAAATTAATATTTTATAGAATAATGGTTATATGTTTAATTCAATAAATTAAAACAAAAAATAAAAACTAGTTTAATTAATATAGAATATATTTAGGAAATTAAAGAATATGAATATGGAGAAAAATAAAGTCAGGAGAGAGATAAAGAATGATAGGGAACATAACCCTTATGAACAAGGTATGGTATGAAATATAAATTTATAATAGAATTTAAAGTTTAATACATTAAAAAATAAATCCAAGGGAGATATATCATTTTTATTTTCAAATGTGACTGGAAGCTAAATTATAAAAAAAAATCATAAATTTTTTGTAATATGGTTGTAAAAAATAACATCAAGTTAAATTTTAGAAATAAATTTCAAGGGGATAAAATAATACAATGAAAACAAAAATTTTAAAATAATTCAAAATATTAAATCCTAAAAAATAAAAATAGTTAAAATTTGGAAATATGGAGTGGAACATAAAAATATATATGAGTGAAATGAAATCACTTTATTTATTCTTCAGAAAAAATATCCTTTTATAAATGAAAAATTCACAGAATAAGGGTAATAGGATATTTTTTAAAAACCCATATAAACTTGTAGAGGACTACTAATTAGGATAAATGACTATAAAAGTGGTCCATTTTTATCATGTGATAAACATTAAAAAGGAGACTCTTTTCACACTTTAGAAAAGAAAGTAAAAAATGTCATGTTTGGAAGACATTAAAAATATTTATTTTAAACCATTTAATGAAAATAAATTAATAAAAAATGAACATCAACAATCATTTATGTGTATATAATAAAATTATTGAAATAATATGAAGAATATGGATATGAAAGTGAAATAATATTTTCTATAAAAAGACATAAGGTTGAGTCCACATACAAGCAACGGTTGAGTTGAATTGTGAATCAAAGGGAGGTGAGATTTCAATAATACTTATAAACCTCATAACATAAATAGGAAATTAAATATAATAAAATTATTGTTTTTATTAAACCAAGCATAGAAATATGAAGTTTAATAATAATCGTTATAACTTAATGAACATAAATTAAGTTAACAACAACCCCTACAACATAACTAATGATTCAAAGGAAAAGTAATGGGGAGAGATTAAATGAAAATTAAACTCTTAATTATATCAATTTATTTATTATATAATAAGTCAATATGGTATTTTTTACACCATAAAAATGTGAATTGGTGTGTAATAAGAATCATGTCTCAAGGAATTGATATTAAGACAATGAACCCTTACCATAATTTTAGACTCACTTGGTGTGTGTGTCTAACCTATTGAATAATGAAATTTATTAGATTAAATACATGATTTGGAACCTTTTTAGATATATTTAATTCTTTTAATATCCATTTTCTATTATATATCATTCATTAATTTTATTTTTTCCTCTCATTGGCTTCTTTGAGTTTTTCAGTAAATTTCTCTAAAACGGATTTGGTACATTGACTATGGTTAAATTTGTTATAAAATAGATTCATCATATCTATAATAGTAGAGATATATTTTATTTATCTGTCCAATATCATAAAATTTGTACAGTTTAATAGGTTGTCAAAGATAGATTCAAATTAAAAAAAAGTGTCTTAGTATGCTTGTTTTAGGTGGTCAAATTTAAAATAACCATTTATTATTAATATTTTAAATAGAAGGACTAATTTATATTTACATAATATTAAAAATGTAATAAATATCACATATATTAATTAAAACCACTTTTATAACCATCCATGTAATGTGATGATGAAAAATGAAATGCGTTGTTCGTGGAGGCAGAAGTCCAACGATAACACATACGGCGTTTTCATTTTCTAACGGATAGAAGGAAAGTAGATAATGGTTATTATGTCAAAATTATAAAATATTATTATATTTATTATAATTATTTCATTAAAATGTTATTGGTATGGTAGATTTGTGGTAGGTGAGGATGAATGATCCTTGAAAGAACTCGGTTAATACAATTGATTCTTCCATTGATATCCTCCTTTAGACCACTCATTGAGCCTTTTTATATTGATATTTTTGTGAGACACGAACCAAAAAGAAATTGGAAAGAGGTTTTGGGTGGGATTCTGGAATATTTATTTCATGATAAGAGGATTTATGCTTGAGGAGAAGTAAACCAGGGAAGGGGTCCTATTATAGGTGAGAGGGGTGGCATTTTAAAAATATTAATTTCTTAATATAAAAAGAGATGTATTATTCAATGAAAGTGCATAAAAAATTGATAATTTTAGATAAAAAGATATTTATAGTTGATAAACCCTAATTCATCAATTTAGGGTTGATGTTTTGGGATATTTAGAGAATTCACCTCTTGATAGAATACATTTATCTCATTTTAACATTTACTTTGGTGACTAATTTTTTACCTTTGTAACTTAATTTTATGATATAAAATTAAATTATCTTTAGTTATTAATATTTATTATTATAATTACAAATAGTAAATCTATTTTATTGAATTAAAATTCTAAAATTTATAAAAAGTATCTACATTTTATGTAGTAAAAAATATATTTTTATTAATCACAAAAAATCATATTTTATTAAAAAAACCCAAAAAATAAACCTATGATAATTTTGAAATGATGAATAAAAATATATATATCATTTTATGAAATTAAAATTCCAAAATTTCGTAATTTAACTTTTAAATGAAAATATAATTTTTAATGAAGAACAATTTTTATAGGAAAATCACTTTTAAAAGTTTAAGTGTTCTTAATCATATTGAATAACAATTACGAATTAAATGAGTATTAATATTTTTTTGTGAATTGAAATTTTTTATTAGAATGATACTTTAAAGGTGTTCACAATAATTTATAGGTATAGAAATATATAATATATAGAAAAATACAATTCTTCATAAAATTGGACTTTTAGCATTAAATGATTTTAATCACATCTGATTAATTATTTATTTTTTGAACATTAAATTTCTTAAATTCATTGGTATTATAACACATAAAATTATTCCTTCAAACAAAAATTATAATATAAAAAATAAATCACTTTTACCATCTTTTTATTTACTTAAGGATTTACTTTTCTTGTAATTTTGATAATGATATTTCATATTGTATTCCCACAATGTATTAATTATATTCTTGAATTAGTAAATATACCATGATTCATTTTATTTAAATGTTATGTTTGATAATATATATTCAACGTAGTATTTATTTAAATAAAAACACATACTAGAATCTCATATGTTTCATTTTACACCCATTAAATAAATTACATACTTGCAATTTTAATTTCTCTCACCAATGAAAATATATTAGTGTTTTATTAATTTAGTCATGACTAATCATATGAAAATGTATTAAAATACATAATAATGTTTCATAACGATATTTTTAATCATCCAAAGCTTATCCTTACGGACTATCAAACTAAGTGTGAAGTTGGGACCTTTTGTTTTTCACTAAGTGAAAGTTAACATTCAACCGACCATTTTTAAGGTTATTAACCATAAGTTCATTTAAGTTATAGCCTACATCCACTTTTTTCTATCCCAAAAATTATTTCATTTCTAGGAAACCAAACACTATTTACTTTACCAAAAAATTTGGTTGTTTTCAATTATTTAGATTTATCCCTTGGGTTTCAACTAATGTATTCTTATACGAACTCCCAATAATTATTAAATCAATATATTTTTTACTATATCTTAAACCCAAAATCTATGGAACCCTATGAACCCAGTGTTCAACATCAACTTTATCCTCAAACAACATTAAATACCTACCAATAAATAGAAACCTTAATCACATATATTCCCAAAAATATGTTATTACTTTCCCAAAATAACCTAAATTTCCTTGATGTCAAATTATTTACCAACCCTAAGGTATAACTATACCTTGATCATATATTATTCCTAAAACATAAAAATTTACTCCAAAAATGTCATCAATAACCTTAAAATCCAATCACATTAGACCTAAAAAGTGTATCTATGACTTTAAACTTATGATCAACATTAAAATTATTTACCCATGGGAGTATCCATAGCTCTTAAATTATCTACATATAATAACATCCTAAACTATAATGTAATCTAAACCCTGCTTTGATTCAAAATGTGATGCCCGAAACCCGAACTCATAGATCTTTTTCTAAAAAATTATTCTTTATAAACTGGTTTTGATGATGACTAAGTGACCCAAACATAACCATCCATATTACAATATCAATAAAAAATATTGAGTCACTTACATACCCATGTCATTTTAGGTATAGAGTTTTAGATGATTAGGAAAAACCTTTAACTAACAAAACTCATATATTTCTCATCAATTGGATATTTTTTTCATTAAACCATGTACTCCTTATATAATAACAATTCTTTAACATCTCCCACAAAATTCTCAACACATGAAACCCATATTGATATTTTATATCCAATAATATTGTTCATAATATAGGGAAAGGGGATTATAATAAGTGTGATATAAAATTATCACTAATAGGTTCCATACAATATAAACTATCATGGGATAAACAAGGCATGAGTAATATGGTAGGAATAAATAATAATTAAAAATATCACATAACTGATAATATGATCATGTGATATATTTATGGATAACATAATAATATAAAAAATAATATGGAAAACAATAACTGGTTTGATAGTTATGGAATAAAAAATATTAAACATCATAAATATACCATCAAGGCCTCATTCTAATACAGAAAATATTAATTGGTAAGGTTGACATTAAATACCCAAGCTAATTTGTCTCATCAGACATACCAAATCATCAAGGTTCTATATAATTCAAGGACCCACAAATAACTAATTAATTACAATTAATTTATATTATAAAGGAATAAAAAAATACATGACCAACAAGTCTTGGAAATAAGTAAGCAACCATATTGAGATAACAAATATACATATTGTAAATATTTCTCTAGTCAATAAATTGAATGGATTTCTTGGTAAGCATTGTAAGATATTGACCTTTTATGGAGTTTAATCGGGATCATTTACAAGTACACATTTTATTTTTGTTTAGTAATTTTGTTTTTGTTTTAACTTGAAGAGTTTTTTGGGTGAAATTTTAGAATTTTGGAAGAAAAATGGTAGTGAACGGTTGGCGCGCGATTAGGGAAAACCATGCGTCGCAGCCTAGCAAACTATACAACCCTAGACATTGGGGATTTTCATATTTGGCACACTATTTGTCAAAAACCTCAACCTATTAGGAGAAATAGTTCACCCCTATAATAGAGGTTCATGGTTAGGTGCATAGTTAGTAGAAACCATGCTCCCCTACCCAGAAAACTAGGGACAAGAATTAAAGTCACCCAAAAATTAAATTTTTAATTACCTAAACCCCCTAATTAACCCAAAATTGGCCCCTATTAGACCCTAGGATATATTTCATGATTTTGGATCCCTTATGATTGATTTCAATCCTTCCTGACCTCCTTTCTTCATGATTTGAATTATGGATCAAAGATTTGCAACCCTCCAGGTAAGTCAACCCTATCATGTTTGGTTTCCCATTCATTTTCCATTCTTCTCCAATTCATGAAAGGGGTTTTTCTAATTGTTTTTATTAGATATAGATCTAGGATTATAGATCAATATATAGATTTTAAGTATCTTTATTTATTCAATCTTGATTTTGGGTTTTAGATATTTATCTCATTCTACATCGTTGTGCTGCTCAAATTTTGTAGATTTCCATTGGTGAGTGTCCTTTTTCAAACTTGAAGTAGGTGGTCTGTAATTTAAATCCCAAAGTCTTTATTTAAATTACATTTATGTAATTTTATAATTGATAATATATATTTAGAAAATTTTTTCATGATTGAATTAATTAATTTGGTGAATTAATTAATTGAGGAGATGTGAAATTAAGGATTTTAGGGATTATAGATTGAGATAATTATTTGTAGAATTAATTATGAGGTATTGTGTTTGATGATTTGAGATATTTAATTGATGAGTTAGTTATGTGATATTGAGATTTGAGGATGAGATAATTAATTATTTCATTTGGAGTTTGTGGATATTGATTAATTAATTTATGGATTAATTAATGGGATTGATGTACTTAATTTATAGGGAAATTTATTAAGGGGATTTATGTGTTTAGATAATTTTTTAATAAGTAATGGAATTGATGTGGATAATTAATTTTTGAATTAATTATGTGTATGAATGGAAACATGGTCATTAAGTTGTGAATTAAAGAATGGGAACACGGTCATTTTAATTTGTAAGGTATGAATGGTAACATGGTCATTTAGTTGTGAATTAAAGAATGATAACATGGTCATTCTAATGTGTAAGGTATGAATGGTAACATGTTCATTTAGTTTTGAATTAAATAATGGTAACATAGTCATTATAATGTGTAATAATGTGTGAATGGTAACATGGGAATTCAAGTATGTATTAAATAATGGTAACATGGGCATTAAATTATGTATTAAATAATGGTAACAATAGAATTATGAGATATGATGTCCCTCAGACATACTTTGGGCTCTGGTATGAGCTGAAGTAGGTATTGAGGTATGGGTGTCTATGGGAACATGGGGATTCTTGACATTAGGAGGTTTTTCCTAAAGTCCAAGATTACTATCTAGCAACAGGTCAAGACACCCAAGAGAAAGAAATTAAAGTCACAATGATGAAAACCATATACAGATGCTCATTGTGACATATAATCCCTTTGTCACAATATCTCATCAAGCAGGTTGCATGACTATGTCATCAAACTATATACTCGATACATCATTATTTGACTATCTGAAATAAAATCTCCATTACACCATATCCATGAAATTTATGGCGGTGGTTCTATTTCAATCAAAGGTCTGAGATATCAACTTCCATAAATATGGAAGGGACAAATCCTTCTTTGACTTATCCATTAATAACATATCATTCGTGATATACCCAACTTACCCTACTTTCCATAAACATATGGCATGAAGGTTTTCATCAACTAATATAAGTGTGCGAGTCATGACATGAATTAATTATAATCTTAAATTCTAAGGACCATTACACATTCTTGTATATAGGAATATTTGATGACACCAAAACATGTGGAATTCCTACTAGAGAGTATGTTATCATAATCTCTCATCTTGGAGATTACCAAGTGAGAACTTCATGAGAAGAAGTATCATTTGCTTATGATTACTCACACATGATGGTCTATATATTATGTGTCCCATCATAATATGTTATCCAACTATAGATCTATATTAAAAATATTGTCATAGTACTTCAAGGTTCTCATCATAGCGGGGAACTACTATGACATTATCAAGGTGACAAATACTATAGGACATTATTACATTAAATTCATGAATAATAATGAAAAATATGTAGCAAGATGTTTAATTTAATATTTAATACATAAAATATTCTTGTAATCAAAGTACAAAAAATTGGTTCTAGGACCCCAAATCTAACAGAAATGTGTGACTCAACATGGATGTTTCTGCTGGATAGACGTGCGAGATACTGAGAATCATTAATAGAGCCTCTGGATTTGATGGAATATTCTTTTTCAAGGATGGGTTGTGAGATGGAGATCCCCTTTCTCTCTCATTTGAGTTTTTTATGATCATATAAATTTGCATCCATGCCTTTTGATTTTGGTTACTCTATTTATATGGGTTGATCAATCTATCCATATCGTGTCTCTTACTACCCCCCCCCCTTCATCTTTCGGGAAGTCCTACTAGGTATGTATATACTCGCCTCTATATGGGATTTGTCTGCACATTTCATGTCTTATGTAGATGATGGATAGGTCGGTGACAATTATAGAGGATCATAGGGATACCCTAGTGCATTTGACTGCATACGTTGATTATATCTTGGATATTCGAAGTTGGGATCTCTCAATATTTTCTTTCAAGTTATTATTAGGTTGGGACATCTTTTTTGTTGAGCATGTAGTTTCCCATTTTCCATTCAGTTTACATTTTCATACTCTTGTATTTCCTAGATGTTTTACATGAATGGTTTATTCTCTAGATGTTTCATCTTTTATTATTATTCCTCTACACCTTTTCATGGAGATGGTTGGGTGTGTGTGTACAACTACTTAGGAAAATCCCTTCTATATTAGTTATGAATTTCAGTGCTTGTCATCATCACCTAGCCGGTGGAGGTGGGATTGGGGTATTTGGGGCTCAATCCCTTTTGGGTCAGGTCATGACAAGGTAAATTATTATTTACCTTTATTTCATTCCATCCATCAAGAAGTTAAAACATCATTCATTTGTATGTACGGCATACCATCTCCATAGATAGTGTAATTTATTTTTCTATCTCAATATCTTATGAATGATTCTCTATATATTATAATGAATATATATAATATTCATTTCATTATTAAAATTCTATAGATGATGGAACCATGATCAAAGTATAAGGACCATTACCACCGAACCTAAATTATTAGAAAAAATGAAACATTTAACACCCATAAAAATTGATTTTAATTAAAAAATAATTAATAAAAGGGTTTTAAAATGTTATAAGTGGATCATATATGATATTATAAGTATGTACATGATTATTTTATATAAGTATAATAATTTTAATTTTATTATAAATGAATTTAGAGAACCTTCAAATAAATTAAAACTTGAGGTAAGGTATTTCTAGTCTCACATTTATTTCTGGGAGACATATGTTATATTCACCACTCATTTCATTAGTGTGGTGTATATACTCTCCCTTTAACATGTTATGTATTTAACATGCTTCTATTAGTGTGGTGTATATACTCCTCCTACAGCACCACTAGTACTATTGTGCGTCCTTTGAAAAGAACGATGTGGTCCCCACCTTATGAATATCCATCAGGCCCAAGCCCTGTGAACATCTGAGAATGTATGGTCTCAAAGTTGGTATCCCCAAGTTGTGCCTCCCTTAATCACTATAAGAGTAGAAGGGTGAAAAACATAGACTAGAGATAAGCTGCATCATCTCCACTCATAAAGGATAACTGTAATGAGGTTAACAACTTCGACACGTCATTCAGTAACTACGAACTAGATCTCCAACTGAGGGCATCTTCCACCACGTTCCCCTTCCCAGGAGTATAGAAAATCTCAAAGTCATAGTCGTAGAGGAACTCTATCTATCACCTCTATCTCAAGTTTATATTGTTGTGAGATAATATACACTTGAGACTCTTGTAACTGGAGTAGATGATAAATTGCTCTCCCATTAGGTAGCATTGTCACATATTCAATGTGAGGACTACCACTGCCAACTCAAGTTTGTGGTTCATGTAGTTCTTCTCATGCGACCTCAACTGGTGTAAACCATAGGCAATCACTGATTTCCTCTGCATCATGACACAACCAAGTCTGATCCCCTGATACATCACAGAACACTAAATACTCGACACCCTCCTCTGGAAATATCAAGATTGGGCATTCATCAAACTCAGCCTCAACTTCTGAAAGCATTGACTTGGGTTCAAACTTAGAGAACCATTATGACCCTCTCAACTACTCCAAGAGTTCATCGATCCTTGGTAGTGGATACTCATTCTCCATGGTTTCTTGGTTAAAGTTTTGGAAATACACACACAACCATAATCTCCCATATGACTTCCTGGAAAACAAAACTGGGGCTACCAAACATGAAACACTAGGTCTTATGAATCCCTTATTCTATAATTCCTCCAACTACAACCTCAGCTTACAAATCTTATTAATCTTATGAAGATTTGAGAGAGATATACAATATATTGGTGATTATATCAGTGTTATATTGGGGTGTAAAACAATTCAGAATTATATATATTGGAAAGGAGTTAATCCTGGAACATCTTGAGGAAAGATGTCCTCATATTCCACTATTAATTCTAGGAACTGCAAACTCATAACATCTAATGCTCCAAGGTTCATACTATCCAACTCATGAGTAATCAGCTACACCCTCTAATGCATGAATCCATTCTGTGCTTCCTAGGTTTCCTTTTCACCAATAAAGGAAAACCTCATCTCATTGTTGTAGACACACCACACCCTTCACCTAAAATAGTCAATATGAGTATGAATTGTGGATAAATAGTCCCTACCAAGAATGATGTCGTAAGGCCTTGACGCCGCTACCAAGAGATCCCCAAATGAAACTCTTTCATCCAAGAGTCTGATCGCACTGTCGGCACCAGTGCGTGATCATTGGGTCTCCTCCAGTAGGAGTCTCTATGCGTGAGGGTCCAGTCAATAGTTTAACTGGAATATCAAGGTCTCATACAAGAATTATGACAAGGAAATAATGACTAGTTTATATGTCTATTAATATGGTAGATAAAGTATAAAAGACATATATTGTACCTTGATTCATTCTTGTAGCCTCTGGTTCATACGTCTCTACCACACATAGTTGTCCTCGCCCCTTTCCTTTAGCTCCCTAAGCCTGGTACAAACTACCTGGGGGTGGGGGTGGTGACATGTCGAAATGTCTACCACCTTCTGCTTCTCTCCTAGCTCCTCTTCCACATTTTCCACCCTGTGGATCTTTCTGCTCCTATTTTTTCCACTTCTTTGGTGACCCATCCATTGTCCCCTTTTTAGCAGCTCGACAGGTTGGATAATCTATAGAGAGATGTCCCCTATCTCCATAACAATAGCATCGCCTTGCTCTAGGATGACCGAACCCACCCCATGAGTCCTGAATAGTAGAATCCCTATTCTAGGTCCTCCTATTTTGATGTCTCCCATGTCTATGTTTCTGAGGATGATGTCGGTTTCCTGCTGTTAAGGTCTCTACTCCTACTTGCCCATTGCTGACTACCACCAACTGTATTTGCCTACCAAGGAACTCTCAACCACCAAAGCATGCTCTAGAACCCCAAAATAGGTAGAAATGAGTAGAGTGGATACATTGTATTAGATGTCTATGTGCAAACCTTGCTTGAAGTTCTGATCCTAGTTGTGTTTATTGTGTGTCATATCCATCGAGTGCCTAGAGAGGAAGGTATGCCTCAATGAATACTCACACAATGATATGTCATCCTACCGGATCTGTAGAATCTCCTAGATATGCATAACCCTCAACTTATAAGGTGATAACTCCCCTCTAAAAAGGACCTCAAATTATACCCATTAAAGGTTTGCATCTTCATAAGATCAGGTAATTAAATCCCATTGTCGCCCTACTGAGCCAAAGAGAAGGCTTGCCGCTAGAACCATGATCTGATCTGATGGTGTCCTGACTTGACGGAAAACTCTATTCAACACCTCAATCCAGTCCTCATCCACATGTGTGTGGGGCACACCTCAAAACCTGAGGGGTCTCTACTGCTGAAACTCATGAATCACTCTTATCATGTGCTCTTTATTAGATGGTACTGCATGTACCATGTGTTGTTCTACAGGTGAGGGTATGGATAGTGCACCACCTAGAGGTAACATTTGGGGAACTAATTCCTATATCGAAGCCTTTTCGCTAAAGGGGTCATCCTCATGATCAAGCTTCTGAATCCTAGATGGTATATGTTATGAAGATATCTTGTAAGAGAATAAGATGTACCACGGTCAATGAGTATATCTGGAGAGCTGACTCAAGAAGGACATGGAAACCATAACCCATTTATATATGATGCATGTACCATTATTTTTTCCCTTGAAACTAATATTCTCATGAACCGAGTCAAAAATCAGGTTACCAGAGTCATGGTGTATGGATACGTTAGCCGCCACACCAACATCAGAGTCTCTATATAGGATCTCAGGTTTTTATAAAATAATAATTTTTTTATATCTATAAATATTTATGAATAAGATATTAATTTTACATTAAAGGGATAACTTTTCTAATAGTGTACTCTATACACAAAAACAAGTTTCTCCTAAATCTTACGTTGCACATAACTTTGATTTATATTGAAAAATAATACAATAATATTATTATTATTTTAAATGGTAGTTAACGCCTAACCATTATATTGGCGAGAATAAACAGAACTCACTACATTATGATTAAACATGTTTGTTAAATGTTTTTAGATTTATCTAATAAATTTTAGAGTCTTAAAATAATAATGAATCCAATTTTTAGCATAAAATACTCTAATATTTTTAAAAGGTTGTTTTACCACCTTTTGATGGAGAACCCTTTTTAAATCTAGTTTTTGTCACATTTATATATTCTATTTGACAAAATTAACTTCTTCTTTATAATCGGGATATAAAATTTTACTTTAGCTGAAATTTTGGTATTTTTCAGATAAAATTCATATTTTAATGAATAGTGAAAAATACTGCATTTTAATTCAAAACTGTATTTTCATCTAATTTATTTATATAGTTAGATTGTCTTTTTAATTGGTTTTAAAGTGTAATTGGATTATTTTTTTATCATTTAATCCAATTTTGTTCATTGGAAGTAATTTCACATTAAAATTGGATATAAACACATGTCAATCTTTTGGTAGTTTTTACTTCATAAAAACACGCTTTTTGGTTTGACAATGAGAATTAATTTTAAATTAATTTCTGCAAATTCTATGTTTTGAATTTGGAAAACTGGATTCCATATTTATAATCATAAGGATAAAAATGGGTAAATAAGTACATTTTATTTTTGGACATTATGAATAGTAACTTCAGTAATTATTTTTATTTACCATGGTTAAAGGGTAAATCTGGTAAATAATGGTAAAAAATAATATTATAATAATATAAAACTACTCTAAAACATATCATAATTATATTGTATGATACATTTCTAACCATGATCATCCTTAGGTCTAACCTTTGGAATTTGGGATCCACTTGGGTGTGAAAATGACATTTTATAAGAATTAATTTAATGTAAAGAGAAATATAACATAAACATGTATCTTATACTAAAACAATTTTTATATGGGGTTATATAAATGATATATTTGACTATAAATAGTAATTATAATGATAATAATATTTCCTAAATCATGGTATTTTATTTATAATTTTTATACATTAAATAAATAAATTTAATTATGACACAATGATGATGCAGTGATTACTTCATTAATGAAAGATTCAAATAAATGATATTATAAATATTAAAATAAATTTAATTTGAATATTTTGATTCCATCCAAAAATTTTCTGGATGATATTGACATATTATCTTTGAGTTAATTCCTTTGGTTCGAAGGAATAATTTTTTTATGAAAATTGACAAAAATGAGTTTTTAAAATAAATACTATTTTATTAAATGATATAATAGTTATAAAAATATAATATTCGTCCAACTAACTTATATTATGTTACAAATGTCATTAATGATCCACTTATGGTTCTCTTGGCATTTTATAGTAAATATAGTTACCATATATTATGAAAATGCAAGAAGACATTGTCACGATCCACATCCTCGGGCCATGAACCTTGTCATCTGACCCCATGGGTCTCCTATAATACCTTGGTTTCCTTCCCAGCACACCATAGGTTATTACTCACTAGGGTCGCTTATCGGACTAATGATTGTCCCCACAGGCCAACACATGTTATTTTAGTGTTTTTTGTCATCACTCACACACCCTGGGAAACTTCCCAAAAGGTCACCCATCCTGATTACTACTTCAGGAAAAGCATGCTTAACTGTGGAGTTCTAATCAGGTAGGCTCCTGAAAAGAAAGGTTCACCTTGTTGACATGGGTAGTAACATTTAGCCTTTTAAGTCTCACTTTTCCAGGGGTGTTACATTATCCACCCCTTTAAAGCACAACACCCTCGTTGTAGACCACAAGCCTCAAACCCAGGCAGTGCCTAAGCACTTTCGGCTGGGTATTGGCTTTGATACCATTTGTCACGACCTACCTCCCCGAGCCATGAACCTTTTCATCATGACTCGCCTCCCCAGGCCATGAACCTTTTCATCACAACCCGCCTCCCCGGGCCATGAACCTTATCATCTGACCCCATGGGTCTCCTGTAATACCTTGGTTGCCTTCCTAGCACACCATAGGCTATTACTCACTAGGGTCACTTATCAGACTAATGACTGTCCCCACAGGCCAACACATGTTATTTCAGTGTGTTTTGTCCTCACTCACACATATCTTGTAATACCTTGGTTTCCTTCCCATCACACCATAGGATATTACTCACTAGGGTCGCTTATCAGACTAATGACTGTCCCCATAGGTCAACACATGTTATTTCAGTGTGTTTTGTCCTCACTCACACACCCTGAGAAACTTCCCAGACAGCCACCCATTCTGATTTCTACTCCAGGCCAAGCATGCTTAATTGTGGAGTTCTAATCAGGTTAGTTCCCGAAAAGAAAGGTGCACCTTATTGACATGGGTGGTAACATTTAGCCTTTTAAGTCTCACTTTTCCAGGGGTGTTACATTATCCACCCCTTTAAAGCACAACTCCCTCATTGTGGACCCCAAGCCTCAAACCCAGGTAGTGCCTAAGCACTTCCGGCTGGGTATTGGCTCTGATAACATTTATCACAACCCGCCTCCCCGGGCCATGAACCTTGTCATCTGACCCCATGGGTCTCCTGTAATACCTTGGTTGCCTTCCCAGCACACCATAGGCTATTACTCACTAAGGTCTCTTATCATACTAATGACTGTCCCCACAGGCCAACACATGTTCTTTCAGTGTGTTTTGTCCTCACTCACACACACCCTGGAAAACTTCCCAGAAGTTCACCCGTCTTGATTACTACTTCAGTCCAAGCATGCTTAACTGTGGAGTTCTAATCAGGTAGGCTCCCGAAATGAAAGGTGCACCTTGTTTACATGGGTAGTAACATTTATCCTTTTAAGTCTCACTTTTCCAAGGTGGTTACAGACATGGTAAGAGTTAATGTTTTTAACTAAGTGTTAAAGTTAAAAGATAAGGTTAATTTTGAGTCCTAAACTTGTCTAAAACCTATTGGTTGAGAGGTTTTAGAACCAAAAGCATCTTATCTTTGAAATAAATGAGTTTGAGACCATTTTAAACTAAAAATAAATTTATAATAAATTAATATTTCAAGACCTTCCTAAAGTGCCCATCCTCCCTCTTATAAAAGGTCACAACCTCTATCCACTTACTCACACCTTTCAAACCCCTTATCTCGTCAAAATTATGCTAAAATAATCTCCCAATATAACTCCCTCCTAGAATCCTTACCGTGGTCAGAATTCAATTCAAGAAATCCTTTTGGCTCAATTCAAAATGAGTTACCTAAATTAGAGGTAACGTATTCTCTCAAGTTTCTTTCTGTTATTTTCCTTCTTCACTCCATATGATATTCTTCTTCTTTGATTACATAAAAACACCAGTATACTCAATATACTAGTATTTTTTTATGATAATGATTCAAACTACACTTACACACACCTCCATCTAATGGATATGAATACACTGTTTCTATGTATGGAAAACTACTGCCTCACAAAACGATAATTGTTCAATTTTCCCCTAGCACCTCTCATGGTGGTCATTATGATGGTACTATATTTATATATAATATATATTATATTTATATTGTATCTATTCTTATGTATTTTTCATTTACATCATACCTTAAGACTTTCCATAATGTGTAAATATGATAATTTCATTTGAGAAAGTGTGGACTACCACCCCCTCAAAGTGATATGACTCGTTCATGCCATACATGGAATGTATAAAGGATAGAATTAATGAACTTATATAATGTATATAAAATATTATATTATAATGGAATTATAATATACCTCTGTATCATTTATTTTTCATTCCTTTAAATATGAAAAATAAATGAAAGTAATGTTCATGTGTATGTACGGTTTACCCTCTCTATGAACGGTGCATTTCATTTATTATCTCTAAATGTTATGGACTATTCTAAATAAATATATACTAGATATATATGATACATAAATCATGAATAATATTCTGTTGATGATGTAATTTTTACTACATGGATAATTTACATCAAAACAAGTTTATTTTCGACTCAAGTACCGAATATCGACAAAACAAACGATATGAACTTAAATAATTGTGTAATTTTTATAACATGTCGATCGGTAATAAAAAATGAATAATAAACATGAAAATGGTTATAATGAAATTCTAAATTAACCTAAGTTTATTATTCAAGAATATAAAGAACGAACAAGACAAGTCTGACTCAAGGTAAGGGACTTCGTCTTAATATCCTTTCATTGAGGTATATTTTGGTTTATACATGACATTATTTTATACAGTTTATAATTATACCATTTTTATTTTAATTTAATTAAATGTTTTTTAAAAGGAATCTTTTTTCTACAAAGTGTTTTACTAAATGAAAAAAATAATGTTTCTTTTTAACGTACACGGCGACAACGACATTTTCATCGTCATGAGTATTATTTGATATTTGGATTCCATAACAAGATGTAATTTTTTAAAAAATAAAATAAATACCATATACCCTTTTATGTATTTTGGTATTGAAAATGGTTTTGAGAAATCATTGATTATGTCAATATCTTGAAATGATATATTGTGATTGCAATGTGGAAATGTTATCTTTCCTTTATTCTTGTTTTATGTGTTATGAATATGTTATGGTTCTTGGGCATTATTTACGTATATGGGTGGTTCTATGATAAACCAAGGGTAGGTGAGCCTGAGATATCTCTCCTATGCATTGGTAACATGATGGAGTTAAATGTTAATGTTTCTCCTAAGAGATTTGGGGAATATTCAGTGATGGGTATTCTAAATGTAACTCCCAATATATCTATGAAAGCTACAATATAAGTATGCTATGTATGCCACAAGTTACCTTTTTTATTAATGATTTCTATTTTTTATTCATAAATATTATGATTTCATGAGGTATGTTAAATAGATTATGTTTTATGATTGAAAAGTGTGATTTCTTTTATTTGTATGTATTCATGGACTAATGTTTTCATTCCTTATTTTATATCCCTCACTAAGCTTTTTATGCTTATCCTAATTTTTTGAAATGATTCTCATAGGGTATAAGGATGGGTAAGAGAAAGTAAGAATTCGAGGATATTTTTATCAAGAAAATAATTCTTGTTTTTATTTAAGGAGTTTTATTATTGTGAAAAAAAATGGATAGAGTAGAAGTGTCTACTTTATAATATTTGAGATGTAATGTAATAGTTATGGCCTAATTATATAAACTCTAAACATGAAAAGATCCTCAATGTGAATTCTTAAGTTAACTAAAGATTATGTAATGTTTAAGGATGGGGCCTTATTGTTGGTATCAGAGTTTTGTTTAGATAACTTTAGGAGTTAGGATATTTTAAAATGAAAATCCATAAAAAAATTACTTTATGGTAAGATTGAAATGATATAGCATTTGAATATTACCATGTTTCTTCGTCCAAGATTTGTCTATGTTCAGAATGGTTTTCCGCAGAGGAGACAGGGCATCCATGATGGGAGGATATCAAGAGGAAAATAATCTTCCAATTCAGCAACCAAAAATGGTTAGAATCGGCATTGAACAGTTTATTGCAGTGATGGAACAGTTGACTTAGACTATAAATGGTGGTGGTATCCATGCACGAGATCATCTATATCAACTAAAAAGGAACATGTTAGTAGTGGATCATTTAATGAGGAAACATACCCTATCATTCAGAATATATTCTTACCATGTACTAGCTAAAGGGTGGATTAAAGCATTGGAAAAGATTTTCAATATCATGGGGTGTTCATAACATCAAAATTTTTGTCTTGTTGTTTACCATTTTGAAGGTGGAGCCGATTACTGGTGGTCAATGGTTAAAAATATCAAGGATAGTGAGGATATTGATGCTCTTGATTAGTATGCATTCAAAGGTATTTTTCTTGAGAAATATTTTCCTAAGAAAGTTTGACTTAGGATAGAAAAACAATTCTTGTAATTGAGGTAGGAGGATGACACAGTGGCTGATTATGAAGAAAAATTCACTTGAGTAGAAAGGTATGCTCTAAATTTCATATGGGATCTTGATAGTAAAATCAATCATTTTTAATTACGATTAAAGCCAAAGTATTTAAGCTAATTAGCTTCTCGTGAGTTCAAAAGTTATGAAAAACTTATCTGATGTGCTGAGAAGGTAGAAATAGAGTCTTTCATTAGTTTTTGGATCAGTTTTTGGTTGTGTTTATAGATGATATTTTTGTATATTATAAAAGCCGAGAGGAATATGAAATTCACTTAAGGATTGTTTTGAAAACCTTAAAAGAAAATAAACTATATGGAAAGTTTAGTAAGAGTGAATTTTGGTTGCAACAAATTTCTTACCTTGGTCACATTGTTTCTAAATATAACATAACTATTGACCCTTCTAAAACAATAGTTGTTGAAGAATGGCCAAGACCCACAAATATAATCAAGATTTGTATTTTTCTTGGTTTAGCAGGTTATTATCTGAGGTTTTTTGAAAAAAAAATCATGGTTATCTATCCCACTGACTAAGTTAACTCGAAAAGGTGTTAAGTTTATCTGGACAAAAGAATGTGATGAATGTTTTCAGGAATTGAAAATAAGATTGGCGAATGATCTAGTTTTGGAACTACCTTCTAAAAATGGTGAATTTGTTATCTATAGTGATTCTTTATTGAAAGGACTTGGTTGTTTCCTAATACAGAAAGATCAGGTAATTTCTTATGCTTCACATCAGTTAAAACCTCATGAGTTAAATTACCCTACACATGATTTGGAATTAGCTATTGTTGTTTTTGATTTAAAATTTTAGAGGTGTCATCTATCTGGAGTAAAATGTGAAATATATACTAATCACAAAAGTTTGAAGTATATATTCACTCATAAATAATTAAATGTAAGACGGAGGGTATGGATATAATTAATCAAGAATTATGATTGCACGATTCATTAGCATCTAGGAAAAGAAGACAAAGTGGTTGATTCTTTGAGTCAGAAAAGTAATTCTGCATTAACCATGTTATGATTGGAATGTTACCCTTTGATTAATGATTTGATGAACTTTTTCATGGATGTTGTTAGAGTAGGAAATTCCTCTGTTTTGTTCGGGTTTTAGTATAATCATCTATATCAGACAGAATTATGCAGGCACAGAAAGAAGATAGTTAGTTGTAGAAAAAGTTATAATTGGTTCAAAAGGGTAAGTTACCTAAATTTAACATTGATAAAGACTGTGTTTTGAGGTTTGGAAATAGATCATGTGTTCCTTGTGATTCACATTTGAAGAAAGAATTATTATGTAAAGATCATAGTTCTATGTTTTCAGTTCATCCTGGAAGTACTAAGATGTACAGAGATCTTCGGGAGTATCATTGGTGGGATGGAATGAAAGGAGATATTGCTAACTTTACCCTGATATGTTTGATTTTTCAATAGGCTAAAGCAAAGAGACAGTTACCAAAATGGATTCTTCAGCCTTTTCTAGTTCCAGAGTGGAAATGGGAAAATATATCCATGGATTTCATAGTAGGATTACCAAAGACTTCTCGAGGTAACAATACAATTTGGGTTATTATTGATCAAATGACTAAATCTGGTCATTTTCTTTCTATTTGAGATACTCTGTCTCTATATCAACTTTATCAATTGTATATTAAAGAGATAGTCAGGTTATATGGAGTTACCCTCTCCATTGTATCTGATTGTGATCCCAATATCACTTCTAACTTTTGAAAGGGCCTTTAGAAGTCGTTGGGTACTGAATTAAATTTTAGTATAACTTTTCATCCTCAGTCAGATGGGTAGTCATAATGAAAAATTCAGATATTAGAAGATATGATACGTGCTTGATCAATGGATTATAAGGGAAGTTAGGACCAACATATTTCTTTGGTTTATTTTTCTTATAATAACAGTTTTCATTCCAATATAAAAATGGCACCATTTGAAGCATTATATGGAAAGAGGACTCAAACTCCATATTTTGGGGATGAAGCAAGTGAAAGGAAGTTTATGGGACCAAAATTGGTAGAATAGATGGTTGAAAAAGTTCTTTTAATTTAGAAGCATATGAGAACAGCTTAGAGCAGGCAGAAACTCTATACGGATAACCAGATGAAGGATCTTTCTTTCGAGGTAGGTGATCATGTCTTTCTTAAATTCTCTCCGTGGAAAAGTGTGATGCATTTTAGTAAGAAGGGAAACATGAGTATGAGGTTCATTTGACCCAATTAAATCCTAGAAAAAGTTGGATCAGTTGCCTACAGAGTGGATTTACCTCCAAGTTTATCCCAGGTACACAATGTTTTTCATGTTTCATTATTGAGAAAGTATGTTTCGGATCCATATCATGTTTTGATTCCAGAGGTATTTCAGTTGGAAGAGAATCTTTCTTATGAGGAATAGCCAGTCCAGATTCTTGACCATAGAGAGAAAGTGTTGCAGGATAAGGTAATTAATCAGGTAACATTTTTTGGAAAAACCATATGGTTGAAGTGGAAATAAGGGAATCTGAAAATTCTATGAGGGATAAATACCACCACTTATTTGACAAGTAAATAAAATTGCAGGGACACAATTTCTAAAGGGGGAATGATGTAGGATCCCAGGTATTTATAAACTAATACTTTTTTATGTATATTAATATTTATGAATAAGATATTAATTTTAAATTAAAGGGATATTTTTTTATGATAGCATACTCAATACAAAACAATATATTTCTCTAAAATCTTACATTGCATGCAACTTTGAGTTATACAGAAAAATAATATAATATTATTATTATTATTTTAAATGGTAGTTAACACCTAGCCCTTATATTGGCGGGAATGAACAAAACTAGCTACAATATTATTATACATGTTTTTTAAATATTTTTACATTTATCTAATAAATTTTAGGGGCTTACAATAAGAATGAATCCAATTTTAAGCATAAAATACACTAATATTTTTAAAAGGTTGTTTTACTGCCTTTTGATAGAGAACCCTTTTTAAATATAGTTTTTATCACTTTTATATGTTTTATTTAACAAAATAAACTTCTTATTTAGAATCGGGACATA
Organism: Viscum album; assembly: GCA_963277665.1. NCBI lineage: Eukaryota > Viridiplantae > Streptophyta > Magnoliopsida > Santalales > Viscaceae > Viscum > Viscum album. Next base: position 472,265,745 of record OY728121.1, on the reverse strand, counting down.
AAAATTTACGTTGTATGAAATTTTGGTATTTTTCTGATAAAATTCATATTTTAATAAATAGTGAAAAATACTACATTTTAATTCAAACCCGCCTTTTCATCTAATTTATTTATATAGTTATATTTTTATTTTAATTGGTTTTAAATTGTAATTGGATTGTTTTTTTATCATATAATCTATTTTTTGATCATTATAATTAATTTCACATTGAAATTGAACATCAAAACATGTTAATCTTTTGGTAGTTTTTACTTCTTAAAAACACGCTTTTTGGTTTTGACAACAGGAATTAATTTTAAATTAATTTCTGAAAATTCTATGTTTTGAATTTGGAAAAATAGATTACATATTTAGAATCATAAGTTTCAAATTTTTTAAATAAGTATCTTTTATTTTAGACATTATGAATAGTAACTTCAATAATTATTTTTATTTACCATGGTTAAAGGGTAAATCTGGTAAATAAGGGTAATAAATAATATTATAATAGTATAAAACTGCCCTAAAACGTGTAATAATCCTATTGGATAATATATTTCTGACCATTAACATCCTTATTATGAATTTTTTTCATTTTGGAGCCACTTGGGTGTGAAAATGACGTTTTATAAGAATTAATTTAAAGTAAATAGAAATATAATATAAAAATTAATCTTTTACTAAAATATTTTTTATATGGGGTTATATAACTGATATATTTGACTATAAATAATAATTAGAATTATAATAATATTTCCTACATCATTATATTTTATTTATAATTTTTATACATTAAATAAATAAATTTAATTATGACATAATGATGATGTAGTGATTGCTTCATTAATGAAAGATTCAAATAAATGATATTATAAATATTAAAATAAATTTAATTTAAATATTTTTATTCCATACACTAATTTCTAGGATTATATTGACATATTATATTTGATTTAATGCCTTTGTTTCAAAGGAATCAAGTTGTCATGACTTTAACAAAAATCAATTACTTTATAGTGTCAAAATTGACATAAATGAGTTTTAAAAAAATACTATTTTATTAAATGATATAATAGTCCTAAAAATATAATATTTGCACAACTAACTTATATAATGTTAAAATTTTCATTAATGATCCACCTATGGTTCTCTTGTAATTTTATAGTAAATATAGTTACCATATATTATGAAAATGAAAGAAGACATGGTAAGAGTTAATGTGTTTAACTAAGGGTTAAAGCTAAAAGATAAGGTTAATTTTGTAACATAAACTTTTCTAAAACCGATTGGTTGAGAGGTTTTTGGCCCAAAATCATCTTATATTTGAAATAAATTAGTTTGGGACCATTTGAAACCTAAAATCAATTTATAATAAATTAATATTTCAAGACCTTCTTAAAGTGCCCCCTCCCTCTTATAAAAGGCCACCACATCTACCCATTTACTCGCACCTATCAAGCCCCTTATATCATCAAAATTATGATCAAATAATCTCTCAATATCCCTGCCTTCCTCCTATAAGACTTACCTTGGGAATAAGAAAATTCAAGAAAGCCTTTTGGCTCAAATCAAAAGGAGTTACCCGATTTAGAGGTAATGTCTTCTCTCAAGTTCCTGTCCTTTATTTTCCTTATTCACTCCCTATGATCTTATTATTCTTTGATTACATAACAAAACTAGTATCCTCAATATAATATGATTTTTTATGAGAATTATTCGAACTACACTTACACACACCTCCATCTAATGGATATGAACATATTCTTTATGTGGACGGCGAACTACTGCTTCACGAAATGATGATTGTTCAATTTTCCCCTACCACCTCTCATGATGCCCATTATGATGGAACTATATTTATATATTATATATATTATATTTATGTTTTCTCTATGCTTCAGTACTTTTAATTTACATCATACCTTTATGCTTTCCATAATGTGTAAATATGATAATTTCATTTGAGGAAGTGCAGACTACCACCCCCTTAAAGTGATATGAATCGTTCATGCCGTACATGGAATGTATAAAGGATAGTTTTAATGAACTTATGTAATATATATAAAATATGATATTATATTTGAATTATAATATACTTATGTATCATTTAGATTTCATTCCTTTAAATATGAAAAAAGAAATGAAAGTAGCATTCATGCGTACGTACGGCTTACCGTCTCTATGAACGGTGAATTTCATTTCTTATCTCCAAATGTTATGGAATATTCTAAATACATATATACTATATATATATATATTATAATTAAATCATGAATAATATTTTGGTTATGATGCACTTTTGACTACATGGACAATTTACATCAAAACAAGTTCATTTTCGACTCAAGTACTGAATATCAACAAAATGACCTATATAAACTTAAATAATTATGTAATTTTTATAACATGATGATAGGTAATATAAAATGAATAATAAACTTTAAAAAATGTTCTGAATCAAGTATAAATTAACCTAGGTTTATTATTCAGGAATATAAAGAACAAACAAGACAAGTTGGACTCAAGGTAAGGGACTTCATCTCAATATCCTTTCATTGAGGCATATTTAGGATTATACACGACCTTATTTTATACAGTGTATAATTATTCCATTTTTCTTTTAATTTAATTAATTGGTTTTAAAAATTAATATTTTTTCTATGAATCGTTTTACTAAATGATAAAAAGAATGTTTCTTTTTAATGTACGTAGCGATAACAACCTTTCTGTCGCTGCGAGTATTATTTGATATTTGGTTTCCTTAACAAGACGTAATGTTTTTAAAAGGAAAATAAATACCATATACCCTTTTTACATATTTTTGTATTTAAAATGGTTTGAGAAAGTATTGATTATGTCAATATCTTGAAATGATATATTGTGATTACAATGTGGAAATGTTATCTTTCCTTTATTCTTGTTTTATGTGTTATGAATATGTTATGGTTCTTGGGAATTGTTTATGTATATGGGTGGTTACATGATAAACCAAGGGTGTTTGAGCCCGAGATATCTCTCCAATGCATTGGGTAACATGATAGAGGTAAACGTTAATGTTTCTCCTAAGATATTTAGGGAATATACGGTGATGGGTATTCCAAATGTAACTCCCTATGTATCTGTGAAAGCTACAATGTAAGCATGTTATGGATGTCACAAGTTACCTTTTTGATTTATGGTTTCTATGTGTTATTCATAAATATTATGATTTCATGAGTTATGTTAAAGAAATTATGTTTTATGATTGAAAAGTATGATTTCTTTGATTTGTATGTATTCATGGACTAATTTTTTCTTTCCTTATTCTATATCCCTTACTGATATTTTTATGCTCATCCCAAGTTTTTGAAATTTTTTTCATAGGGTATAAGGTTGGGTAATAGAAAGGAATAATTCAAGAATATTTTTATCAAAAAAAGAACACTTGTTTTTATTTAAGAAGTTTTATTATTGTGAAAAAATTGGATAGAGTAGAAGTGTCTAATTTGTAATATTTGAGATGTAATGTAATAGTTATGGCCTAATTCTCTAAAATTATAAACCTGAAAAGATCATCAATGTTAATTCTTGACTTAACTCAAGATTATGTAATTTTTAAGGCTGGGGTCTTATACTCTGGCCTGAAATCCGAACTTGAAACATGTAACACTATTTCCCCAAACCAATCTTAGAGAATCTTAGTCCTAAGGTATAAATGACCACCTATGATACCACTCTGTCACGACCCGTCATAGTGGGGCCTGTGCCATGACTCCCCAATCCCGCATCCAATAGGCCAAGGGCTGGTGACTAGCACCGAGTAAGCATATCAATAACATGGGAGGAATTTCCTAAGTACTTGTACACACACACATCTCTATGCCCACAAAGGATAAAATTTAAAAACTACTAAGGAACAAAATGCATTCATACCACTAAACCCAACCAAAAGAGTAAAAAATGGAAAGTAAAAGTGTAGAAAAGTAAATTGGTACAAAATACAATCCCACCAAAAGAAAGAGTTTTCAAACTAAAAATCCAAACCTGTAAACAAGATAGGTTCTAGGACTGCTACTTGAAGCCATTGGAACACCTCGGCCTATCTGAACTCATAAAGCATTGCTTGGTCCTGGTTCTTTTCCTGGTCTTCCAAGGACTTTGTCAAAAAGGTTTCTCATCTTCACAAGACACGACACATGCGGGCAAAGCCCATGTAGGGGTGATTATAACAATACTTAGTAGGACACCCTGAAACCACAAAAAGAAATAAAAAAATTAAAGGTATAGTTAGCTCTACTCAAGTATGTGACCACATCACATATAACAGAGATATCCAGATATACTCAAACCCAGACCCATAGTATAGAGTTAAGTTGCAACTATCCCTATATCAACACTAGCAATTCAGTCTGAAGATTCCATGAAGCACTCATCCGGGAGAATATACTCCTAATTCCGATAACACTAATGACTTCTTCCTAAGAAGTACTATTCATCAAGAACCATCATGAGAGAGAGATATGGTGATAGATCCAAAGGGAGATACGATACACTTGCTCTGGGAGAACCAACTCCACGAGTGGGGAAGATCATGATACATGGATGAGGATCACTTCCAAGGCCATGGCATATACCATGACTCATCCAGATTCTCCTTCTAAGTAGAGGATCGATGTCTGAAAAGATTGGTTGCGTCAATACCTGACTCTACCTAGGGCCAAGAATGGATATAGGATCCCACTCTGAGCCTCTTGAAGGGGATTTCCTGACTATATTCAGTAAAATCCAGCTGAAGGGGCTATACTCCTATGAATAGGAAACAATACCAAATAACCTTTAGTGGAACGAAAAAGGGCACTAACCCTAATGAAACTGTCCCGAGATATGGTGGAAAAGTAGATCAAGCCATGTAGAAAGGTATGCACAGCATGTAGTAGGGTCGCACGTCGTGTTCCTTGACCCTGGGCACTGCTCGTGTACAACGGCCCGTGTCATTTAGAACATGTCATGTAGAAGATGGGTATATGCAGTGTGGAAGGGTCACATGTCGTGTCCCTCCATCTGGGGTCCACCCATGTACTCTGGTCGTGTTCCAGTACACGGTTTCAACCCATGTCTACCCACTCGTGTACCAGTACATAGGATTATCTGCATAACCGGCTCAGCAAAGCCGTGTGGTGGGGTACATGCTGTGTAGGAACGCCATGTACTCCACCCCGTGTTTGTGTACCTCTTGAGATATATGTCGAGCCCAAGAGAAGGTCTCACATGTCGTGTGACAGGGGCCACGTGTCGTGTGATACTTTACTACCTCCTGAAACCCTAGATTCCACTGAGTGGGGACCACACGCCGTGTAGTTCGTATAACATGTTGTGTTCTTCAAAATTTTCTAGAATCCCTGGTTCACGCTCTGGTCACCTCTTAAGCTACTCCAACCACCATTTCTAGCTACGCCTAGCTGGGAAACTTGAGATAAGAGGTCGTTTGGTTGCACTATCACAGAATTGGTAAGATTTGGGTCTTCTATCAGCCCGGAAAACAAGATTTTCATTGTTCTTCATTTCTGATGAAGAATGAGAAATCGGCATCCACCATCATTTGATCTGATACCACAACCACCATCTCACCTCCATCGAGTCGTATCGATGTCATATATTCAATCTCAGATTGTTGTGTTACAGAACGAAGGCACAACGATTGTTTGTTCATGAATCCTGAAGAATGCAAAGAACATAGGAGAAGAAAATCATAAATCAATAAATAGGAATGGTCCTCGATCAATGATCATGTCAATCTTGGTTCATTTCCACTAGAATGACAATCGAATTATCCAAAAAATAATCATAAGATCAAACTCCTAATAAATCCCGTGGAAATAAAACTCATCCCGCAATGTTACAATCGAACCGTGAATCAACTTGTTCATTGGTTGGTCCGTGTTCATCGTGGAATTCAAGAATGTGGAAGTAAATCCAAAATAACTCATCCTACCTTTGATTTCGATCACTCATTGACGAAGGTTGGTTTCTGTGTCACCTTCGTTGGCGAGATCCGTCAATAACGGCGTTCGTCGATTGTCAATCAATGATTCTATCATCATTTTCTTGATATGTTTCTCCAAAGCTCTCCCTAGTGATTCTCTAGAGTTATCAGGTTTATGCAGCTAACCCTGAGATTTTTTAATACGGATATTTTTTAAGGGAATCGTCATTGCATTAATAAAATAATTTATCTTTAAATTATTTAATGATGATTATATCCTTTTCAGGGTTTTCCACAGAAAACCTACGCCGACTAAAGTTAAATCATGACTAGGGAAAACACCATATTACAAACTCAATGGTGGTATCATATTTCTAATATGAGATACCATTCATGATTTATTAGGATTTGAAAATAAAATAATTTTTATTTAAATTATTTTATTTATGGTTACGTTCAGAAACTATCTTTCACAGTCGACCCACACTGGCCGATGTTAGGTCTCACCTAAGGTAAATCTGCTACTCCGAATACAACAGTGCCCTCAAATTTCTAATCTGGGAACCCATTTAAGATTTATTCCACTTTTTCAGGAAAACAGCGCATGTGTGCTATTAAGAGTTTAATATATTTCAAACATTTATTCTAGAAACATCAGGTCTCAGAATCACACGTCATCTCAGCGCCTGGTCTCGAATTTAATCCATATAATATTTAAAAATAATACATAGAAAAGTTTAGATATTACACCTACTGAGTTATACTCACACCATACTTGGGTTGTTTGATCGGTACCCAAATATAATTTTTGTTTTTTGGACAGGTTAAGGGAAATGGCCCTGTGTTAGATATATGATATGAGATAGAGTGTGAATGAGGGAACTAAACACGATTCGAGGCTCGCTTGGGGGAGTCATCAGTGTCTTTATTTTGAGTTACATTTTATACACTTGAAACATACATTGGCATGGATATTTTCTACTTTAGTTTTGATATTGTATTTCCATTTTTGTTCATCTTGTTATACTAGTTCTTTTAGGTTATTATTACATGTTATTTAGTTATTTTTTATTATTTTCTACTGGTGTATTTACTCTAATAAACAAGGTTATAGTCTCCCCATGATCGATATATTAGACCCTCACTACTAGTTGGTAGCCTCTGGAATATGGGAAGGCGCACCTGAGGTCACATAGGGGACCGAATCAGGGCACCGGTGTGTGGCACCCGGGTCAGGATGCTACAAAGTGGTATCAAATCCCAGTTTTCTTTTATTTTTCATTTGTCTTACTATTTGGGAAAGGTAAAACGCATACTATTAAGAGTCGGGCCTTGTTATGATCTCATTCATGAGAGTAGCTAACCCATGCACGGGGGGGGAGAATACAAGTACCCAGGGTGGTATTTTTGTTATTGTTGTTTTTGTTACATTTGAATATTATTTTACCTTGGGTGACACACTTGTTGTCTGCTGTGATTATTGGTGTTGAGAATTTCTGATATTTGACTTGTGGCTCGGTATGGAATGAGAGTTGAGTTTGCATGCATCATTCTAGGCACTCATAATTATTTTGTGACATGCATCATTTTTAGGCACGCATGGGAAAATGGGGTACGATAAAGTTGTTGAATTGAACTATTTTTCCTTTCTGGTGAGATTGAAATGAAAAAGGTGCCTACTGTGAAATTGATAATTTTAAAATGATGCAAGATGAGAATAATTGGGTGTCTAAATGAGAAACTTGAATAATGAGGATGAGTTTCCCTTTTTGAACCATGACCTAGGTGTAGGATAGTTAAGGATAGTGATAGAGCCTCATTTTTTACAATGTGGCGGGATTGGGAAAATGACTTGTTGCGTTTACCCTCTTATATAAACATGGTAATGTTGTGAATTTTGTCTTAAGGTGAGTGTTTGACATTGTAGAGATATTCCTCTGTGAAAATGGTTGTTGAGAGGATGACAGGAGGTCATGGCTGGAGATGCTCCACCAGTAGGGGGCTGGAGGCACCAGTAGTTCCAAGTGAGGAAACAGGAGATCAGTTCTGAGAGAACTTTGCTCGGTTCATGAAATTCATGGAAAGAGACCCATGGAAGGTTGTGAAGATTATTTTTGATATGATATTACAAAAAACAATAGATTATCAGCGGTTTTTTAGAAGAGGTTATGCACAACCCCCTCTAAATTTTTTAGCATTTTTTCTTTGTAATATTTGGTTGGATTTTAGAGGTAGTTGTATCAAAACCACTAAAATTTTAATAATTAGTGGCTCTATATGTTTGGTTGGATTTTAGAGGTGTTTTATATATATATAATTTGGATATATATTAGAGGATATATATGTATAACATGGAAATTGTTTTTTAAAGGAAATAGCATAGGCTCACAACCCCCTTTAATCTCTTAAATTAGAGGGGGTTTATGAACTGTCGTTAATCCCTTATATTAGAGGGGGTTGTGAACCCCCTCTAATTTATGAAATTATAGAGGGGTCTCAACCCACACTAATTCAAGAAATTATAGGGGGTTTATGAACCAATTCTAATCCCTTTGATTAGAGGGTTTTTTAACCCCCACTTAATTTTTATTTATTTTTTAAAATAAATCACATATAAATTCAAATTTTATAAGATATATATGTGGGTGTGAATGTGTGTGTGTACACACACACAAAGATATATATTACATAAAAACATTATATAAATGTATTTAAATGCATTATAAACATAAATATATATATAAAGAAATTATATAAATACTTTAAATAAATACATATACATATAAACAAAAATTTATACATATATAAATATTGGTATACATAATATAAATGTAATTATAAATATATTTATTCAAATATATAAAATTTATATATGGTTTTATAAATTCCATACATTTATATTATGATTTATATTATATATATTATATTAAATACATTTTTATTGTATATTTATTTATAAATACATTTATATTATATTTTGTATAAAAATAAATATAATATAGACAAAATTATATATATATATATTATTTATATAATATATATTATATTATAAATATTTTATTATATATAAATTTATATATATTATATAATTATTATATATATATTTCAATATACCATATTAATTATAAATTGATTTACTAAATATATATATCATTTAATTATATTATATATATCCAATTATATGATTGTATTTAATTGTATTTATATGTATACACAAATATAATTGTATAATTGTATATACATTTATATATATTTATTTGTATAAATTTTATTTCATATAATATTAATTATATATAACATAAAATCATAAACATATTATATAAATATATACATAAATATAATTTATTTAAAAAATAAATCATATAAAAACCCAAGTTTGTAGTTGTTATAATTTATATTACAATAATAATAAATATATTTTTAAATAATATGTTTATGATTTTATATTATATATAATTAATATTATATAATATACAATTTATGCTGATAAATATATATTAATGTATACAATATTATACAACTATATTTATTGAAATACATATATATTAATGTACATAATATTATACAACTATATTTACTGAAATATATATATATATTAATGTGCATAATAATAAATATATGTATTGACATGCATTATCTAAATATTTGTATAAATTATATTTAATAGAATATTAGTTATATATTTGCATAAATTGTATTTCATATAACATTATATAAATATTTATATAAATTTTATTTCATATATAATATTTTTCAAAATTGTATTTTGTGTAATATTAATTATATATAATATAATACAATTTATTCAAATAAATATATATTAATTTACATAATAATAAATATATCTATGGAAATACATTATATAAATATATTTTTAAAGACATTATATAAATATATTAAATAAATACTTATATATATATTATATAAATAAACATGTAAATAATATATAAATATGTATTTAAGTATATAAATAATTTACATAAATATATTTATAAATATATAAATATATGTGTATATACATAACATGAATAGAATTATAAAATATATACTCAAATTTATGTAAATACGCATATACAATATATAGTTTATATAAATATATAAATTTAATATAATATAATTGGATTATAATATAAAAACATAAATTTATAATATAAAAAGGTATATATTAATTTAAATAATTATATATGTATTTAAATATTTATTGAAATAATATTTATTTTAATTAGTTTCGTAATATATATAAATACAATAATGTGTAAATGTAAAAACAAAATCTAATTGTCATAGTGGTATAGACGCAGCGGTTATATACAAGTGGTCTGGGCTTCAAATCCCACCTCCTTTGTATTTTAAAACCTTGTGGGGTGTGGTGTGGGTTCGCGGGTGAACGGGGCGGATGGGCGTGGGTTAGCAGGTGAGAATGGCAGAGGTGGGGAAGGGATACGATGCACGGGTGAACAGGAGGCGGGTCGCGGTGAATGGGAGGGTGTTCGGGCCACGGTGAATGGGTGAGAATGATAGAGGGGAGGGATGGGGCGTGCGGGTGAACTGGAGGGTGGGACGAGCATGGGTGAACTAGAGGGGGGGAACAAGAGGGGTTTAGGGCTTGGGATTTAAAAAACAGAAAAAATATATATATTATTTAGAGGCAGTTCTAGAACCGCCTCTAATATGGTTCATTTATAAGGAGTTTTATAACCCCCTCTAAATAAGTATTAAATAGAGTCGATTCTAAGGATCGCTTCTAATATGGCCCATGCACCTCAACTAGCGGTGATTCCCAACCGCCGCTACTTTGGTCCATAATTTATATGGGGTTAAAACCCACTCTAAACTGAGATTTTGTGGTGAAATTAGAGGGAGTTTTAACCACCTCTAATTGAACCGCCACTAAATTTTATATTATTTTACCAGCGGTTCCTCAAAACCGCATCTAACAAGAGTAAGCAGGAACATTAGTGGCAGTTCATCCTAACCACTGCTAATGTTTTTAGAAGGGGTTATAACCCCTTCTAAACTAAAAAATTACCCCCTCTAATCGGGGTATTTTTTTGTAGTGTGATAAGGGAGTTCCAGTTGTAGTACCTTCTGACTTTTACTGGAGAGGGTGAACCTGAAGGAGCAGAGTTATGGGTTGAGTCCATCGAGACTATACTTGACCATTTAGAGACTCTGAATGAGATGAGGGTCAAGTTTGCTACTTATATGCTATAAGGATCAACAAAGAACTGGTGGGATGTCCAGGCGCAAACTGGACAGGCTGATGGTATGTTATGGAAGGACTTATTAGAGAAGTTCCTGGAGCACTTCTATCGAGAGATGTTGAGGTAAGAGAGAGAGGATGAGTTCATGAGGTTGACTTAGGGGAGTATGTCTGTGATGGACTATGATGGATGCTTTATAAAATTTCAATGATTTTCCCCAATGTTGGTAAGGGACGAGATAGTTACGACGAGGCGTTTTTATGATGGGATTAACTATGAGATTAAGTATCAGGTTAACCTTCTCAGTTAAAGAAATTTGTTGAGGTAGTGGATCAGGATCTCATAGATGAGGGGAACCAGAAGGAGGCTTCCAGTGTAGGACAGATAGTTGTAGTTGGATGATCAAGAGGTGAGACTCCTGAAAGAAGGAAGCATTGCTATGACAGCATCAGCCAGGGTAGTGGGAAATGGATTATCCAGATAGAGGGATCAGTTACATAGGACCTTACTCGAGTGATTTGTCACTGGTTTGGTAGGTCGGGACACTTCTGGAGATAGTTCCCCTAGACACCAATAGAGTTTCGGTCTTACGAAAAGATGAGACATCTATAGAGATTCTATAAGACCCAGCAACTGATGAGAAATGATACAGGAGCTAGACAAAACTAGGGTGCAGGAAGGGGATCTTCTGCACTATATCAGTTTGGAAACTAGAGTTCTACTAGCAAAAATAGTAGAGGTAGTGGATGCGGTGCTTCTAAGAAAGATTGTCCGTATCAGCAGATTGGTGTAGCTTGGGAAGTCAAACTTCATCATAAGGAAGAGGGGAAATACAGTTTCATGCATTGCAGCCTACACTTGTGGAGAGAAAGGCTGGACTATCGATAGTGAGAGGTACTATTCTTGTAGCCTCTACTTTAGCTAGTGTCTTATTTGATACGGGTGCATCTCATTCTTTTATTTTTGTAAAACTTTGGAATGGTTTGAGCCTGGAAGCGGAGTTCATGAGCGGGGTGTTGAATATTGACACACCTCTGGAAGTATGATCGAGAGACATTTTCTTGTGCAAGGGTTGTTCTCTCGAGGTTGTAGAGTATCGTTTTCGGAGGGATCTCTATATTCTTGACATGGAATGATTTGACCTAATTCTATGTATAGACTGGTTAGTAATATACCAATCCCACATTGATTGTTTGTAACAGCCCAAGATTTTATAAAGAAATATTATTTTTAATTTTATTAATGTCTTGTGTTGTACGCTACACCAAAAGGAGCTTGCACAACACGCATCCTTGTCTTGCCTTGCATTACACGCAATCGCGACCTTCCTCAATAGTGTGTGTAATACGCAATACCGAGTTTCACTAAACAACGATGTGCTATTAAAATATTATTAAAACTAGCCGTTATGAATAGTAATAACCACTTTTTAAAATTCTGTAAATCTTATTTTTCAAAATGAACTTCATTCTTGGATTCGGAGTATCGAATTTAGCCTAAGGTGAAATTTTGGTACTTTTCGGATAACTTTCATATTCTGATGAATAGTGAAACAATTACTAAATTATAATTAAAAACAACTTTTTTAATCGAAATAATTAATAGTGATAAATTATTAATTTGAGTGGTTTTAAAGTATATTTAGAATATATTTTTACAATTTAATACAATGTTGGTCATTGGTTGTAATTTCACATTTAAACAAGACATAATCAAGTGTCAATCTTTTGATATATATTGTTTCCTAAAAACACGCTATTTATTTTAACAGCGGGATTTAATTATAAAATTAATTAATGCAACTTCTATGTTATGAATTTGGTAAAATAGATTTCATTTTTGAATTCGGAATATGAAATATATCTTAGGATGAAATTTTGGCATTGTTCTGAAAAACATCAATTTTTGATGAATAGTGAAACTACTAAGTGGTAGTTAAAAAAAAACTGAATTTTTCATAAAACTTAATTTTGCCGCTTCTGTGAATGGAATTTCGAAAATCCGAGAGACACGGTTAATATCAAGGACTAAAATGTGGTTCAATGAGATGAAAATAATTTTTTGGTGAATAGTAACTTTTTACTTTTTTACCGCGGTTAATAGTAAATAGGGTAACTAAGGGTAAATATGATATTACTATTACCCTAACACATGTCCTAATTCTATTGGACAAGTGTAATTCGACCAAAAACAAACTTAGGAATAAAATATGACCATTTAGGCCCACTTGGATTAGATTAGGACATTTATTATTAATTTATTTAAAGAAAGGTTAAAATAGTTAAAATCAAAGTTTAATAAGTAAATCATTTTTAATATGGAGTTATACATAAGATAAATTCGATTGTAAATATTCATTAGAAAGCTAAAACCATTTCCTACATGATGGTATTTTATTTGTAATTTTTAGACATAAAATAATTTATTTTATTTATGACACAACGATGATGCAGTAATTATCTTATTAATGAAATATTGACATAATTGATGTTATAAACACCAAAATAAATGTAATTTGAGATTTTTTATGAATTCCACTAATTTTATAGGTTACTATGATATATTGATGTTGATTTAATCAACTTGGTTCGAATATTTAATTCTGTTATGACTTTCACAAAAATCATATATCAAATGGGGTCAAAATTGACACAAAATAGTTTTTAAATCAAATATTATATTATTAATTGTTATTGTATTCCTAAAAATCTAAGGTTCGGCCAAATGACTTAGATAAGGATATATATATTAATAATAAACAATTTGGGGTTCGTTTGGCATGTTATAGTAAGTTTATTAACCATATAGTGAAAGAAAACAAAAAGACATGGTAAAAGTTAAATTATTTAACTTAGAGTTAAATTTAATTGATAAGGTTAAAATAATATCCTAAACTTGTCTAAATTCTATTGGTTGATAGGATTTCGACCCCTCCCCACCTTAGCTTCTAAATAAGACCCTTTGGAACCATTATAAACCGATTTTGACTTTAATATAAAATAATATTTTGAGATATTCCTAAGGTGCCCCTCTCCTCCCTTATAAAAGGACACCTCCTCCCCCTCCTCCTCACACCAATTTGAGCACTCAAGCTCGTCCAACCCCTGCCAAAATCCCTTCTCCACTTCCTTAGCAACATCCTAGAGGTTCTGGTCTTCCTCAAAGACCAATTCTAGTGCCCTAAGAGGAGGTCTCAAAGAGGCACTTCAAAGAAGAGGTAATTACCGTTACCAATTCTTTCATCTTTATTTCTTCTTCCACTTCTTCTTCTTAGGTTGTTTCATTATGAAGTAATAACATCAGTATCACTCATATACTGATATGTTATTATAAGTATGAAACAACCCTATTTCACCATCTATCCATCCTACGGAAAAAGAAATCACCGCGCGTGCGTACGTACGGAATACCGTCTCCACGCCGTGGTGTAATCTATTTTCCACCACCACCTTACATGGATGGGTATAATGGTGTAAATAATAACTATACATAGTTATTAAAACATCATATTGATTATGATATATTGTATAATCCACTCCAATTCAATTCAATATTTATAGAAATGATATCATCGCTCGTGCGTACGTACGGACTACCGTCTCCACGACGCGATGAGATTCATTCTCCATGTTAACCATTTAAGAATGATTATAATGTATATATAAGAAATAATAATGAAATATATGACATTATAAAGCTACTGGATTTATGTATATATATACATATGTATGTCATCTACTTACTTCCATTTCAAGACAATAAGGAAAGAAAAACAGCGTTCATGCGTACGTACGGACTACCGTCTCCATGAACGGTGTTTTTCATTTTATTTATCTATCTATTATATATATATATATACTGAATATATATGATATATAAATCATATTTTATATTCTGGAAGTAAGTAAATCATGATATAAGTAATAATGATGTCAAGAACAACAAGTCAAAACACCTACGATAAATGAAACGATTTTACCCAAAACGCTTCTTTAACATGGAATTTACAAAAGAACGGGTAATATAATGTCATAAGTGAACCATATATGATATCATAACAATGAATATGATTCTGTAATAAGTCAATGACATTATTTAAATCATTATACAGGAGGTTCGGACACATACAAAGCAATTTGGACCTAAGGTAAGGGAAATATCACAATCTCATTTTTATCCGAGATTGTTTATTCGTAAGTATTTACTGGGG
Organism: Viscum album; assembly: GCA_963277665.1. NCBI lineage: Eukaryota > Viridiplantae > Streptophyta > Magnoliopsida > Santalales > Viscaceae > Viscum > Viscum album. The sequence goes on along the minus strand of OY728121.1, from coordinate 472,250,390 downwards.
TGTATTTTATCATCCACATCCATGTTTACTCAATATGTAATATTATTTCCATCCACCTAATATTGTTTAAATCCATTTTTACCCTTCAGTGAGTTTTTAGTAATACGTATGAAAGGATTCTTTTGTCGTTTTTCGTACGAGGTACTTTTTGACTTTTCCGACAAAAGTGCGAAGAATGTTTTTTTTTAACTTATACGGCACGAACGGATTTCTACTGTTTTATAAAGCCTTATTTTAATGAAGCTTCCTCTAAAAAGATTTCATGACTATTTTCAATAAAATCTCTTTCTTTTAAAATTGCATGATGTTTTGTGAAAAGAAATTGATTTTGAAGAAGAAAGGATATTTTCCTCAAGAATTCAATTCAAGTGTTTTATCAAAATTATTTTCCATCTAAGATAATAAAGGGTTCTGTTTCTATCCATATTTTTACATTGATTTGACTATGTTGTGATGGAATTATGTTTATGAATTCCTTTATCTTATATGAATTGATTTATGATGTCATGATGTTTCAAGAATCCCATTTTTGTTACATGTGTTATGCGATGATGTATGTTTTATGATTATGTGGCACACATAAGAAAGGATTAATTATAAGATGGGTGGGACCTATATCTCCCTCCAATGCATTGGGTAAAGATTTTATATCTCATGAGATAGACATGGCTGGAACGGAAGGTTATTTCGGTTCAGTGATACAGGACTGAAACGAGGAGTGAACTCGGTTCAGAAAGGGACTTTGTCCACTAAGATAGTCTTGGCAATGAGTCATGACTAACAAGAAATGATTTTCCATGATTATGTGTGCATGCCATAAAGTTTCAAGTTTTATGTTATGATTATGGGGATCTCATTTTCACTTCTATGATTTATTCCATGTTAAGATATTATGATCTCTTTTGCAGGTTTTGATTTTCATAAAGATATGATATGATTTTTATTTCCTTTATTTGCCCTTGCTGAGCATTTGAGCTCACCCTTTTATGTTTTATTTTCCCCAGGATATAAAGAAAGGTTTTAGGTAGAAAAAAGGGATGACCTTTATGGGAGATATTGAAGAACTTTCACCACGATTAGAATATTACGTTCCGAGTTTCCAAAGACACTAAACTATTACGATCCTTTAGTGTGTGTTTTTGTTATGTACTAAGTATTCCGCAAATGTAATGTAATGTCCATGTACGTCAAGCTTCGGGTCTCTACAGTTGGTATCAGAGGAAAGGTTTAGTCAACCTTTGGAAACTAGGATGCGAAAACGTTAGTGAGATTCCTAGAGATATTTCTAAGGTATGTCTAGGGATGTCCCTAGGGATAAGTATACGTATAGGTTATAGTAATAGAATTACGCTAACGATCATAGAATTAAACCTAAGATGTTGGATATTGAAGGTAATCCCCCTTTATTATGTTGTTTTCCCTAGAATGATTTTTGCCTCTCACACTATTCTTTTTGGGTTTTAGACGATGGCTGGAACCCGAAGGAACCGTGTTGATCAATGCAATGGACAATGCAATGATTGCCCTCCTGAACAAACAAATGTTATGGGAGATGGAGTGCAAAATCTTATTGCTATAATTACACAAGCTATGAATCATTCTGGACTTCCAAATGAGAAGAGAAGGGAACAATATTCTATTGAGTCCTTCATGAGGCAACGTCCACCTTCTTTCAGTGGGACTTCCGATCCACTTGTTGCTGAACAATGGATCAGTACCACTGAAAAGATATTTTCAGTTCTTCAATGTTCTGAACATGATAAAGTCATATTAGCAGTATATCGTTTGGAAGGTGAAGCTGATCAATGGTGGAATCTTATCAAGAATACGAGGCCAAGGGATGAAATTGAGTCCATGGAATGGGACGAGTTCAAGAACTTGTTTTTCAGTAAGTACTTCCCTCGTATTCTTCGAACAAAGATGGAAAAGGAGTTTATTGAGCTGAAGCAGAAGGATGATGAATCTGTTGGTATATACGAAGCGAATTTTACAAGACTTGCAAGGTATGCATCTGGCATTATCATCCAACCTGAAAGTAAAGTTGATCGATTTTTCAGTGGCTTAAAACCAAGTCTTCGAAGGGCATTAGCTATAAGAGACTTCAGTAGCTATGAAGAAATTGTGCGTTGTGCTATCAAGGTAGAAATAGAAGTTGGTGTTACATATCCATCTCATGGTTTTGACAAGAAACGAAAGATGGAGTTCAAGGAGAAATCTCATAATAATGGTGAAAAGAAGATGAATGTTTCCTTATGCACAAAGTGTGGAAAGAAGCATGGTGGAGATTGTCTTAAAGGAACTAGAAAATGTTTTAAGTGTGGAAAAGAAGGTCATCGAGCAGCTGAGTGTCGAAGTAATGGAAAAAGGGTTTCTAATGATGTGAATAAAGCAAACACTGCAGAGAACGCACCACCAACACTTCAATGCTTCAAGTGCAAGGAAATGGGGCATTATGCTAATAATTGCCCTAATCCAAGGGTTAGTGATGATCAACATGAGCAACCACTGAAGGCAAAGGACAAAGGGAAGTCACATGCGATCACTATTGGCGATGTTGAATATGATAACGATGTGGTGGAATGATTAAGCGTTTATGTAATGGGATTCCAAAATAATGTTGTATCATTGAGTATTGCAATATTTATTGATGTGGTATTCAAAGTGATTGAGATATTTTTTTTGGAAATAAGATGATATGCGCATAATGAAGACGAGAAAATGAAATGTTTAATAGTATTCATGAGCTCATGATTGATATAAGGACTAAGTGATATCATGGATTGAGTATATAGAATTTTGAGGATTTTGGTATGTGGAAAGTGTTAACTTTTAACTGCATTCATGTTTTCACTAAGGTATTCAAGAGAATACATGATTAAGGACTTTGAATGTTTAGAATGTGACCAACAAAACATATCTTATGATATATGGGGATCAACGATGGTATTAAATCTCTGGTAATCGTTTTCACTATGTTATGAGAGTGGACTGCAGTATTATGGATAAGCCTAAAGATTGAAATGGATTATGTTGGACATAAGTGATTATTGTTTAAGGATAGAAGTTTTTTTTCGATATTATTGATGGGATGTTATAGTAATGTAGTTTTAGAAAAAAGGACAACCTGCAGGACGGGCGACAGCCCATCGCTTCGGACAAGGCTGTAGGAATCGAACCCACAACCGAAGTGCGACTGGCCTTTATCGCCTACCACTGACCTACAGGAAGTCCCTGTTTAGTAGAAACTAGTTTTATCATATTAAGTAGTATGATATATGAAGTATAAGTCCATTTTAGGAACCATATATGATTAGTCTCACTATAGATCGATTTATGCATATAATTTTTGCTAACCTTTTGTTTGAGACAGATGGAATGACCCGTCATTCTATCACATGATCTGCTAACACTTCACGAAGAACAAATTCAACTTCATTTATTTAAGAGATGAAGTGGAAATTGTTCAAGGCACGAACAACAGTGAGATTGTACCAAAATAAAGTAAGTATTTATTCTAATTCAAATTTTCAACTTTAGGGGAAATGATCTTGAAAACCAAAAATGTTGTCCTAGTGATCTTATACCTGATGAATCAGATGGTACCTTATATCATCACAAATCTATGGATTTGTGATTACTGGATTTTCCATAGCCATGTTCTCTACCACTCTCCATCAGAACATGATGGTTAGATTTCTCTTCCATACCCATATTTTCACCTATGTGGAAACCCAATGATTAGTTTATTTGGGTAACCGTTACGTTTCATACTTTTGTTTTTAAAGATTGGTTTTGATATTCCTTTTTACGATGTGGGTTTCTATTAAAGAAACTTTCGAATAGTAAACCATTTATAACCTCGACGAATTTCGAGGGCGAAATTCATTTTAAGGGGGGTAGAATGTAACAGCCCAAGATTTTATAAAGAAATATTCTTTTTAATTTTATTAATGTCTTGTGTTGTACGCTACACCAAAAGGAGCTTGCACAACACGCATCCTTGTCTTGCCTTGCATTACACGCAATCGCGACCTTCCTCAATAGTGTGTGTAATACGCAATACCGAGTTTCACTAAACAACGATGTGCTATTAAAATATTATTAAAACTAGCCGTTATGAATAGTAATAACCACTTTTTAAAATTCTGTAAATCTTATTTTTCAAAATGAACTTCATTCTTGGATTCGGAGTATCGAATTTAGCCTAAGGTGAAATTTTGGTACTTTTCGGATAACTTTCATATTCTGATGAATAGTGAAACAATTACTAAATTATAATTAAAAACAACTTTTTTAATCGAAATAATTAATAGTGATAAATTATTAATTTGAGTGGTTTTAAAGTATATTTAGAATATATTTTTACAATTTAATACAATGTTGGTCATTGGTTGTAATTTCACATTTAAACAAGACATAATCAAGTGTCAATCTTTTGATATATATTATTTCCTAAAAACACGCTATTTATTTTAACAGCGGGATTTAATTATAAAATTAATTAATGCAACTTCTATGTTATGAATTTGGTAAAATAGATTTCATTTTTGAATTCGGAATATGAAATATATCTTAGGATGAAATTTTGGCATTGTTCTGAAAAACATCAATTTTTGATGAATAGTGAAACTACTAAGTGGTAGTTAAAAAAAAACTGAATTTTTCATAAAACTTAATTTTGCCGCTTCTGTGAATGGAATTTCGAAAATCCGAGAGACACGGTTAATATCAAGGACTAAAATGTGGTTCAATGAGATGAAAATAATTTTTTGGTGAATAGTAACTTTTTACTTTTTTACCGCGGTTAATAGTAAATAGGGTAACTAAGGGTAAATATGATATTACTATTACCCTAACACATGTCCTAATTCTATTGGACAAGTGTAATTCGACCAAAAACAAACTTAGGAATAAAATATGACCATTTAGGCCCACTTGGATTAGATTAGGACATTTATTATTAATTTATTTAAAGAAAGGTTAAAATAGTTAAAATCAAAGTTTAATAAGTAAATCATTTTTAATATGGAGTTATACATAAGATAAATTCGATTGTAAATATTCATTAGAAAGCTAAAACCATTTCCTACATGATGGTATTTTATTTGTAATTTTTAGACATAAAATAATTTATTTTATTTATGACACAACGATGATGCAGTAATTATCTTATTAATGAAATATTGACATAATTGATGTTATAAACACCAAAATAAATGTAATTTGAGATTTTTTATGAATTCCACTAATTTTCTAGGTTACTATGATATATTGATGTTGATTTAATCAACTTGGTTCGAACATTTAATTCTGTTATGACTTTCACAAAAATCATATATCAAATGGTGTCAAAATTGACACAAAATAGTTTTTAAATCAAATATTATATTATTAATTGTTATTGTATTCCTAAAAATCTAAGGTTCGGCCAAATGACTTAGATAAGGATATATATATTAATAATAAACAATTTGGGGTTCGTTTGGCATGTTATAGTAAGTTTATTAACCATATAGTGAAAGAAAACAAAAAGACATGGTAAAAGTTAAATTATTTAACTTAGAGTTAAATTTAATTGATAAGGTTAAAATAATATCCTAAACTTGTCTAAATTCTATTGGTTGATAGGATTTAGACCCCTCCCCACCTTAGCTTCTAAATAAGACCCTTTGGAACCATTATAAACCGATTTTGACTTTAATATAAAATAATATTTTGAGATATTCCTAAGGTGCCCCTCTCCTCCCTTATAAAAGGACACCTCCTCCCCCTCCTCCTCACACCAATTTGAGCACTCAAGCTCGTCCAACCCCTGCCAAAATCCCTTCTCCACTTCCTTAGCAACATCCTAGAGGTTCTGGTCTTCCTCAAAGACCAATTCTAGTGCCCTAAGAGGAGGTCTCAAAGAGGCACTTCAAAGAAGAGGTAATTACCGTTACCAATTCTTTCATCTTTATTTCTTCTTCCACTTCTTCTTCTTAGGTTGTTTCATTATGAAGTAATAACATCAGTATCACTCATATACTGATATGTTATTATAAGTATGAAACAACCCTATTTCACCATCTATCCATCCTACGGAAAAAGAAATCACCGCGCGTGCGTACGTACGGAATACCGTCTCCACGCCGTGGTGTAATCTATTTTCCACCACCACCTTACATGGATGGGTATAATGGTGTAAATAATAACTATACATAGTTATTAAAACATCATATTGATTCTGATATATTGTATAATCCACTCCAATTCAATTCAATATTTATAGAAATGATATCATCGCTCGTGCGTACGTACGGACTACCGTCTCCACGACGCGATGAGATTCATTCTCCATGTTAACCATTTAAGAATGATTATAATGTATATATAAGAAATAATAATGAAATATATGACATTATAAAGCTACTGGATTTATGTATATATATACATATGTATGTCATCTACTTACTTCCATTTCAAGACAATAAGGAAAGAAAAACAGCGTTCATGCGTACGTACGGACTACCGTCTCCATGAACGGTGTTTTTCATTTTATTTATCTATCTATTATATATATATATATACTGAATATATATGATATATAAATCATATTTTATATTCTGGAAGTAAGTAAATCATGATATAAGTAATAATGATGTCAAGAACAACAAGTCAAAACACCTACGATAAATGAAACGATTTTACCCAAAACGCTTCTTTAACATGGAATTTACAAAAGAACGGGTAATATAATGTCATAAGTGAACCATATATGATATCATAACAATGAATATGATTCTGTAATAAGTCAATGACATTATTTAAATCATTATACAGGAGGTTCGGACACATACAAAGCAATTTGGACCTAAGGTAAGGGAAATATCACAATCTCATTTTTATCCGAGATTGTTTATTCGTAAGTATTTACTGGGGTGTATTTTATCATCCACATCCATGTTTACTCAATATGTAATATTATTTCCATCCACCTAATATTGTTTAAATCCATTTTTACCCTTCAGTGAGTTTTTAGTAATACGTATGAAAGGATTCTTTTGTCGTTTTTCGTACGAGGTACTTTTTGACTTTTCCGACAAAAGTGCGAAGAATGTTTTTTTTAACTTATACGGCACGAACGGATTTCTACTATTTTATAAAGCCTTATTTTAATGAAGCTTCCTCTAAAAAGATTTCATGACTATTTTCAATAAAATCTCTTTCTTTTAAAATTGCATGATGTTTTGTGAAAAGAAATTGATTTTGAAGAAGAAAGGATATTTTCCTCAAGAATTCAATTCAAGTGTTTTATCAAAATTATTTTCCATCTAAGATAATAAAGGGTTCTGTTTCTATCCATATTTTTACATTGATTTGACTATGTTGTGATGGAATTATGTTTATGAATTCCTTTATCTTATATGAATTGATTTATGATGTCATGATGTTTCAAGAATCCCATTTTTGTTACATGTGTTATGCGATGATGTATGTTTTATGATTATGTGGCACACATAAGAAAGGATTCATTATAAGATGGGTGGGACCTATATCTCCCTCCAATGCATTGGGTAAAGATTTTATATCTCATGAGATAGACATGGCTGGAACGGAAGGTTATTTCGGTTCAGTGATACAGGACTGAAACGAGGAGTGAACTCGGTTCAGAAAGGGACTTTGTCCACTAAGATAGTCTTGGCAATGAGTCATGACTAACAAGAAATGATTTTCCATGATTATGTGTGCATGCCATAAAGTTTCAAGTTTTATGTTATGATTATGGGTATCTCATTTTCACTTCTATGGTTTATTCCATGTTAAGATATTATGATCTCTTTTGCAGGTTTTGATTTTCATAAAGATATGATATGATTTTTATTTCCTTTATTTGCCCTTGCTGAGCATTTGAGCTCACCCTTTTATGTTTTATTTTCCCCAGGATATAAAGAAAGGTTTTAGGTAGAAAAAAGGGATGACCTTTATGGGAGATATTGAAGAACTTTCACCACGATTAGAAGATTACGTTCCGAGTTTCCAAAGACACTAAACTATTACGATCCTTTAGTGTGTGTTTTTGTTATGTACTAAGTATTCCGCAAATGTAATGTAATGTCCATGTACGTCAAGCTTCGGGTCTCTACATTGTTACTATAGAAAAGTGACTTTTATGTCTCCTAATGGTGACAACTATATTCACCATGGAAAGTAGGATATCTAGTTCAGTCATGCGGGGAAATTTTCTCAGCAACTAGGAGAGCTCATAGCCTAGGTTTCTTGTCTATTACTGGATGATGGAGGTGAAGACTGGGGTGTCCTTCCACCTATAGTATACCAGTTTTAGGATGTATTTTCTGAAGAATTATTAGGGTTATCACCTGAGAGAGATGCGGAATTTACCATTGAGCTCTAATTAATTCATAAATTAATTAGTCAATATCCACAAACTCTAAATTCCATAATTAATTCCATAATTAATTATCTCATCCTTGAATATTAATATCACATAATTAACTCATCAATTAAATATCTCAAATCAACAAACAAAATAATTCATAATTAATTCTACAATTAGTTATCTCAATTTATAATTCCTAAAATCCCCAATTTCACATCACCTCAATTAATTTATTCTTCAAATTAATCAATTCAATAATGAACAAAATTTCTAAATATCTAATATAAATTATAAAATTAAATACATGTAATTTAAATAAATACTTTTTGATTTGAATTATAGACCACCTACCTCAAGTTTGACGAAGAACGCTCCCCAACGGAAATCCCAAAAATTTGAGCAGCAGAACAACGTAGAACGATATCCAAATCTAAAACCCCAAATTAAGATTGAATAAATCAAGATCCTTCAAATCTATATCTATATCTACAATCCTAGATCTAAATCTAATCAAAATTGGAAGAACATCCCCTTTCTTGAATGGGAGAAGAATGGAAAAGGAATGGGAAACCAAACAAGATAGGATTGACTTATCGAGAGGGGTGTAGATCTTCAATCTGGGCTTCGAATCGTGAAGAACAGAGGTCATGAAGGCTTGGAATCTATCTGAAGGACTCCAAAAACATAAAAGAGATCCTAGGGTCTAATGGGGTCTATTTTGGGTTAATTATGGGTTTAGGTAATTAAAAATCTAATTTTTGGGTGACTTTAATTCCCGCGCATGGTTTGCTGGGTAGGGGCACACGATTTCCCCTAACTGTGCGCCAAACCATGAGCCTTTATTATAAGGGTTCATGGTTTCTCCTAAGAGTTTGAACAGTTTGAAAAACCATGTGCCATCCATACAAATCTCTACTATCCAGGGTTTCATGGTTTATGGGGTTGGGGTGCACAATTTTCCATAACCGCGCGCCAACCGTGCACTGCCCTTTTTCTTCCAAAATTCTCAAATTCGACCCCCCCCCCCCAAAAAAAACTCTTCAAGTTAAAACCAAAAAAAATTAATCAACACAAAACAAAATAGTACCTGTAAAAGAGCCTGAGAAAACTCCAAAAAAGGTTAGAATCTTAAAATATCCCTACCTTATAACAGCTCATCCTCGAGATGCACTCTCAAACATCTCTAAGATTTTGAGTCAAAAAGATCGGTCCATTGGGCCCTCATATATGCTTCCATTTCCCATGTTTCCTCCTATACACATCCATGTTTCCATAATATATGAATTATCTACATGTTCTTTCCCCGCAACACTTTCTCACTATGATCCTACACATGCAATATATGCTCCTCAAAGGACGCATCTATCTCAAGATCATCATCATCCACATAGATCACATGAGAATGGTTGGGGTGATACCACTAAAGTTTTGACACATGTAAAAATTCATTCATAGCATTGTATCTCTATGGAAGATCTAATCGATATGTCATTGGCCTGATTCTCTCCACAACCTCAAACATTCTAATGAACCTGGGCACCAACTTGCTTTATCTTTGTATCTTGTGGTGACCCGACCTAGGTGACACCTAAAGGAATACATGATCACCCTATGTAAACTCTAGGGTACTTCAACGTCTATTATCATATGACTTATGTCAACTCTGAGTCGTAGCCATATGTTTCTGAATCAATTGAACCTGCTTTGACGTCTCATGCATGATACTCGGTCCCGACAATTCTGACTCGCCTATTTCCATCCATCATAGAAGAAATCTATATGGATGAACATAAATATACTTGTATGGTGTCATATTTATTGTTTCCTAATAACTATTGTTATAGGAGAACTATAATAAATCTAGGTGCTTCTCCCAATACCCTCTGAATTCAAGAACACATGCTCTCAATATATCCTCAAGAACTTATTTAGTACGCTCTGAATTCCCATCTATTTGTGGGTGACATGTTTTACTCAAAAAAATCTATGTACCAAGTTCTTTCTATAATCCCTTCCAAAATCATGATGTAAAGTGTGAATCTTAGTCTGAAAAAATAGTCGGTGGCACCTCATGCTGATGAACTATCTCTCAAACATACAAATCTCCCAATTGCTCTACAGAAAATGTCTCCTATATAGGCAAGAAACATGTTAGATTTTTCAAATGGTCTAAAACCACTTAAATAGAATCATCCTTCCAAGATGTCCTTGAGAAACCTACCATAAAGTCCATGGTCATGTCATACCACTTCCACTTTGGAATGGGTAATGGTTGTAGAAAACCTCCAGGTCATTGATGCTCAGCCTTCACCTACTGACAAGTGTAGAATCATTTCACGAACCCTGTTATTTCCTTTTTCATGCCCGACCACCAGAATTTTCATCATAGGTCACATAACATTTTTTTCACACCTGGATACACCGCCCACTTCGAGGCATGAAACTCATGCATCAGCTCCTCCTGCATACTCATAGGCACAACAACCCAATACCTGACATAGATGACCTCATCCTCATCTATGATCCACTCTAAAGGTGAATCCCCACCTTCAAGGATTTCCCTCAAGGTCAAACATTTTGGATCCTCATACTACCTGTCTCAGATCCATCTCAAAATTGTAGACTCCACTAAAAGAAATACCAGATTCATCTGCTCCTAACTCTCATGAACCACAATGTGCATCTCTATCAGTAAAGTCATCATCTTCCACTCAGCACTAGACTCCTAAACCACCTAAGTATGAGTTTTCATGCTCAAAGAATTAGCAACATTGTTCCCCTTTCTAAGAATATATGCCAACTCAAAATAAAATGATTTCATATACTCAATCCATCTCTATTGACGAATATTAAAATATCATTGAGAAAAGATATACTTTAAGCTATTGTGATTAATATACACAATAAAATTTTCTCCCAATAGGTAATGTTGCCAAAACATCAAAGCATAAACCAAAGATGTCATCTTGAGGTCATGCATAGGGTAATTCTGTTCATGTGACCTCAACTTTCAAGACCCATACACCACAACTCGATCTCCCAACATCAACATAGATCCAATTATAATCCCAAAAGCATCACAATACACCGTATACTCCTCACCTGGCTCGGGTAGGGTCAAGATCGGCGCCAATGTCAAGCGCTTCTTCAACTCCTAGAAATCATTCTCACAAGCTTCCGACCATTCAAACTTTATCACCTTATTGGCCAAGCCCAAAAGTGGTGTTGCCAAATAGAAAAAGTCTTTGATAAATCTCCGATAATATCCTACCAAGCCCATAAATGGATATCGAATACATTCTTGGGCTACTCTTAAGAAACCACTGCCTGAATATTCTATGGGTCTACTAACACGTCTTCCTATTAGATGATGTGACCCAAGAAGTGTACCCAATCAATCAAAAAATGACACTTATATAGCTTGACATATAGTCGATTCTCTTTCAGTGTACTCAGGACGATGTCAAAATATTAAGCATGATCGTCATGAGTCTTAGAGTACACCATGATGTCTTCCACAAATACTACCAAAAACTAATACAGGTGCGGATTGAATATTTTGTTCATCAAGTCCATAAACACTGATGGTGTGTTCATCAACCCAAATGGCATTAATACAAACTCATAAAGGTCATATCTGCTTCTGAAAGCATTCCTTGGTATATCAGAAGTCCAAACTCTTAGCTGATGATACCCCAATCTCAAACCTATCTTGGAAAAGATACAAACTCCTCTCAACTTGTCAAAAAGATCATCAATGCATGGAAGAGGATACCGGTTCTTCACGGTCATCTGATTTAACTTTTGATAATCAACACATAATTGAAAACTCCTATCATCCTTCTTGGAAAACAAAACTGGTGAACCCCATAACAACATACTCTGATGGATAAGTCTCTTATCCTCCTATACCTTCGGCTGAGTCTTGAGTTCTTGATGCTCTATTAGTTCCATTTTGTATGGAGGAATAGAAACTGGCTCAGCCCCCGATTAACGTACTTAATTAATTGGGGGATTGATTAGGGGGGATTTATGTGTTTAACTAATTGTTTAATTATTAATGGAATTAATGTGGGTAATTTAATTGTTGAATTAATAATGTATGTGAATGGTAACATGGTCATTTAGTTTGGAATTAAATATTGGGAAGACAATCATTCTAATATGTAGGGTATGAATGTTACCATGGTCTTTTAGTTATGAATTAAAGAATGGGAACATAGTCATTCTAATGTGTAAGGTATGAATGGTACCATGGTCATTTAGTTGTGAATTAAAGAATGGGAACATGTTCATTCTATTGTGTAATGTGTGAATGGTAACATGGTTATTCAAGTATGTATTAAATAATGGTAACAATGGTATTCTGAGATATGATGTCCCTCGGACATAATTCGAGCTCCGGTATGAACTGAAGCAGGTATTGAAGTATGGGTGTCTACAGGAACTCGGGGATTTATGTGGTTAAATAAAGATTAATTGATAATGTGATAATTGTTTACTTATGCATTATAATTATTTATTTATACAACTACATACACTTTATATTGACTGAATATTGTTTTAGATGCCATTGGTGGTGGCCTACTGAGTAATAATCACACCCCACTTGGATTGTCTGATCGGTTCATGAATAGACTATGTTTTCTAGATGGGTTAAGGGAAAAGGCCCTGTGTTAGATAGCTGATATGGGATAGAGCGTGGATGAGGAAACTGAACACGATTTGGGACCCACTTGGGGGAGTTTTTAGTATCTTTATTTTGAGTTTCATTTTAGACAGTTGACACATATATTGGAAAGGATATTTTGTGCTTTAGTTTTGATATTGTATTTCCAGTTTTCCTCATCTTATTGTGTTGATTCTTTCAGGTTATGATTACATGTTATTCAATTATCGTTTCTTATTTTCCACTGGTGTATTTACTCTGATAAAAGATAATATAGTCTCCCCATGATCGATATATTTGGCCCTCACTACTAGTCTGTAGCCTCTGGCATATGGGGAGGCGCACCTGAGATCATATAGCAGACCGGCTCGAGGCACCAGTGCGTGGAACCCGGCTCGGGACGTTACAAGCATCCTTCAAACTAACACCGTATAGAGTAGTGGGTAAACTGTTGAGTCAATACAAGAAAAAGAAATACATAAATATTGGAAGTGATATAGAATATATACTTGAAATTAAAGAAAATGGATATAAAGAAGAAAAATAGAGCCAAGAGAGAGATGAAGAGTGATAAAGAATATAACCATGACGAACAAGGTGAGGTATGAACCATAAATTCATAAGAGAATTTATAATGTAATAAATAAAACATAAATATATTATAAGTAGATCTTTTAGAGTTTAAGAGTCAAATTGAAGAAAAAAATATAAAAAAATCGTAAACATTTTATAATATAGTTACAAAAAAAATTCTTTGTCACTATCAAAGATTCATTTCAAGGAATGAAAAAAGGAAATTTTGAAACCATAATTTTAAAATAATTCCAAATATTGAATCCTTGAAAATAATTGAATTTAAAAATATTAAATATGGAGTAGAATGTAAAAAATATTCATTAGCGAAATGAAATCACTTTTTATTATTTTAAAAAACTTACCATTATTTTTATAATGAAAAATTCACACATGAAGCCCCATTTAGAAAAATTATTATAAATTTTGGAAAAGGTTTTTTTTTAGTAAATGTTAAAATTGAGATTCATTTCACGGTTTTGTAATGAAAATAAAAAATGAACAGTGCCAAAAATATTTTAAGGATTCATATTAAATATTTAAAAAACTACAAATAGAAAGGAAAATTACCTTAAATAATCATTTGTGTATATATAAGAACATTATTGAAAAAATATAAAAAATTAAAATGGAATAGAAAAATTCACGATCAAAAATAAGATATAAGGTCGATTCCACAAACAAGAAACCTTTTGGTTGACTTGTGAGCTAAGGGAAGGAGAAATGTCATGAATAATTATAAACCCCAAAGAAAAAATGAAATACATTATAATGAAATCATCATGTGGAAAAAATAAAACATAGAAGGAAGAAGTATAATAATAATGTTCATAACTTAGTGATAGTAAATTAAGTTAAAATCAACCCTTACTACATTGGTAATGAATTGAATGATATGGAATAAGGATAGCTTAAATGAAAGTGAAAATCTAAATAATAGCATGTTATTTAAGATATAATAAGTAAATAGGGTAGTATTTACTCCATACTAAAGTAAATTGGTATGTAATAACAAACATTTCTCAAGTAATTGAAATTGAGACAAAGAACAATTACCACAAGTCCCAAATAGCTTGGTGTGTGTCTAACCTCCTGAATGACCAAATTTATTTGATTAAAGTCTTGATTCAAAAACTTTTTCAGATATATTTCATTTTTTAAGATTCATTTATTATTATATACCATTCATTTATTTTATGGTTTTTTCTCTCATCAGCCACTTAGGGTGATTCAGTCAATTTCTCCAAAAATTCTTTGGTACGTTGAATATAGTCTAAGAAGATAAAAAAATAGTTTCATTATCTATAGAATTTTTTATATGTATATTTTATTTATCATTTAATTCACACAAAATTTGTTTATTTTAGTAAGTTATCAAAAATATATTCAAATTAAGAATAGTGTATCAGTATGCTCGTTTTAGGCAGTTAAATTTACAATAAACATTTATTATTAATATTAGAAATAGAATGACTAAATTAGATTTACATAATCTTAATCATGTAATAAATATCATATTTATTAATTAAAACCACTTTTAGAACCATCTATAAATGGTGCTGATGAAAAATGAAATATGTAGTCCATGGATTCGATAGTTCGACTATAACACCGATGACATTATAATTATCTAATGGATGGGAGGAATGTAAATAATGATTATTCCTACAAAATAATAACATTAAAATATACTAATGATACAGAAATCATTATATTAGCATTGATATAATATATTTGGAGGAGGTGAAAAAATAAAGAAACTTGAAAAAATTTGGTTATTGCAATCACTTCTTCCTTTGATATCCCTCTTTACCCCACTCTTTAAGCCTTTTTAGATTGGTATATTGATGAGATCAGAACATATAATACTTTGTAAGGAGGGTTGGGTAGTAATTTTTTTATAATTTTTTTTTATAATACTTCGGTAATGTCCCCAACCCAGGATCCACTAAACCGGTGCCCCGAGCCGAGTAGTTACATGACATCAAGCGCGCCTCCACATACGCTAGAGGTTGCCGACTAGCAGTGAGGGTCCAGTAGGTCATGTGATGAGACTATACCCTCAATACCAAAGTAATCCACAATGGATAATAACTGAAATAACGGAAACATAAGAGAACAACCCATAACATGCATAAATAACCAAATCCCAAAACTGGGTATAGTAATAAGCAATAATAAATATGTCATGTCATGCTACAGTGTCAAGTGAACAATACCCAAAAGAAAGAAAATAGTAGAATCCCCAAAATTGTCCAGACTCCAAGTCTGGAACCTCACCCAAACATGTCTCATGTCCAACTCATCTCCCTAGTATAGGGCCATTGCCCTTGTCCTAGCCTGCAAGCATGAAATCTGCTCAAGTACCCAACGGCGGCCCGAGCAGGGTGTGAGTATAACTCAGTAGGCCACCACCAACGGTGTCTAAAAAATATCCAAAAAGGTATATAGTGCATGCAAATGATAAATAAATGCAAGTTAAGGTAAACAGTTTAATAGGATATCTTTATATATGTTCCTTTAAGTTAACCCACCAATTAAACCATGTTTACTACCAATACATTTCATTTATTATTTTCCCCTTTTTCATGTGTTCAATGGATTAAGCATGGTCAGCATTATCAACATGTGGGAATTAAACAAGTCTTATCTCACAAGGCATCATAGCACAACCATTCTCAATATCCTCACCTCGAAGCCTCAGTCCAAATGTAATGAAACCGTTAGGGGAATAGAACTCTGTCCCCTTCCCTAACCTGTTCAGTTAGGGGAGGAGCTAGAACCTCAGACCAACTCAACCCGTGGGCGTAGAACCTCAATTCAATACCACACTCTACCAATCCATGTGCACATGGTTATTTATCATTCACCACAAAACATCATATCACAACAACATAGCCAACATCATTTACAATCATCATAATAATCTCAATAAGTGGGAAATTACATTTTGCCTCAATCCATTAACACTTTCATTATTCATATTACTTAACCCATTTAGTCTTATTCTCATTTTCCATGCCAATCTCACTAAGCATATTCAAGTATAAAAATAATCCCTAGAATTTTCCCATTTATCCATTTAACCCTTTTCGTGCCAACCAAGCAACCCCTTACGTAATTTCCCAACCTAGGTGTATTAATAGACACCAATTTCATTTTCTTTAAGCATATTAACATATTCATCTAGGGCTCTACATTCTTGCACAACGACTTACACTTACTTAGCTAGCTCTAAGTTTGAGGAAATATCGACACGCCCCTCGGGTGGCCCTAAGTTGGTCGAGTCATCCTCCATGCATCCCATGAGGATTAAGAGGGGTTCAATTATCCATTTAAACACCACTACATCACATCATGTAAAAGGCGCCAATAACTCTTCAAAATAGGGCAAGAATAAAAACCCTACATGCACAAATCTACACAAAACCCAAGGGATATAACTTGTAGACCACCTACCTCGAATCCGTTGGTGAACACACTCCCAACCAAAACCTTAGATCTTGATTCATCCAATCCTTGAAGCTTTACCCTAACACTCACCAAAAAATTAGGGTTTGAGAGCTTCAAATGGAGAGGGGGAAGAAATAGGAACCCTAAACAAAAAAGAAAAGAAAGAGGGAGATTAGCCTTACCCGGATCTTCAATCCACAACTAACGGCACTCCAAACGGCTTAGGAATGAAGGAGATTGATCCTTGTGAGCTCTTGGTCCATTTGGTTCGTTCCTAGGGTTGCAAGAGAGGAGGAGGAAAATCCCGAGTGGGATATAAAAATCCTGCAATGGCATTTTTGTAATTTTTTAAAAGTTTCTGGGCCGCACGGTTTACCCGCACGGTTTTTCAAATCGCGTGCAAACCGTGTGGATGCTTCTATCCCAAAATAGCCCCCTCGCAAGGTTTACCCGCACGGTTTTCCAAACCATGCACAAAACGTACGGAGACTACTATCCGAACCCCCCCCCCCTCGCATGGTTTCTGGGGAATTCTGCATAGTTTGCACTAACCGTGCAGTATGCCCAAAACCCCCCTTTTCTCCCTCTTTTGAGTCCCCAACCCCCAGAACACCCCTGAGCCTTCTTAAGGACTTGGGAAAACACTTAATTAACTAAAATAAAGGGCCTTAAACTGAAACGGAAGTAAAACATACCTTATGTAGAAATCTAGGATCTTACAACCTCCTCACCTTATAAAGGCTCATCCTCGAACTGCTCTTCCCGAACATCATTGAGTTTCTAAAGAAAAGAGATCGGGCCACTGGACTCGCATATCAGATTGTCGCTCCCATGTTTCCTCTTGAACATTTCCATGCTTCCATAGAACACGAACCAGAGGCACAACCTTACCCCGCAAAACTTTCTTGCTATGATCCATAATACGAACTGGGTGCTCCTCAAAGGACGCATCATCCTCAAGCTCGATATCCTCGACATTTATCACATGAGATGGATCTGGGTGATACTGTCGGAGTTTTGAAACATGGAAAACATCATGAATCTCACTATACCGTTGTGGAAGATCCAATCGGTAAGCCACTGGTCTGATTCTCTCCACATCTCAAATGGCCCCACATATCTAGGCGCCAACTTGCCCTGTTTCCAAATTCGACGGTGACCCAACCTTGGCGACGCTCGAAGAAACACACTATCACCCACTATGAACTCAAGAGGTCTACGACGTTGATCTGCATATGAATTATGCCTACTTTGAGTTGTTGTCATACGCTTTTGAATCAAACGAACCTTCTCTGACGTCTCCTGAACAAGACTCAGCCCTAAAAACTCAGACTCCCCGGCCTCTAACCAACACAACGGTGATCTACACGGTCTCCCATAAAGTGCCTCAAAATGTGTCATCTAAACTGTTGATATAATCAAACTCAACAAGCGATAATTTTTTTCCCACGAACCACCAAAAACCAAAACACATGCTCTCAACATGTCTTTTAATACCTAAATTGTACGCTCCGACTTCCCATCAGTATATGGGTGGTAAGACATACTCAGAAACACCTGGGTACCAAGTGCCTTCTATAGTCCCTTCCAGAAGCATGAGGTGAAATGCGGATCATGATCTGAAAATATGGTTCTCGGCACGCCATGCAACTATACTATTTCTCGAACATACAACTCCCCCAACCGGTCAACTGTATAGGTTTCCTAAATCAGCATGAAATGGGCCACTTTGGTCAGCCGATCTACCACCACCCAAATGGAATCATTCTTCTGAGGCATCCTCGGAAGACCCACTATGAAGTTCATCATGATGTCATTCCACTTCCACTCTGGAATAGGCAACGACTGCAACAACCCACCTGGGAACTGATGTTCAGCCTTCACCTGCTGACAGGTAAGGCATCGTGCCACAAAACTCGCCACTTCCTTCTTCATTCATGGCCACCAAAACTACATACATAGGTCGCAGTAAATCATAGTCAAGCTCGAATGTGCTGCCCACTTTGATGCATGGAACTCACGCATCATCTCTTCTCGTACATCTGTCGGCACCTCAACATGACCATGGACATAAGAAACTCCATCAGTGCTGAAGGTCCAACCAGAAGGTGACTCCCCACCTTTAAGACTTTCCTTCATAGCCAAGCACTCAGGATCTACCAACTAACTCTCTTTAACTTGGCTCAAAAGCGCGGAATCAACTGCTATAGATGCAAGGTTCATCTGCTCGTGCCCCTCCTATACCTCCAAATGCATCTCCACAAACAAGACCATCATCACCCACTCTGAACTGCATTCCTGGACTACTTGATTCTGATTCTTCTGAATTAGAGCGTCAACGACACTATTCCCTTTTCCTTGTGTGTAAACCAATTCAAAATCAAAAGACTACAGGTACTCGACCCACCGTTGTTGTCAAATATTCAAATCCTGCTGAGAGAATATGTATTTGAGAATTTTATGGTCGGTAAACATCGTAAAGGGTTCTCCCAAAAAATAATGCCTCCAACACTTTAAGGCATGTACCACAGTAGCTAGCTCCAGGTCATGAGTAGGATAATTTCTTTCATGTGGCCTCAACTACCTCGACCCATAAGCCATGACCTGATCATCCTGCATCAACACTGCCCCAAGTCCAACACTGAATGCATCAAAGAATAAGGTATACTTCTTACCTGGTTTAGGTAAGATCAAAATCGGTGCAGTGGTCAACCACTTCTTTAACTCCTGGAAAGTATTCTCACAAGCCTCTGACCAATCGAACTTAACCCCTTTCTTGGTTAGGCCTATGAGCGGTGCTGCCAAATGAGAGAAATCTATAATAAACATTTGGTAAAAACCAAGAAAATCTAGAAAACTCTAAATATCAGAGACGTTCTTGGGTTGCTCCCAAGACACCACAACCTACACCTTTTCTGGATCCACCGATACGCCTGACTCAGATATGATATGTCCCAGAAAGTGCGTCTCATCAATTCAAAACTGACATTTTGATAGCTTGGCATAAAGTCTATGCTCTCTTAGTGTACTCAAGACGATGTCAAGATGTTTGGCATGATCGTCATGAGTTTTGGAGTACACCAAGATGTCATATACGAAAACAACTACAAACTGATCTAGATGCGGGTGGAATATCTGGTTCATCAAGGCCATGAACACAGTTGGTGGACTAATCAAACCAAACGGAATTACCAGGAATTCATACAACCCGTACCTGCTTCGAAAAGTCGTCCAGGGTATTTCAGAAGGTCTCACCCTCATCTGATGGTATCCCGATCTCAAATTGATCTTGGAAAACACTGAGGCACCTCTGAGCTGATCAAACATGTCATCAATTCTAAGAAGAGGGTATCGATTCTTAACTTTCATTTGGCTCAACTTCCTATAATCGACACACAGCCACAGTGATTCATCAGCCTTCTTAGCAAACAGCACAGGACATCCCCAAGGTGATGTGCTAGGACGTATAAACCCCTTACACTCCAATTCCTCTAACAGAACCCTCAGTTCTTGGAGCTCTGCTGGCTCCATTCGGTAAGGTGGAATGGAAACTGGCTCTGCTCCAGGAAACAATTCGATCATAAACTCAACATCTCTCTCGGGTGGTAACCCAGAGAAGTCCTCAGGAAACACGTCTTGAAACTGGTCCACAACAAAGGGGAAGACTGACTGTCCTTCCTCCCTATCATCTATCATAAGGCATGCCACTTGGGTTGTGAGCTCCCCCATCTGATGGCGTAGCGGCCCTGCGTGGCCCGCTCTAGTATCCCACTCACCACGAAGGACATGAGTTCTCCCATCGAAAGATGTGAATGTTACCCGATGTCGGTAACAGTCGATATGGGCTTGATATAACACCAACCAATCCATTCCCAAGATTAGGTCAAAACCTGACATATCTAGGACAAACAGATCCCACAGAAAATGATACCCACCAACCTCCAGAGCACAACCCTTACACTGCCTGATGTCCACAACTCGCACCCCTAGCAGAGTATCAAGCGAAATTACCCCACATGCAGTCTCTACGGTTAAGTCCAACACAACTAAAAACTGAGTAGAAATAAAGGAATGTGTAGCACATGTATCGAATAAAGCACTAGCAAACGTGGAAGCTACAAGAATCGTGCCTCGAACAGTAGACAGTTTTGCCTCACCACCCTCAGGTATAGCCTAAACTTCATGGAGATGACCTACCCCTTTACCCTGGGCTCCAACCTGAGTACCCTGCACTACACTACTCTGTTGGTATGGGTGATCTCGCCCCAGAGTTCCACGTCCACCGCCCCTACCAGTACGGCCAGTGGAGCTCCAACTGTCTCCCTAATACGGGGTGACCGACCCCCTTCCTACACTTGGCATCTGCATCTGACCTCCATCATTCCCCGACTGTCACGGGTTCCTGTTGAATCTATGCACGTGGCCTAGCCTACCGCACGCTCAGCACTCAATTGGTGGGCGGGGACACTGGTCACGCTTGTGTCCCAGCCTGCCACACTAAAAACAGAAGACTTGGTCACCACTCTGAGAAGCTGACCCCCTCTTCTGACTACTCTATGTGCTTCCACCTTGCTGAAAGCTTCCAAAGTGGCGCTTCCTACTATCAAAAGCCGCACCACTTGCCCACCCAGTCGACGCCACAAGTTCACTACTCGAAGCTCCCTTCAAGTTTCCTTCTGAGATAAGGGCTTGATCCACCACTTCAGCAAACATTTTTAGACGAAATATATTCACCCGATATCTGATCTCGTGTCTCAGCCCGTCCTGGAAGCGTTTCACCACAGCTGCCTCGTCTCTCATCAACGTCGAAACAAAGCGTCACAAATCGATGAAACGACTAGCATAGTCCATCACCGGCATTGTCCCTTGAGTCAACCTCATAAAATTTGCAGTCTTCTCTTACCTCAAGGTTTCTAGATAGAAGTTCTCAAGAAACTTATCCTAAAAATATTTCCACATCATCCCCTCAGCCTACTCTGTCTGAACCATAATGTCCCACCAACGTTTTGCTTTCCCCCTCAACATATAGGCCGCTAACTTGACTCATTTCTCAAGAGGAGTCTCCAGATGGTCGAGAATAGTTTGGATGGACTAAATCCAGAACTCTGCTGCTTCTGGTTCACCCTCTTTGGTAAAGGTCATAGGGTGCTACAGCTGAAACTCCTTGGTCAGCTCAAACATGTTCGGTGCAACCCACCCTGGGTCTCGTTCCATCATCTGCATAAAACAAGAAAAGTTCTCACAGAACTGTTCTTCCCTCTCTCCTTGGACCACTGTGTTCTCCTACTCTACTACTGGAGGAGCGTTCTCGACAACGTCCTCATGTTGCCCGACCGACGCACGTCTTCGAGGTGGCATTTCTCTACAATGCCAAACATGAACTTTAGAACGCAACCATAAAGATTTTGTGAGAAGGAAGAGATTTAGATAGGATTTTCACTTCTAATAACCAAACTAGTTCGCATACACTACACAAAAGAGCCTACTCGCGACCGGGTCACTACCCTCGGCCATCTTCCTAAGTCTATGGTCAACATGGTATCTAATTATCATGGTTACAAGCCTTATATTTTACTCCCATTTGAACCATTTTCATATTCCAATTTACCCTTACAACAATTATTCCACTTTCACTTCTTTATCAAGCACCATTTCTTAATTACTACTTAACATTTTCACTTCCCTTTTTACTCATTTATACCATCTTATTAGGCATAATTCATTACTTTTAAGAGAACATATGCATCCTAGCCTTTATATCCCGCACACCCATCTCGTGTGTGTGTCTATCATGATGCATGTCACTTTCCTACATAGGTGCCTAGAATGATGCATGAATGCACAACCTCGTACCTTTCCGTCCACGAGAGAAATATCACAAAACCGTCAAATCACACAACAAGTGCATCACCCAATGGTGAAACGTCATCAAATGTAACAACACGCAGCAAGAACAACAATCCCCTCCCAAGGTGACTTGGGTTTTCCCCCGTACATGGGTTAGCTACTCCCAAGCACGAGCTCATTATCAAGGCCCAACACATTCCTAATCCCCTTTCTACCATCCCCAAATAGTAAGAAAGAGAAAATAACTCCTTTGATACCACTTTGTAACGTCCCCGACCCGGGAGCCACTAAACTGGTGCTCCGAGCTGAGTAGTTACATGACCTCAAGCGCGTCTTCTCGTACGCTAGAGGTTGTCGACTAGCAGCGAGGGTCCAATAGGTCACGTGGGGAGACTATACCCTCAATACCAAAGTAATCCATAGCGGATAATAACTGAAATAGCATAAACATAAGAGAACAACCCATAACATGCATAAATAACCAAATCCCAAAACTGGGTACAGTCATAAGCAACAATAAATATGTCATGTCATGCTACAGTGTCAATTGAACAAAACCCAAAAGAAATAAAATAGTAGAATCCCCCAAATGGTCCGGACTCCAAGTCTGAAACCTCACCCAAACATGTCTCATGTCCAACTCATCTCCCTAGCATAGGGCCCTTGCTCTTGTCCTGACCTGCAAGCATGAAATCTGCTCGGGTACTCAATGGTGGCCCGAGAAGGGTGTGAGTATAACTCAGTAGTCCACCACCAACGGTGTCTAAAAAATATCCAACAAGGTAGTGCATGCAAATGATAAATAAAGGCAAGTTAAGGTAAACAGTTCAGTATGATATCTTTATATATGTTCCTTTAAGTTAACCCAGCAATCAACTCATGTTTACTACCAAGACATTTCATTTATCATTTCCCCCCTTTTCAGGTGTTCAATGGATTAGGCATGGTCAACGTTTTCAACATGTGGGAATTAAACAGGTCATATCTCACTAAGCATTATAGCACAACCATTCCCAATATCCTCAACTCGAAGCCTAAGTCCAGGTGGAATGCAACCGTTAGGGGAATAGAACTCTGTCCCCTTCCCTAACCCGCACATTTAGGGGAGGAGCTAGAACCTCAGTCTAACTCAACCCGCAGGCATAGAACCTCAAGTCAATACCCCACTCTACCAAGCCATGTTCACATGCTTATTTATCATTCACCACAAAACATCATATCACAACAACATAACCAACATCATTTACAATCATCACAATAATCTCAATAAATGAGAAATTACATTTTGCCACAATCCATTAACACTTTCATTATTCATATTACTTAACTCCTTTAGCCCCATTCTCATTTTTCATGCCTATCTCACTAAGCATATTCACGTATAAAGCTAATCCCTAGCATTTTCTCATTTATCCATTTAACCCTTTTCGTGCCAACCAAACAACCCCTTAGGTAATTTCCCAACCTAGGTGTATTACTACACACCAATTGCATTTCCTTTAAGCATATTAACAAATTCATCCAGGGCTCTACGTTCTTGCACAACGTCCTACACTTAGTTAGCTCTAAGTCCGGGGAAATATCGACACGCCCCTCGGGTGGCCCTAACTTGGTCGAGTCATCCTCCATGCATCCCATGAGGATCAGAGGGGTTCAATTAACCATTTAAACACCACTACATCACATCATGTCAAAGGCACCAAGAACTCTTCAAAAGAGGGCAAGAATAAAAACCCTACATGCACAAATCCACACAAAACCCAAGGGATATAACTTGTAGACCACCTACCTGGAATCTGTTGGCGAACGCACTCCCAACCGAAGCCTTAGATCTTGATTCAGCCAACCCTTGAAGCTTTACCCTAACACTCACCAAAAAAGTAGGGTTTGAGAGCTTCAGATGGAGAGGGGAAAGAAATAGGAACCCTAAACCAAAAAGAAAAGCAAGATGAAGATTAACCTTACCTGAATCTTCAATCCGCAACTGACGACGCTCCAAACAACTTAGGAATGAAGGAGATTGATCCTTGGGAGCTCTTGGTCCCTTTGGTTCGTTCCTAGGGTTGCAAGAGAAGAGGAAAATCCCGAGTGGGATATAAAAATCCCGCAATGGCATTTTTTTAATTATTTTAAAAGGTTTTGGGCCGCACGGTTTGTCAAAACCGTGCGCAAACTGTGCAGATACTTCTGTCCCAAAATAACCCCCTCGCACGGTTTGACAAACCGTGGAGACTGTCTGAACCCCCCCCCCCCCCTTTTGCACGATTTCCTGGGAATTCTGCACGGTTTGCACTAACCGTGCTGCATGCCCAGAACCCCCCTTTTCTTCCTCTTTCGAGTCCCAAACCCCCGAAACACCCCCGAGCCTTCTTAAGGACTTGGGAAAACACTTAATTAACTAAAATAAAGTGCCTTAAACTAAAACGGAAGTAAAACATATCTTACAGAGAAATCCAGGATCTTACATATAAAGAGATGCATTATTAAAGAAAAGAGGATCAAAATTTGATATTTATAGAGTTCAAGATGAGGTATGGTAAATAAATCCCTCCCACCCATTTAGGCTTGATCTTTTAGGATAGTTTGAGACATCATCTCTTGATATAACACTTTTACATCATTTTACCATCTACCATGGTGACTAATTTTTTACAATGGTAACTTATTTTTATACTCTAAAATTAAATTGTCCTTATTACCTAATATTGAATACTCTTGATTCCTAAAATGAAATACATTTTATTGAATTCAGTTTCTAAAATGGATAAAAAATAGCTTTAAGTAATAAAAACAATTATTCAATTATTCGCTAAATATCAACTTTAATTTGAAAAAACACAAAAAATCACCCCAAGATAATTGTAACCTTTTTAATCCAAAAATTGAGTACATTTAATTAAATTAAAATTCAAAAATTTATGTATTTAACTTTTAAATGGAATTTTAAAATATAATAAAAAAATTATAGGAAAAAAACTTTAAAAACTTTTAAGTATTCTTAATCTTATTTCATATCAATTACTAATTAGATGAGTCTTAATATATTTGTCTGTAAAATGAAACATTTTATTATAATAATCTTTTAAAATGTTCAATTTCATTTATTGAGATAAATATGCATAATGTATAGAAAAATAAAATTACAAAAATGGGCCTTTTTACACTAATTTTAATCACTTCTAATTAATTGCTTATGTTTTAAAAATTAAATTTATTCAATTAATTGGTTTTGGAACACATTAAATTATTCATTAAAAATAATAATAATATTTAAAATAATTCATTTTGATTATCTTTTTATTTACCTTTGGTTTTACATTTCTTATAATTTTATTAATGATATTTTACATTTTATTCGCATGTTTATCTTGAATTGTAAAATATATCACTGTTAATTTTAATTTGGTATTTTGTATACGTACACGCATGATAGGTGTACTCTCGTACGCGTTCTATAGACACGTACGCGTTCTATATACAGATACACGTTCTATAGACGCGTACACGTTTTATT
Organism: Viscum album; assembly: GCA_963277665.1. Lineage (NCBI taxonomy): Eukaryota > Viridiplantae > Streptophyta > Magnoliopsida > Santalales > Viscaceae > Viscum > Viscum album. The sequence continues at coordinate 472,223,957 of OY728121.1, read as the reverse complement.
TTATACGCACACGCATTCTATATATGCGTATGTGTATATGCACGCATATGTATAATCTATTAAAAAATATTTAAAGGAAAAAATATACTAGAATCTCAGGATCTCATGCAGAAAAAGGAAATGTGGAAAGTATGAATGCACAAAACCATGAAAAGGTTTGTATAGAATGGAGAAGCTTCAGCAACTCCGCCGTGAACCTTCTGAACCCCCAGTCACTCATAGTAAAAAACCCAAATGGAAACAGTAAAAAGCAGAAATAAATGAAAAAACGAAGGGATAAAGGAATTTAACATAGGTCCGATGCCATGGGTGATAGACTTCCAAGGGGCGCTTGTCAATAGAATTTTAAATCCCCTGTAAATGCACCTGTGGAGGTTACCATGGTTTTTCACATGAAGAACCAATCCAAAACACACTTTTTCCTACGCTGATTAATATTTTGGTTTTTCAAATAAATAATTAAACGGCTGGAACATGAAAGAGTGTGAAATTGTAGAAAATAATGCATGGAAAAACACAAGGGTTAGAGGAAAGGTGTTGATCGCTTGGGTTTCTCCAGCGGGTCCTTCATTATCCATTTTTTAGTTTTCTCCCAAAGATTCAATAGATCCCTTAACAACATTCATTACAAATGAAATTAGAAAAAAAAAATCTACTAAAAACTAAATAGAATTATAGAGAAAATTACACTATTAGGGAACCCTCTATACAGTGATCATCACCCACTTTTATACATAGCATCACCTCAACATCTTGGTATACTTGTATTCCAGTTCCATGAATCTACAATATTCCTTCCTCTCAGATTATTTCCACCTGGTTCGCTCGGTGGTCTTCTTCACTCAGCTCTAATAGACTCAGCCTGTGCGTATACCTCACTCAATCGAGAACTATATATCTTGGAGAAGAATCAATAATTGATGTGCTTTAAAATGACGAGATTGTGTGTGTGTGTGTCGTTTCCCAATTAAGATGAGGATAATTAAGAATTTTCTTTTGGGCTGACCCCGATTTCCTTGTGTAAATTATTATTTTAATATCATGTGGTATTAGTTTGTGTGATTTAATATGATGTCAGAGGTTGAATATGAGTCATAGTAGATGAATTTAGTTCGCAAAATCACCTTACTCGAGCTCTGGGTTTATATTTTGTAGGTGAAGATGCGGGACAGCTCACCTTCTGCAAGCTTCAATTTCTGCTTGATCACCAGATGCGAGCTACTTTGTAGGAGGAATCAATCATAAGTGAGTGGTTGATTTTCTTCACCGGACATTGCCCCTTTTCCCCATATTTATTCATACATGAACATAATAGAGCCCATAGCCAGCCGGCAGTTTGGCTGGTTTACACCCGCAGGGGCAAGGGTAATTCTGAACTGAGACGGTTCAGCATGGTCCCCACCAAAGCAGTTCCCCTGGCAGTTATTTTTGAGTTAGTGCAGCAGGATGGGAATCTCCACGTGGAGAGGAGAGAGGCGCATGATCTTTTCAGTTAAAAGGGGAGGAGTTTATATGGGATTTTTCCTATTGTTCGGCTAAGGAGCTTGGGCGGAAAAACAGGGGATTTCCGATTTTCACTCTGTTTTCTGTTTTTCTCCTGTTTCATCCTGTAATTCTCTCCTGCTTTGAATAGTTAATCCATAGCAGTTCCCTCTTTAAGACCTGGGTGCCTACAGTTTTCCAACAGAACACCTCTTTAGCCACAGAGTTTCAGACACAACCATCTTTGACTATTCTTATATAATTAATGGCCTATAGGATGATTCCTAGGTAGCCTCTTCCCCACGAGACATAATAGCATACAGTACCCTCTGGCCTAGATGAATCTTACGCAGCTGCCCAAAATAACCATTTAATCATACACATCAATAGTTTAATGCTCCGCAACCCTTGAAAATATAAAGATAATGTCACACAGCTTGACATTAAACTTTAAAATCACCAAACACACAGAAATTAATCTATTCGTTATTCCAAATCATTTCAAAGTTAATTTAATCTATTAAAACAAAGAATTTAAATCCATTTCCAATAAAATCCAATTATTTCCCAAATATAATAAAATATGATAAATGCCCAGATATTATCACAATTATGGGGATGTCGTAAAATTAAAAATAACATAAAAATTTGTAAATTTCATGATTAATCACTGCCCCACATTTATTCATTTGCACTCATGGGAAAATACCTGCAACAAAATCATATCCAAACATAAATATCACAATGTCCACACTTCATCAAAAACTCAAGCCTGAGTTGGTGAAGTTCAATCAAACTGAGATTGGTTTAATTATGAATTTAACATGTAACAACATTTTTAAACCCTTTCCCTTCAGTTCCTCACCCACTGTTCAGTTTCACACATTCTTGATTCAACATATGCAACAATCTGATACATCATATTCCCCTTCTTCATCTGAGTTTACTATTCCCCACCTTGTTTGTTCCCCTTGAAAACGAGCACTTATTTTATTTTTCCCATCCATGTTTTATACAAAACACTTATTCAAATGAGTAGAGCTAACTCAGCACCAAACCATCCCTAGATATCAGGAATCCCCCGAGACAAATTTTATTAGTCAGGGCATGAAGGCATTTCTTGGGATGCTAGCTCTCAAGTCGCTCAAACTCTTATTTAATATCTTAACTCACACACACGTCCTTTTTCTTCTTAGAAAACATCAAGTGGGGTCCCAAATAATCATTTTACACAGGTAAATATAAGTTATCAAATGGCCCTTTAAGTTTTCTCCCTAAGGTGTTATTCGTTTACAGTAAATGGTTCACTCGATTTCTGGTGCAAAAAAAACAATGGTTAAACATCCAAATAATTATTCACGCTAAACCATTTCAATCAATCTACTATTTTGAGGTTCTCAAAAAACTGAGTCCATGTTTCTAAAGTGATTTTCACAAGTAGGAACATGAGTAAGATATCTATTTAATCTCATATCTATTTAATCTCGAATCCTAAAAAACTACTAAAAAATTTTAAAAATCAAAAAACAAAAACAATATACAAGCCCTAACAGGTTGGTGTGACTCCCCCACACTTAGATTTAACTACACGTTATTTTTGTTTAAATGGAATCAAACTACTAAGGAGAGAGCAAAACTAACTTAGATTTAACTACATGTTATTTCTGTTTAAATGGAATCAAACTACTAAGGAGAGAGTAAAACTAACTTATTGGAGAGGGGATGACATGTAACACCTCCATGTATCCTTCAATGTGCCCAAAATATTACGTTCCCTTCATGTCACCTAAAAAGGAAGCAAAAAACATATTTCTATACTAAAAATAATCAAGAAAAACATATATGAACACTTATTTATAGGTTGGACAGTAGTAGATTTCAAATTTAAGTGGGTTATATAGTTGTTGTCTTCACTGTAATCTATAAAGATGTAACGTCCTGGGACCGGTTCACTCCTGAGTAACCAAATCTGGTTGGCTACATGGCCTTTAGCACGCCTCCCCCGTATGCCAGAGAAAGCCGACTAGAAGTGAGTGTCTAGGGTATGTCTATAGAGGTTCATAGCTTTCTCTGTCTGGTATCTATTACCAGAGGTTTGTACCCCATTTAACTTGAGTTGCAGCTCTGTTGACAGCTCTGATAAAAAAAGACCAAGCTTTTGTGTGGAGCGAGCTGTGTCAAGCAACGTTCAACTATCTAAAGGGGAAGTTGGTCAGTGCTCCAATGCTCCAGTTGCCAGAGGAAGGGGTGATGTTCGAGGTGTTTTGTGACGCTTCCCGTCTGGGCTTGGGATGCGTCTTGATGCAGCAACGGGCAGTGATCTCATATGGGTCTAGGCTGTTACGTCCTCATGAACGTAACTATGTCACTCATAATCTAGAGCTAGCAGTGGTTGTGTTTGCGATGAAGTTGTGGCAGCATTACCTCATTGGAGAGCGCTTTGTGGTCTTCACAGATCACAAGAATTTGAGGTATATCTTTTCCCAACGAGATTTGAATTTGCAACAGCGGAGTTGGATGGAGTTTCTTCAAGACTGTAATTTCAAGGTCACCAAAACCTCAAGAAAGGGGAATGTCATGGCTGATGCCTTGAGCAGGAAGTCGCAGAAGGAGGCAGTTCAGAAATCTATGAACGCTTTGAAGGCGATGGAGGAGTTGGCAGCCTTGCACTTGGATGCAAGGATGGACAGCGGTAGAGGTTGTTTGTTTCAGATAATGGTGTAGTCTTCTCTGATGCAGCAGGTGGAGGAGTCTCAATGGGGAGACTCAGAGGCAGAGGTATTGTGCGATCATTTTAGCCATGATGATGCTCCGGAGGGATGGTTAGAGGATGGTTAGAGGATGGTTAGAGGATGGTCAGAATCGAATGTTGTTCCATGGAAGACTGTTTGTTCCGATGGCGATGTGCGAGGAAGTCCTCTGTGAGTTTCATAACTCACCTTTAGCGGTACATCCAAAAAAATTTAAGATGTACCGTGGCTTGAGGATGCAGTCTTGGTGGCCCGGGATAAAGCGGGCAGTGGCAGAGTTTGTGGCGAGGTGCTCAGTGTGCCAGCAAGTAAAGGCTGAGCACCGTGTTCCCGGTGGTTTGTTGCAACCCTTGGGTGTCCACGATTGGAAGTGGGATGACATCTCGATAGATTTCGTCATGAGGTTACCCAGGGCTCAAGGAGGCTACGATGCTATCTAGATAGTAGTGGATCAACTGACGAAATCAGCTCACTTCTTAGCGATCAAGGAGTTGAGCGCAGTGGATGCTTTAGCCAAGAGGTATGTGGTGAAGTGGTGTGGTTGCACGGAATTCTAAGGTCCATTATCTCAAACCGAAACGCGCGGTTTACCTCACAAGTCTGGAGGGGATTACAGCATGCTTTTGGCACCCAGTTACGCCCCAACACTATTTTCCACCCTCAGACAAATGGACAGACAGAACGGACTATCCAGACGCTGGAGGATATACTGCGAGCATACATCTTAGACTTTGGCGGATCTTGGGTACAACACCTGCCTTTGCTAGAGTTTGCATTCAATAATATCTATCACTCTTTCATTGGCATGGCTCTGTTTGAGGCATTGTACGGGAGACCGTGTCGTTCTCCGTTGTGCTGGACGAAGGTTAGAGAGACCGTTGTTCTTGGTCTCGAGGTTATGCATAGCATGACAGAGAAGGTTTAGCTCATTCGTGAGAGGATGAAAGCAACATAGGACAAGTAAAAGTCGTATGCCAATCGCAGGAGGAGGCCCTTGCAGTTCGAGGTTGGGGACCACGTGTTTTTTATGGTTTCCCCTCGACGATGAGGGCAACGGAGGTTTGGCAGAGGGAGAAAGCTTTCTCCCAGATTTGTTGGACCCTTCAAGGTGTTGGGGAGAGTTGGCGAGGTGGCATACCAGTTGGCGCTGCCACTGCAGTTGGAGAGGATCCACGATGTCTTTCACATCTCTCAACTCCTACGGTATCTTCACGATGACTCTCATGTCATTGACTGGAGATAGTTTGTTGCGAAATCGTCGGGAGTCACAATGACAGAAACGAGAAAACGAAAGGAAATGCAGAAGAAAGAAAAAAACAAGAACACAACGATTTACGTGGTTCGGGAATAATCTCTACGTCCACGGGAGAGGCAGAACTTCACTATTTCGGGAGCACAAAATTACAGAGGATTTTCTGTGGTAACCCTAGCCCGAAAATGGGCTATAAAATGAAGAGAAGACGATCACTGTTTCGAAAAGTAAGTCCGCGTTGCTACAGTGAATGACGACCACTTTTGTCAAAAGTGCTACAGTACTGCTGACTCCGAAGTCCGCACTGCTACAGTGTTTGTCGATGTCGGTCGGTCAGCTCCGCTACAAGCATTCGACCCAACCGAATCGGGCTACACCAATCCAACAGAGTTGTATATCAAAAACGATGCGACATATGTGGAATGTCTGATAGAGATCCAGGATCGTCGGGTGCTGCACAGACGGACTATTCCTTTGGTTCGCGTGTTGCGGACTGGAGGAGAGTACTTGGGAGCGAGAAACACAAATGCATTCCTAGTACCCAGAGTTGTTTTGAATTTTTTCCCCTGTTCTATTTTGCCTTGTGATGTAATGTTCGAACCTTGTTTGTTATGAGATGAGTTATTTCCTTGTTTCGTAATGTGTGATAAAGTCCTGATGCGTAAAGAGGGGAGGACCTGATTCCTAATCAAAACGCATTAATTGCAAGGCGATTAAACCCGTGTCGGCGAGTCAGTTTCTCCCAAAGCGGATAGTATCTTGACATGGAGGATGGAATTCTCTGGTTCGCATGTTCGGACAGCGTGGTTGTTGTGGTTGTATGGTGTGTCTTGTGGTTGTTTGGGTTGGCGGATGTCAGAGGAGGTGCTCTTGGATGCCAAGGTTTCCCTCCCGCCATCGAACAACACAGGGTGGTTTATCATTGAACTTTGATGTCGGTAGCGGTGTTTCAAGCATAGCAAGATCCTTGAGAGGTATCTCATGGGGTGGTTGTTCGGACCTCTCTTTTCCTTATGGGTTTGGTTTTGAATTCTTGGGGGCGAAAATAGTTTCAAAGGCATTTGATGTAATGGCATGGACCTCTCCGGTCCATTACTTTGTGAAAATCTAGTGGTTAAAGTGTTTTGGGAGGTCACGGTGACTCGTTTCAAGAGTTTTCTAAAATTCCAGTTTTTCAACAGTAGGTCGTGATGGTGACTCGCAACGGTGAGTCACACCGGTAGGTCACGACAATGAGGCGCATCGGTGACTCGCAACGGTGAGTCGCACCGGTAGGTCACGACAACGAGGCGCATCGGTGACTCACACCGGTAGGTCGTGACGATGAGGAGCAGCAGTGACTCCCACCTATAGGTCACAAGGGTGAGTCGCAACGGTGACTCGCACCGGTAGGTCATGACGGTGACTCGCACCGGTAGGTCGCGACAGTGAGTCGCAGCGGTGACTCGCACTGGTAGGTCGCAATGGTAAGTCGCAACGGTAGCTCACCCAATGGTAGCTCGTCCAATGGTGAGTCAGGACCAGTGAGTCAGAACAGTGACTCGCACTGGTGACTCACACTGACTCATCTAACGGTGAGTCATTTCCAACACTGTCATATTTCCAGTCTTCCCAGTTTTCTACAGTTTTTCCCCTTTAACGTTTTCTTTAACGTAAAATTAATTTAATGTCATATTTAATGGTTTTTTGAGTCATTTCGAATCATATTTATCTTCTAAAAACCTGAAACTTCCTTTGACTTCCAAACCACGTGGTCTTGATCAAGATCCTCCTTTAATGGCTTTTAAAAACCATTTCTCCTGTTGATCTAGGAGCTAGTCTTTCTAAAGCCGAGATCTTCTCTTCCTTGTGTGCTTCCCTTTCTCTTAGTGCAAGACGCCCCAAGCCTTTCTTCCCAAGGAATTGTGTGTTTGTGTTGTAGACTTTGGATCACGTTTCCCCTGAAGTCTTTTTCCTACTGCATGTGCGCTCCCTACTAGACGCAATAAGGAAGTATTGATCGTTTCCTTCTTCCAAGTAGGTTTCCTTCGTCCCTCTTAATTGTGCATCATGTGGGGTGGACATATGAATGTCTCCCTTGTGAATATAGTGGAATACCAAATTAATAAAGACAATTTAATTGGTTCGAGATCAATATGCGGGGCGGGGGGGAAATGACGTATGATCTGCTTGTTATTTGTTTTTGGTTGTTGTGAATTATACAGGCTAAACACCCCGCTGAAAATCATGGTCGTTGGGGGTCTTTGTTCGCACACTAGGTAATGATTCTGTAATGCATGATGTTTGGCTTTCTGTCGAACAATTGTTATGAAATCGGTTAACCACATACACTCGGCTAATAAATGGATACCCCAGGACCAAACTGTTTCTATGATAACCCCTAAAGTTAACGAGCGGAATTAAAGAACATATGACTTGCTAAATCTGAATATGTTTTGTTTGGTTTGTGTGGTGATACAGTTGTGAGTACCGTTGTGTGTGGGTGGGTGGTTCGGAAGGTGTAATAGAATCTCATGTTGAGAGATTGATTGATTATGGAATGGATGGACAGTATTGTGCAGCGGGGCTGCGATCAGGTTTTGTTATGTTGTGTGGGTGTGGTGGGGTTACGCAGTAGGGCTGCCGAGAGTGGTTGTGATAGGTGTGTTGTAGTTGTGATGAGATGTTTTGTTGGGTGTGGGTGTGGGTTGGGGGTTTACTTTGTTGAGGGGATGGATTGGGCGGAATGACTTTGAAGAATGATGATGACAATGGTTGGTATGGGTAATTTGTCTGGAGATTCTCCATGAGTAGCATGCAGAAAGCTTCACCCCGTGCCTCAAGATCGATGTATGTTATGTTATGAATGGGTGTTAAATGGAGAGGAATGTGAAGTGGGTTAATTTACCATGGTTCTCCTTTCTTTGTGTGACTTTCGTTGTGCTGCTTGTTGTGGTCTGTGTTACTTAGTTTCCCGGATAGTGATGGAGCAAATAAATACTTAATAATGTTGAGATGGCATGAGTTGGTTTGGTAAATGGGAAGCAGTTTGTCAATGAAAAGTTAAACAATGGGTTGCACGGTTAACTACGGTTAAAGCTAAATAATGAAATGAATGGGTGTTGCGCGAAAGAGCCCTATGAAGCGGTTTTAATTTATCAACTTCCGATGTGACCGTTGCTGATACTAATAGAGGTAATTGTTGTGAATCTCGTAGGTTGGGCTTGAGTGCTTGATAATATATATATATATATACATACACTATATGTTCTTGTGATTTCTATACGCACTCCACCCTAGTTGAGCACCATGTGCCGAACACCCTCATTGTCACGGGGGAGGGTGTCTTTCCCAAACATCCCGGTGGGAGGATGGATGACTGGTCACCCGCTCTTCCCTGCTCCCTCTTCCAGACGGAATAGCCCAAGATTCTTCGGGCAGGTTGTGGTTCGTGAGGCCCAGGTGTGTACAGATGAGTTGTGTTTCTCAGGTGTCTTCGGGATGAGGTGTGGTAGTGGCTCAGGTGTCTGCGGGTGGGATGTGTTGTGGTAGTGGCCCAGGTGTCTGCGGGTGGGATGAGGTGTGGTAGTGGCTCAGGTGTCTGTGGGCGGGATGTTTTGTGGTTGTGAGGCCCAGGTGTGTGCGGGCGGGATGTGGTTTGTTTTGTTCAGAAGAGGTGGTAGCGCTAGGATGTTTGTCGTTAGGGTGTGAGAGCAGCTAATCAGTGGAAAAGTGGTACGGGGTACCCTATTATCGATGTGCTTACTATATTACTTTACTTGATTTGCGTTACTTGGTGAGCGTTGTAACGTCCCGGTTCGGGAAGCCACCAAGAGGTGCCCCGTACCCGGTTAGTCACATGGCCTCAAGCGCATTTCCCCGAACGCCAGAGGCTGCCGACTAACAGCGAGGGCCTTGGGGGAAACTATGCCCTCATTGGCAGAGTAACACAGCGGAAGTAAATCAATAGCAATAGCGAAAGCAGCAAAAGTACCATAACAAGAGTAAATAGTGGAAGACTAGAAGTAATAACAACTGGAGCACATATATAAGATAATGCATGATACATGTGTCTAGGAAAACAGTCAAACAAGTCAAGATGTTGAATACAATACTAATCCAAAGTACAAAAGGAAAACAAGTAAACAACTCCTCAGCATCGCAAGTCATTGTTTGGTCTCATGCTCTCCAGCTCCAAACCAGTCAAGTACCTGAAGTAGAAGGGCGTTTTCCCTTATCTATGTCTGCAACAATATAATCTGTTTGGGCCCAAAAGTATGGTCCAAACAGGGTGTGAGACTAAATCCCAGTAGGCAACCACCACAAGATCTGTGTCTAACAGTCAGTGAATATATGGTAGGTAATCAGTAAAGAAAACAGTAAACAAGGAAGTACTGAGCAGTAAACAATCCACAGTTTCAATGCATTCAGTTTCATATATCAAGCAACAGCTAATCAAAGCAGGTAACCCTCTGGGTAGTACTCACAGCCTAACCCCTTGACGCACGTCTGTCGTTGGGCGTGGAAAAAACAATTTAATTTTTCCTAGTGCAGCATAGAAGCTGACCAGGGTCGTCTCACTTGAGGAGTTTTGTCAATCGTTTGCTTAATCTAATTTAACTAAACTACTTATTTTTGTTGTTTTTATATTATATAGTAATGGAATACAATTAAAATAAAAGATAAAACTAACATGCAATGACAAAATGCAATTAATGAAGAAAGAACTTGGCTTTTATGGGTTTGTATGTGGGTTCCATTACATTGGTGGTGTCCACGCTGTCCGCCCGAAAAAAATGTTCTACTTCAATGAATTTTCAGACCCTCTAGATGGCCGAATCTGCTCCTGATCCAGAAGACAAAAATGAAGGAAATAAAATAAGGATTCTAACAAAATTTGAATCAGAAAATTTGGAATTATATTTTTCAGTAAATGACCAAAATACCCTTGACGTAAAAATCTGTCAAAAATCCAGAATTAGTCATTTTTCACATTTATGCTCAAAATAACACTAAAACCTAAAAACGTGACAATTACTCATTCAATAACACTATGGTGGGATTATAAACAATGATTTACAGTATAAAATATAGGAAAATGTAAGCTTCATTACTCCCTCACACTTAAACATTGCACTCCTGGGCAATCATCATACATCCAAATCAATTTCCACACAACAATCAAAAATGAGAAAATATCAATGATCTTATCCAAAATAGAATTCTATCATGTCTCATATATGAATAACAAGCCTCCCTCATTTTCATTTCAATTATTAAAATTTGTTCAACCTCATAAATCAAATCATGGCCCAATCACAACCTACCTCACATTGAATTTTATGTCACTCTTCACTCAAGAGAAATTGAATCTAGAGTTATACTCATACTTGAAAATCGCATGTATCACCATAGGTTTGTGAAAATTCTCATTTCTCCACAGCGTGAAACATGAAAATGAATTTAATCATGAGGGTTTTAATTAAAGGTTCAAATGATTCTGTGGCTTAGGGTTGGTGGGAAAATGATTGAAAACGTTTCAGGCTAGAAAGAGGAGGTTGGACTTTTAAGTACAATGCATGATTAAATCAAGTGAAAACATAGGAAATTACTCACTCAATCCCGCTTTAAAATATGAAAAACAACACCCCCCCCCCCCTTTTATGACATGGTACATGAGCCAAGAAGTGATTATAATGAATGATATCATCTATGTTCTCCTTTTTTTTAAAGCTCCAGAAAGGCACAACTTTATTTTCTTTTTCTTTTTTTTTCATGGAGGATGAACTGAAAATTGAATACAAAGAATGAATGACAATTCATGCCCTTGATTTTTGAGAGGGACATGTGTCATAAAATAATGTACAATGAGGAATTCAATCTCATCTCCATTTTTTTTCTTTTTTTTTAAAGGAGAAATGGATGAAACAAATAAAGCACAATGAAATGACGACACATGCCCAATTCACTTATTGTCCACTGCCCAAAGTATTGACACACACCTCGCATCACCAATAAATGATACACATCCCAATGAACACACACGAAAGGCCCTTCCCCCACACTCAAACTTGAAATATCCATGCAAAAATACTAAAAGTGCGGGTAGGTAAGGAAAAATTGGCTTGTAATGTGGCTTAAACCTATAAAGCAATTCATGGCATCTAAGGGCTTACAAAGGATAAATGTAAAGGTGGGTCTCAAGATAAAATGTGGCTAGCCAAAGAGATGCCTAAATCATTTCAAATACATTCCATGAAATCCAAAGCTTCGAAAGAGAATATTCACAAATTCTGGTTCTCACACAAAATTCAAGTTTCCCTCAAGAAAGTGTGGGTACTAGAAAGAATATGTAAAAGTGGTTTAGAATATCTCACAGGATTGGAAAAATATTTTGAGTCAGTGTTTCATGGGCATGGATTTTAGAAGTTAGTCAAACTCATTAAAATGCTTGAAAATCCATTTCAAGAGAAAAGAATTCATATCAACAATCATTTAAAATCCATTATTTCAAAAACCATTTCAACTCTTTCAAAATCAATTGATGTGTGAAAAGTGATAAGAATATTCATTAAAGCTCAAAATATGTTTTGGACCAAAAAATGAAAGGAGTTTAAATGATAATCATAAAAAGCGATCTCCCTTTTGAAATAAAGATTTGGTCGTCTTCCTCTAATTCTCGGGGCTTCCTTCTTCCTTCATGATCCTACAAAAGAAAAATTATTCAATTAATCACAAGGATCATTTCATTTAAGCTCAAAATGAAAAGAGAGAGGGGGCCACATGCTAGACTAATTCCTAATACTGAATTTGAAATCTAAATTCCTAATATTGAAAATTAAATTACTATAAAGAAAGTAAAGGATAAATCTTAGTATGATCCCCCAAGTGGGCCCTGGCATCTTTTACTGCCTCCAGAGGGTAGTAGCAGCTTTTATCCATAATCTGTCGGTGGATGAAGCTTCTTTGATTTAAACCACCACATGTGGCTCTTCCCATCTTGAAGTTCTTTGTTCTTGTTGAGGAGGACTCCATAGACAGAGTATACCAGATCCGCCCCCTTCACAATTTGGTACAGCTTGCATGGCTGGGGTAGGATGAAGTAGGGAACCTCCTCTTCATTTGTTGTTACTTGTGCAACATTCCCTTTCCCTTCTTGTGCTCCACCTAGTAAATATTCAGTGTGTTCATGGAGCTTTAAATGTTCCTCAACAGGTGCAATTTCTTTTCCCTCATCATCCTCCAATGCATAATATGAGATGGCCGAATCTGAAAATTCAAAACTATTAGGGGTGATACTCAAATTATTTTCAATAAAATTAAAAGAGTTTGAGTTTAAGATTGTATCATCTCCCTGAGTCGGTTCGACTTTAATCTCATCTTCAATTTAATGTGCCTCTTGGAGTTGATCTTCACTGGATGGAGGTAGGTAGTCTGGCTCCTCCACCTCATGTTTGGATTCGACTTCATGGATGTCTTCAGTGAAATTAGGAAAGACTATTGGCACTTCCTTCTTGGCCTTGAATCTTTTTAAGTCAGCTTGGAGTTCATCGACCATGGCCATCAAATCTTCCAATGAGATCCATGTTGCTATGCCTCTTTCCACTTGCTTGACCGTTATCATCAGCGCATCGGCTCTGCATTGGAAGGTCTCCTCAGTGTAGTCAGTTTCTTCCTCCTACACCTGTCAGTAATTGTTCCATGCAGAATAATTTAGATTTGAATGCATCATGAAAAATGTTTTTTTTTGGAAATTTTTTATTTTTAAAAAAAATGGAAACAATATAAAATTTTAAATTAAAAAAAGTAAAGTAAACAACCGATTAGCTCCCCGGCAACGGCGCCAGTTTTGACGTACGACTGTCGTAGGGCGTGGCAAAAGCAATTTAATTTTTCCTAGTGCAGCATAGAAGCAAACCAGGGTCGTCTCACTTGAGGAGCTTTGTCAATCGTTTACTTAATCTAATTTAACTAAACTACTTCTTTTTGTTGTTTTTATATTATCTAGTAATGGAATACAATTAAAATAAAAGATAAAATTAACATGCAATGACAAAATGCAATTAATGAAGAAAGAACTTGGCCTTTATGGGTTGGTATGTGGGTTCCATTACATTGGTGGTGTCCACGCTGTCCGCCCGAAAAAAATGTTCAACTTCAATGAATTTTCAGACCCTCTAGATGGCAGAATCTGCTCCTGGTCTAGAAGACAAAAATGAAGGAAATAAAATAAGGATTCTAACAAAATTTGAATCAGAAAATTTGGAATTATATTTTTCAGTAAATGACCAAAATACCCTTGACGTAAAAATCTGTCAAAAATCCAGAATTAGTCATTTTTCACATTTATGCTCAAAATAACACTAAAACCTAAAAACGTGACAATTACCCATTCAATAACACTATGGTGGGATTATAAACAATGATTTACAGTATAAAATATAGGAAAATGTAAGCTTCATCACCCCTCTAGTTCAACTAAACAAGTACAAGAAAGCAGCTAAACACAAACGGTAATCCTCTGGGAAGTACTCACAGCCTAACCCCTCTGGTTCAACCAAACAAGACAAGCAACCCTCTGGGCAGTACACCCAGTCTAACCCCTCTGGTTCAGCTTAATCATAGACTCTCTGAGGAAACACTCGTCGTCAATTCCTCCTATAGTCTCGTATCGGTAACTAAAGGCGCTCTAGGGAAGCACTTACGTCACATTATCCATGTGGCCCGCGTCGAGGAACTACAGACACTCTGAGGAAACACTTACGTCAATTCCCCCTATGGTCTCGCATCGTAAAAGTAAACAGACACTCTGGAGAAGCTCTTACGTCCATTCTCCCTATGGTCTACTACACCAGGTTCTCACGGCTCTGTGTAAGTCAAGCAAGCATAGCAGCGCGTATCGGCCAAAGTAAACCTCAAGAACTACTTGGCTAAATAGTCTACAGCATAACAGTATGTCAAAGAAACAGCCACACCATCCTACAATACTAGGCATGGGAAAAACAAGGCAGCCTAACAGGCTAAGCAGTACCAAAAGGTCATAACTAAAACATGCAACGACAAACACCTCCAAAGCATAGCAACTAACCCTATTCTCATTCAATTAACCTCTATTCAAGCATACAAGCATAGCAGATAATTAACAAGGCCAAAACAGTAAGCACGCAATACCCCGTTCAAGGGTATTGGTCAAATTGCACATATAACTCAAAGAATTTCAACGAAAAAGCACAAACCACTTACCTCGGTGTTGTAGGATCGATATACGTGAACCTCAAGCCTTGAATCGCCCAAGAACACCGTAGATCTACAAAAACGCTAAAAACACTCAACCGAAGATAACTTGAGAAAGAGCAGGAATCAGGAAACGAAGTTCTAGCAGAAGGAAGAGCTTACCGAGGCGATTCCAACGCAATCGACGGCGGTCGATTCGGATAACAGACGCTCGATCGGGAGCTCAGAGAAATATCGGCGTCGTTCTCTCGCTCTCGGACGAACCAAACCTAGAAGGAGGTGGTTTTGTCCGTCAGACGTGATCCCGGTACGTTTAATGAAAAAAAAGTACACGGCGTGTACTTTTGAGGTACACGGCGTGTACTTGCCCTTACCGAGCCCCGCTTTAGGCGGCCTCCAAGTCACCACACACAGCCGTGTGCACAGCCGTTACATGGTCAGCACACAGTTACCTGCGGTAACCGAGTACACGGTGTGTACTCATAAAGTACACGTGTACTTCAAAATTTTTCAGAAACTCGTCTTTTTCCCAAAAACACCAGAAAAAGGAAAAACATACCTGAAAAGAAGATCTGAGTTCTTACAAACTTCCCCCCTTAAAGAAATTTGTCCCCGAATTTCCCTAGCAAGGCGGCGTAGAAGAAGAGTCCTCAAACAGCTTCAGCCACTGTGATCGTACATCGATCTCCCTCTCCCAAGTCTCGTCCTGTACTCGTCCGTGCTGTCATAGCACTCATACCAGAAGAACAAACTGTCCACGGAGAACCTTCATAATTCGATCAACAATCTGAATAGGATGCTTCTCAAACGAGGCGTCCACCTCTAACTCAACCTCCTCAGGTTGAAGAACATGAAACGGGTCTGAGAAGTAACGTCGAAGCTGAGAAACGTGGAAAACGTCGTGCATAGCTCGGTACCTCTGAGGTAACTGCAACCGATAGGCAACCGGCCCAACTCTCCCCAACACCTCAAACGGCCCGACGTACCTCGGCGAAAGCTTACCCTGTCTCATAATCCTTCGGTGTCCCAACCTCAGTGTGACACGCAGGAAAACCTGATCCCCGACCTCGAACTCCAGAGGTCGTCTCCGCTGATCAGCATAAGACTTTTGTCGAGACTGTGCAGTAGTAATCCTCCTCCGAATCAACTCTATCTTCTTTGTGATCTCTTGGACAAGACGAGGTCCCGACATAGCTGTCTCTCCAGCTTCCAGCCAACATAAGGGTGATCGGATGACCTACCGTACAAAGCCTCATAAGGTGTCATCTGAATAGTTGCTTGAAAACTATTATTGTAGGCAAACTCCACAAGAGGTATGTGTTTCTCTCAAGAACCTCCGAAATCAAGGATGCATGCTCGCAGCATATCCTCAAGCACCTAAATCGTACGCTCGGACTGGTCATCTGTTTGGGGATGATAAGTTGTATTCAAAAGTACATGTGTGCCCAAGGCCTCCAAAAGTCCCTGCCAGACCCGAGAAGTAAAACGTGCGTCCCTGTCTGAGACAATGGAGTGTGGAACCTCATGTAAACGTACAATCTCTCGGATGTACAACCTTCTCAGCTCATCAACACTGAAGGTTTCCTTGATCGGCAAGAAGTGAGCAACCTTCGTGAGTCTGTCAATGACAATCCAAACAACATCATTCCCTTGAGGCGACCTCGGCAGACCTGTCACGAAATCTATCGCGACATCATCCCACTTCCACTCGGGAATGGGTAACTACTGGAAAAGCCCTGCGGGTCGCTGATGCTCCGCCTTCACCTGCTGATAGGTGGAACACCTCATAACGAACCCAACAACATCTCTCTTCATACCTGGCCACCAATACTGACGGTGTAGATCACGATACATCTTGGTGACACCGGGATGAATTGCCCAGACTGAGGAATGAAAGTCCCGCATCAACTCCTCGTGTATGTCTGCTGGCACCCATACGCGCCCATGAAAACGCAAGATCTCATACTCGCCTATAGTCCATCAAGGAATAGGGTCCTCTCCTGACACACTTTCCTGTAGGACTAGGCCTTCAGAAACTGATAGTTTCCTTATTCGCACTCGATCAAGAAGAGTAGAGTTAACAGCTACAAAAGAAAGAAACGTTTGCCCCTGCCTGTCGTGCACCTCCAAATGCATCTCAGAGAACAGTTTCATAAGCTGTTACTCACTGCTGGCCTCCTGAACTGCCTGCATCTGAGTCCTCCTGCTCAGCGCATCAGCCACTGCGTTGCCTTTCCTAGGCGTGTAGGCAAGCTCAAAGTCAAAAGACTGAAGGTATTCAACCCACCTTCGCTGTCTCAAATTCAAGTCACGCTGAGTGAAGATATACTTCAGACTTTTGTGATCGGTGAAAACTACAAAATGCTCTCCCAGAAGATAATGTCTCCAACAGCGTAAGGCATGAACAACTGCAGCCAACTCAAGATCGTGCATCGGGTAATTCCTTTCATGTGGTCTCAACTGCCGAGACCCGTACGCAACGACTCCTTCCCCCTGCATAAGCACTGCTCCAAGCCCGATACCTGATGCATCACAGTACACAGTATAGCCCTTGCCCAGCTCTGGCAATACTAGTATCGGTGCTGAAGTCAACCTCCTTTTCAGCTCCTGAAAGGTTGACTCACAAGAATCTGACCACAATAACTTTGCACCCTTCTTAGTCAGACCCGGCAATGGCGCTGTTAAGCATGAAAAGTTCTATATGAAACGTCTGTAGTATCCATCCAACCCTAGAAAACTCTGCACCTTAAAGACGTTTTTCAGCTGCTCCCAGAAAACTACTGCTCTCACTTTCTCTAGGTCTACTGATACTCCTGTCTTTGAGATAACATGACCCAAGAAGTGAATCTGGTCCATCCAAAAATGGCATTTTGAGAGCTTAGCATATAACTGATGCTCTTTCAGTGTACTCAAAACGATCTCAAGATTTTTAGCATGGTTGTGTCAAGTGTGAGAGTACACCAAGATATCGTCCACGAAAACCACCACGAAAGAATCCAAGTATGGATGGAACACTCGGTTCATCAGTGCCATGAAAACTGCAGGTGCGTTCGTGAGACCGAACGGCATAACCATATACTCGTATAGACCATACCTGCTCCGAAAGGCTGTAAGAGGTATATCTGATGGTCTAACGCGCAACTGATGGTAACCGGACCTCAAGTCAATCTTCGAGAACACCCGGGCTCCTCGAAGCTGATCAAAGAGATAATCAATCTTTGGCAAGGGATATCGGTTCTTGACTGTCAACTGGTTCAACTTCCGATAATCCACACAAAGTCTGAGGGTATCATCTGCCTTCTTCGCAAACAGGACAGGCGAACCCCAAGGAGAAGTACTGGGTCGGATGAAACCCTTTGCTTGCAACTCCTCCAACTGCTTCTTGAGCTCCTGTAACTCAGGTGTAGTCATTCTATAAGGAGGAATGGATACTGGTGCCGCTCCTGGCATAAGCTCGATCGAAAAGTTCACCTCTCACTCCGGAGGCAAACCTGAAAAGTCCTCTGGAAAGACGTCCCTGAAACAATCCAGTACTGGAGGAATGTCCATCTGCAAAGTTCCCTGGTCATCCAGATATAGACTAGCAATCTGGGCTGTAACTCCTCCCAACCCATGATGCTCGGGTCCCACTCTACTCGCATGGACATCCCATTCGCCCTTATGAAAAAACGATCCGCCCTCTGGTGATGTGAAACTCACCCTACGGCAATAGCAATCGACAACAGCCTAGAAGGAAACTAACCAGTCCATTCCGAGAATGACGTCATAGCCCGTCATCTCCAAGACATAGAGGTCCCTTGAGAAGTGACACCCACCAACCTCAAGAGGGCACTCCTTACACTGACGTACACTAGCCGTTCTAGTCCCCAACGGAGTGTCTAGCGTCAAGATATCAGCAGAAGAAAAGATGCAGAGTCCAAGGCTCTCCACAACAGCAACAGATATAAAGCTATGGGAAGCCCCTGTATCGAAAAGAGCAGAAGCTAAAACTGAGGCAACTAAGATCGTACCTCAAACTGTAGAAGGTTTGGGATCCTGTTCCTGCTGGGTCTGCTCCACTGCAAAAGTCTGGCCTGTATCGCGGCCCTGTGACCCTGCCTGACCACTCTGAGCTGGTCCACCCTGCTGTCGCTGAAAGTCTGGTGACTGACTACCACGGCCGCGACCTCCACCTCGGCCTGAACGGCCGGAAGAACTCCAGTTCCCAGACTGATAAGAAACTGGGGGCGCTGCTCCTGAACGAGGAGTCATAGAAAATTCCATGTCACCAGCTGCTGGTGAGAAGATCTGACAGAAACACTAAAGATGACCCATATTGCCGCAAGATCGACACCCCACTGGGTCTCTCGAGCAATGTGGCCTCGTATGCCTGCTCTTTCTACACTGGTAGCACACCACCTTGCTACCAGAATATATCTCCCGCCTCCTCGGATCTCCGCGCATAGACTCCCTACGATGCTTCCTGCTGTCAGCAGGAGAGATACTAACTCCAGATGTCGAGCCGTCCTGGTTCACAACTCCAAAATCCCTCAAATTGCGCTCCGTGATCGGTGTCTGGTTGACTATAGAAGTGATGGAAGTCAACCTGAAGATGTTCACCCGAGATCGGATGTCGTGCCTCGAACCATCCTCAAACTTCCTTGCCAGGAATAACTCATCACCTCCTGGAATAGGCGTGAAGCGCTGCAACTTAGTGAAGCGAGAAGAATACTCCATGACTGAGAGAGTACCCTGCTCCAGACTCATGAACTCTCGGGCTCGATCGGCCCTCAAAGTCACCGGATAGAAGTAATTATAGAAGGCATGCTGAAACTCATCCCACGCCATAACCTGCTGGCGCCCCGCCTGTGAGATCACATCCCACCATCTCTTGGCGGAATCCCGAAGCATATAAGTAGCGAGTTTGACCCTCCTCTCCGGAGGCGTCTCCAGACGCTTGAAGATAGAAAGCATGGCTTCTAACCATGACTCCGCAGCCTGAGGTCCTCTTTCCCCGGTGAAAGTGGGAGGATGCTGCTGCTGGAAAACCCGCGTCAACTCTGTCATAGACGGAGCAGGATGCGGTACTCCGCAGAAGGTCTGCATGAACCTCATGAAGCCCTCTCGGAACTGTGCATCAGCACCTGTGTCCGGAATGACGGTTGGTGCCAAGACTGGCACTACAGGAGGATCTGCCGGAAGTCCTTGATCAGCCATGTCCGGTGTTTGATCGTTGCCCTGTAACTGGCGTACAACCGGAGGACGTCTTGGTGACATGACTCTGCAAGGTCAAACGCACACCTTAGATCAAATTATCAAGGACCGAAAACTAGAAGAGGAAGGAGGGAACAGGAGAAAGAAAGCATTCAAGTTTAACAAAACAAGGATACACGACGTGTATATTTGATTACACGGTGTGTTCCTTTAAGTCTTTCACATGGGCGTGTACTTCTGTCAAAACTGGTCGTGTAACACCCCATACACGGCATGTTGTCCTTACACACGGCGTGTACTTGAATCCTATTTTCTTGCCCAAGTTCTCTTACACGGCTAAGCCACACGACTCTTTTAGAACAAGACTACACGGTGTGCTAGTGCCAGACACAGCGTGTACTAAACGAGCTTCACCGACCCGTGTTGTTAGTGCCACGGCCGGATACACGGCTCACACTATACGGTGTGTTCAAGACTGACACGGCGTGCATTAGAGAAGACTCAATCGACCCGTGTTGTTAGTGACACGGCCGGCTACACGGTCCTACAACACGGCGTGTACATCTGGTACACGGCGTATCCTACCAAAGACTTCAAACCCCATGTCTCTGCCCACACAGTCTGAGACACGGTTAGAGACTACACGGCGTGTACATACGGTACATAGCGTGTACTTAAGAAAAACAGTTTCTTCCCGAAGAGAAGAACACATGGCGTGTATTCAACATTACACGCTGTGTATTCTGGGTTTTTTCGGACAGTAAGCCTCAGAAACTACTCTGGAACCCAAAAAAAGAATGAAACGAACCTTTAAGTGCCAAATTCCAATTCTTGAGGGCTCATACTCCCCGCGAATCAAAGTTTGACATCTTACATATGTCATAAACAAGCATAAAAAGGCAATGATCCACCAAATTTCGGTCCATGAGGGCCCATAACACCTCAAGAACCAAAGTTTGACGTTCATTCAAACAAAACCTTACACCAACAATACCCTATCAAAAAGAAGGTATTTTTATCAAGGCATATATCACAAAAGCATGCATATCTAGCACAACACCTATCACAACAACATGCAATCGCTGATGCACCCTATATGGTATGACAAGAATGCATGACATGTGATCCCTAACAAATGCCTATATGATGCATGAGATGGCATACCCATGCAGTCCGACCAACAGATGAAATACCAGATGCGCTCTACTAGCCTCTGGTAGATTCAACTGATAGGCTACTAGAGGACGACTCTCAGCTGCTACACATGCAGTCCGACCAACAGATGTGGGAGGAGAAATGGGACCGCCACTAGTGTGAGGCGGAATTTCGAAAAATGATGCTACAGTGGATGAGTCGTTGTGAGGACCTGCAGTAGCCGACGGAAGAGTTTGCTCCACCACCACTGTCGCAACATGCGGTAAAGGATCTCCCAGTGAATCGCAGGACAACACTTCAGTCAACACCGACTACAGAGGCAATCAACTCGCGTTCACAGGCAGTGCATTCACTGCCACTGCTGACCGCGCAGCAGGAGGGGCACTTCATATCCGTGCAGTCTATTGCCGACACTGACGGGGCGAACGTGCAACAAGCTGCATTTTTTGTGACCCCTATTGCTGGAAACATGAAAACTTCAACTTTAGGTTGTTTGACGGCGATGCAGTTTGATGAGGGGGTGTTGTCCCGCCACGCATTGATGGTGGAATTATGTCCTACTTGTGTAGCGGGACATCAGGTAGCCGGGGGGTCGTGCAATCGGGAGGCAATGACACAACAGAGTGGCGAGCTGGCTATAGACACACTTGCATTAGTGATTGTAAGAAAGGGGTAGCCGGACATAGTGATGCCACCGGTAGCACCTAGTGTTGTCATGGTACCGGACTGCATAATGGGGGTGTCTGCACATTCGTTTCGACAAACACCGGCCGCGCCATCCACAAAGCAGCGCATGCCACTCCATCAGCTTCCTTTGGAGGGGGAAAATTTTATTCTGATGGAGATCTCTGGGACCTGCCAGAAGCACATGAAGGATCACGACCCCTCACACCGGAAGGAGCAACATCGCAAACCGCTGACAGACCTTCTGCAGGCTGATCATCTTTCGGGAAGGACTTTATGGAAAATTGCACAGAAAGTCGCTATGCTAGGGAAAGAGCACACACGAAGGGTCTATAGTGCTGGACGGTCCATCTGGGATATTGCTTGGGGAATACGTAAAGTCAAGGTGTGGTATCAACAGGCGTTACTGGCCCATGGAGTAGGGCGGGTCATTTGGTTAATTGCTTGACATGATTGCACGATCAGAGAACCTTGTCCTCAGTTACATGGAGCACGACTTGTGTGGGAGATTGCTTAGCATGTCGGCAGGATCCACCACCTTGAGGACAAGGTGGTTTTTCGGGACGGTGGTAATGACAGAGACCTGTTATAGGAGAGTAAGGGTATAAGTGTCTTTTTAGCTGGGGAATATTAGTTGTTAGATGGAGAGAGATTATGGTTAGTATATTGTTAGGATGGGACCACGTGGATGTTGAGGTTCCATTATAAATAAGTGCAGGGGGTGAGAGGAAGGGGGGAAAAGTGAATATTCTGGTATTCGGCCATTTTGGCTTGGAAGATCGGCCTGTGGGCTTGGGTGGGAGTGTGGCTTGTCACCTCTCGATTTCTTCTTCTTCCCCATCGTCTTCTTCAGTTCTTTCCCTGTAATTCCTAGTAGTTCCAGGTAGCTTCTGCAATATTCAAGTAGTCTGTCCGTAGTATCTATCAATTGGTCTGACCTGCCTTTGCTCCTGTTGTCGGAGCACCCATTGTTTCTTCCTCTGTGCTCACAGTGCCTCATCCATTGTCATCCATTTCCTGCGCATTGAACGAACCGCACACAACTTCACCAGGCGGAGGTGCGCACAGATGGGACACGGGATGCCCGCTCCCGACCAGTGCGGACGTGCACTCTTAGCTCGTTGTGAAATATTCGCTCGGTCTTCACTCGTTGGCCGCGCACGCTTGGAAGTCTCACTCGACGACCAGACGCACCGTCGATTTTGCAGGAGCCGACCGCTGCCACGACTTAGCTCGCTGGTAACGCACCCACCAGGCTCCACGGCGGGGGTGACCTGCCCGCTCACATCTTGCGGAGCCACATCACATCGAGCGTAACTGACTTTTTCCTGAGAAACTTTGCATGGCGGAGAGGAACCACGCCCACCTTCGACGCTACCAGCCGTGACGTCGACAAAGTGGGAGAAAACCGTTGTTGCCGCTGCGCGCACTCCTAAGGAGCCGTGCACCGCACTCTGCTGAGGATTCACGCACCACGCTCTGCTGAGGAGTCACACCCCGCCGACCGGTATTCTCAGCCGGTTTCGGCTCTGAGGAGCGGGGTTCGTTTAGGAACGAGGTAGTTGCAGGCACGGGAAAAAAAGACCACAAGCGGGCCGACTTTTCTGTCGGAGGAGGGAAACACCGAGAAAAAAAAGGGAGAGCCCTACTTCTCTGTACCAACAAAAAAGAAGAAGAAAGAAAGAATGAATGGGGAGGCCCACATTTTCTGCCTCGGGAGGGAAAATAAAGAAAAATAAATAAATAATTCTACTGGAGGACGATGGAGTCCGACCAACAGATGTGGGAGGAGAAATGGGACCGCCACTGGCATGAGGAGGCGGAATTTCAAAAAATGATGCTACAATGGATGAGTCGTTGTGAGGACCTGCAGTAGCCGACGGAAGAATTTTCTCCCCCACCACTGCCGCAACATGCAGCAGAGGATGTCCCGGTGAATCACAGGACAACACTTCAGTCGGCACCGACTACAGAGGCAGTCAACTCGCGTTCACAGGCAGTGCATTCACTGCCACTGCTGATCGCGCAGCAGGAGGGGCACTTTGTATCCGTGCAGTCAGTTGCCAACACTGACGTGGGTGGATCGGGAAAGCTGGGGGCGGATGCGCAATGAGCTGCATTTTTCGTGACCCCAATCGCTGGAAACATGCAAACTTCAACTTTGGGTTGTTTGATGGCGATGCAGTTTGACAAGGGGGCGTTGTCCCGCCACACATCGATGGTGGAATTATGTCCTACTTGTGTAGCCAGACATCAGGTAGCCAGGGGGCAAGTGATGAAGATTTCCTTTTCTATGATCAACATTTGAGCGATGCACTCGACGTTCAATGTTTGATGCTATCATCAATGTCAAGTGAACTCATGAAGTCTCATGAGGACATGGATGCCTATAGCATGCTCGAGCACCTCCGTGGTCTATACCAGGAGAGAGCAAGACAGGAAAGGTTTGAGATCTCCAAGGCTCTATTCCAGAGCAAGCTTGGAGAGGGTGCCCCAGCTGGGCCTCATGTAGTCAAGCTCATTGGCTACATTGAGCGCTTAAAGGTTCTAGGGTTTAAACTCCCTGAAGAACTGGGTACCGATCTCATTCTTGCATCACTTCCCCAGGAATTCTCTAACTTTGTTGTGAACTTCAACATGAACAACATTGAGAAGTCTTTGTCTGATCTCCTTATCCTTATTCGCCAAGTGGATAATAACATGAAGCGTGAAAAACTTTATGTCCTATGGTGAATAAAAGGAAAGGGAAGGCGAAGAGCTTTAAGCCCAAAGCTTCTTCAAAGCCTTCCAAGAAAAGGAAGATCAAAGGGGAGACAAAGGAACAGGATGTTGTTTGCTTCGCATGTGGCAAGAAGGGCCACTGGAAGAAAAACTGCACCCAGCCAAGGAAGCAAGGGGAAGCTTCCGGTGCGTTTGTTATCGAATGCAATCTATCTGTTTCTACTAATTGGGTATTAGATACTGCTTGTGATGCTCACATCTGTATCCAAATACATGAACCAAGTAGATTCAGAAAGATTGAACGAGGTGAGGTGGATCTACGAGCAGCCAACGGAGCCAGACTCGCTGCTGTAGCTGTCGGAGACTACCACCTCACATTGCCTACTGGGATGATCTTGGTGTTAAAGGGTTGTTATTATGTGCCTTCTGTTACTAAAAACATTATTTCAGTATCCAGATTAGATACTGATGGATTCATATTCAAGTTTGGAAATGAATGTTGCTACTTTTATAAAGATAGCATTTGTTTTGGTAGGGCACATTTATATAACGGTCTTTATGTGTTAGACTACACAAACCAAGTAATGACAATCGATGACAAAGTAAATTCACATGACTCGTACCACACCCAACTTTGGCATCACCGGCTAGGTCATGTCAATGAGAAACGTTTGACAAAATTACATCAAGATGGGTATTTAGATTCTTTCGAACTAAAACCACTTGGTGTATGTCATGCGTGTCTACAAGGAAAAATGACTAAAGCCCCATTTAGTGGGAAAGGTGAAAGGGCTAAAGAGCTTCTAGAATTAGTTCACACAGATGTGTGTGGACCATTTCCAGTTGAAGCAAGGGGTGGGTTCTCGTACTTCATAACTTTTACTGATGATTTTAGTAGATATGGATATATCTACTTAATGAGGTATAAGTCAGATTCTTTTGATCGGTTCAAAGAATACAAGAATGAAGTTGAGAACCATCTTGGTAAAAAGATTAAGAAACTCCGCTCAGACAGAGGAGGAGAATATCTTAATCAGGACTTCATTGATTTCTTACGGAAGTTTGGGATTCTATCTCAACTCACTCCTCCTTATACACCTTAGTGGAATGGTGTAAGTGAAAGGAGGAACCGCACCCTGTTGGACATGGTGAGATCAAAGATGAGTCATGCGAATCTTCCATTATCCTTTTGGGGATATGCATTACAAACAGCAGCACACATACTAAACCAAGTACCAACTAAATCGATAAATGGTATTCCATACGAGTTATGGAGTGGACGCAAAGCCATGTTATCGAATTTACATGTGTGGGGTAGCGAAGCATTTGTTAAGGCCTCTTCAGGTAACAAACTTGCACCCCGAGGTACAAAGTGTATCTTTATAGGATATCCCAAGGAAACAAGGGGATATTACCTATACAACCCCTCAGACAAAAAGGTTACACTGGCAAGACACGTCATATTCCTTGAGAGGGAGCACATCTCCAAAAGAGATAGTGGGAGCGAGATAGACTTCGATGAAGTCGAGGCTCAAGATACACATGAGTTGGTACAAGAACAGATTCCACAAAGCCCCGTGGAAGAACAATCTGTTCCAGAGACACAAGAACTGCGTAGGAGCACGAGAGAGGTGAGAGAACCAGAACGATATGGTTTTCTTGTCACCGAGGATGGTGACTCATTATTGGTTGACAATGATGATCCTCTTACCTACAAGGAAGCACTTGAAGGCACAGACGTTGCCAAGTGGCAAGAAGCCATGAATTCTGAAATGGATTCCATGTACCAAAACCAAGTATGGATTTTGGTAGATCCTCCAGTTGATGTAAAGCCTATTGGTAATAAATGGGTATTCAAGAAGAAACTGGACATGGAGGGGCAAGTCAGCACCTACAAGGCACGACTGGTTGCAAAAGGTTTTAGACAGCGTCAAGGAATTGACTATGATGAAACCTTTTCACCGGTTGCGATGCTGAAATCCATCAGAATCCTATTGGTCATTGCTGCTTACCATGACTATGAAATTTGGCAAATGGATGTCAAAACAGCTTTCCTTAACGGGAACCTCCAGGAAGATGTCTACATGACACAACCTGAAGGGTTTGTGACTCCAAAGGATGCCAACAAGCTATGCAAGTTGCAGAAATCCATTTATGGATTAAAACAAGCATCAAGGTCATGGAACATTCGTTTTGATGAAGCTATAACGGAATTTGGCTTTGTTAAGAACGAATGTGAGTCTTGTGTCTACAAAAGGTTTAGTGGAAGTGCAGTCGTTTTCCTAATAGTATATGTTGATGACATATTGCTAATTGGAAACGAAGTACCTGTCTTACAGTCAGTTAAGGCATGGTTGCATAAATGCTTCTCCATGAAAGACTTGGGCGAGGCGGCATATATTCTTGGGATCAAGATCCATCGTGATAGATCTAAGAGAATGCTGGGCCTGAGTCAAAGTACATACATTGACAAGATACTGAAGAGATTCAGTATGGAACAGTCCAAGAGGGGATTGTTGCCAGTGTCACATGGCATTCATCTTTTCAAGAAAATGTGTCCTCAGACACATGAGGAAAGAAAGAGAATGGCAAGGATCCCTTACGCATCCGTGATTGGGTCAGTCATGTATGTTATGCTATGTACGAGGCTAGATGTTGCTTACGCATTAAGTGCGGTAGGCAGATATCAAGCTGATCCAGGAGACCGCCATTGGATGGCAGTCAAGACTATCCTTAAGTATCTGAGGCGTACTAAGGATATATTCCTGGTTTATGGAGGAGATAAGGAACTAGTCATCAGAGGACATGTAGATGCTAGCTTCCAGACTGATCAAGATGACATGAAGTCGCAGACTGGATACATCTTCAGTTTGAATGGAGGTGCAGTGAGCTGGAAGAGCTCAAAGCAAAGTGTGGTGGCAGATTCTACAGCGGAGTCCGAGTATATCGCAGCTTCTGAGGCAGCTAAAGAAGCAGTATGGATGCGAAGCTTCGTCCAAGAGCTGGATTTTGTACCGAGCAGTAAAGATCCTATCACACTCTATTGTGATAATACTGCAGCGGTGGCACTTGCAAAAGAGCCAAGGTCACATCAGCGGACAAAGCACATACTTCGGAAGTATCATCTCTTGAGCGATTTTTCTCAGAGAGGTGAAGTTGCAGTGAGCAGTATTTCCACGGAAGACAACGTGGCGGACCCCTTGACTAAAGCCTTGACTCAGCAGAAACATGATCATCATGTGAGGTCTAGCGGACTAAAAGTCGTAGGCAGTTGGCTTTAGTCCAAGTGGGAGTTTGTGAGGGTTGGTGTCCTGAGAACCAACTGTTTTGTACTTTGATTACATGAATGTTCACTTATTATATATTGTTCATTGTTCTGCATGACTATAATATAATAATGTCCTGGAATATTTGTTGCATTGATAAGGTCATGGCAGATCCCCGCTATGATGAGAACCTTGAAATGCTATAACAATATTCTTAAATAAAGTTCTACGGTTGGATGACGTACTATGATAGGACACATCGTATACAGACCGTCATGTACGAGTACTCGTAAGAAGACGAGACTCTCTCATGGAGTTCGCACTTGATAATCTCCAAGATGGAAGATTATGAGAAGAGACCCGCCAGTAACAATTCCGCATGTCTTGGTGTCATCGGACATTGCTATCTACGAGCGTGTGTAATGATCCTTAGACTGGAAGATTATCATTAACTCATGTCATGACTCGCGCACTTAGATTTACTGACGAAAACCGTCACGCAGACAGTTGGCGGGAAGTAGGGTACGTTGGGTGCGTCACGAGTGACATGTTGTTAATGGATAAGTCGAGGAAGGATTTGTCCCTTCCATTTATGGAAGTTGATATCCCGGCCCTTTGATTGAAATAGAACTGTCGCATTAAATTCCATGGCCATGGTGTGAACGACGAGTTTATTTCAGGTAGTCAAAGAACGACGGATCAAGCATATAGGTTTATGACACTGCCATGAAACCCGCTTGATGAGATATCGAGACAGAGGGATTAAATTACACAGTAAGCATTCTTATGAGGTGATACGTCAATGCGGCGTCAACTTCTTTCTCTTGGGTGCCTTGACCCGTTGCTAGACAGTAATCTTGGACTTTAGGCAAGCTCGCTTAATGCCAACGAGAAAGAGGCCTAGAAGGTCACACACTAAGTGTATTCAAGTATCTCAAGTAGAATAAAGATTATTCTCGTACATGGTTTAATAATTATTCAAGGAAGCCTAGATCGTTTTGATGATGGAGGAATAAGGAAATGAAAAACAAGATATACACGCCGTGTATTAAAGATTACACGTCGTGTAGTTTTTCATGGAAAACAAGTACACGCCGTGTATTAATGAATACACGACGTGTAGTTTTCTTTATGGAAAGGAAATGAATAAATGAAAACAAGATATACACGCCGTGTACATTAAATGTACACGCCGTGTAGTTTTCAATGAAAAACAAATACACGCCGTGTATTTATTAATACACGCCGTGTAGTTTTTCCAGTCGGGATTTTGAGGATATAATATTGTTTTAAATGATATTTATTATAATCAGTGTGGGCGCATGTCAAGGAATTAATTATTTGACATGGGAGTTTTAAATAAGAGTCAATGAAATAAATAAAACGCATAACGCGTTTATTTATTGTCATAACTCTACAACCTCAAACCCAATTATAAATATCCTCACAACCCCAACTCTTTTCCAACACACAAGAGAATCGTTGTGCACAACAATTCTGGAAAATTCTTTCAAGACCGAAAGAACCTCTTCCTCCAAGAACGCTCTCAAGACCGAGAGAGATCATCTTCCATCGGATCAAGACGATCTAAGGCGGACAACGCAAGCAAAGGCTTCTCCACGCTAGCACCCGGAGAATCCTTTCGCGACGTCCAGAGATACGAGGTACACGTGTGGATCACCGCTAGAGGGAGTCTACACTTGGCTTCTGCGACGCAACGACGGATCACATCGACAACGTGATCAAGAACATCAAGGAATAAAGAACACCCAAAAGGTATTTCTTTATAATTAATTAAATTAATTATAATCAACCTGTAACGATCCTTGTTTGTGGTTCCTGGACAAACCTTCTTCTTTGTCTTTTTCTGTGATTCGATCCGTGGAGACTGGCGTTTATCGTCGTATTGATCTCGGATTGATCATTTCTAATGACAAAAAACCAAGTGGGCACATCCACCCACGCGCTTCCGCTGCGCCCGGAACCTTCAGTAAGAAATGTGCATACTTGGAAAGACGACCGACAACAACCAGAATAACATCAAAATCTGGAGAACGGGGTAAATGGGAAATAAAATCCATAGAAATTTCGTCCCAAATCAAATCTGGAACTGGAAGAGGTTGTATTAAACCAGTCGGGCTTAAAGTCTGATATTTGTGGCGTTGACAAACATCACAAGTACGAACATTAGTCATCACTATCCGCGTCATCCCTTTCCAAAATAAATCAGTTGCCAAGCGCTTATATGTCTTTAAAAATCCTTTGTGACCCCCTGCCGGAGAAGCATGGTAATTGTAGGTTGAGAAACCCCCTTGCCTCCTTACCTCAAAGTGAGGCTGAAGCGTTCTTTTATAATGAATGATAAA
Organism: Viscum album; assembly: GCA_963277665.1. Classification (NCBI taxonomy): domain Eukaryota; kingdom Viridiplantae; phylum Streptophyta; class Magnoliopsida; order Santalales; family Viscaceae; genus Viscum; species Viscum album. The sequence goes on along the minus strand of OY728121.1, from coordinate 472,193,875 downwards.
GACCACATCGGACCACAAGTCCGATGTGGGATACAGACTCCAACAGTAATAATGAAGGAGATTTGGAATAGGTGTGAAAGATTTAGACAATACCAATCGGTCATGAAAGAAAAGCATATTATTTTGCAAAGAATAACCAACAGGAGCAGACAAATTACTCTCCAAAGCTGTAAGAAGGGGATGTAAAGCAGGATCTGAACGGACTTCACGTTTCACCTGCTGCATGTTAACCCAATAGGGTTCGGAAACTACCAGCCGAAGTTCCATGTCATTCCCCACTCTAGAAAGAGCATCAGCAGTGCGATTAATGAAGGTTCCAGGCGCAGCGGAAGCGCGTGGGTAGATGTGCCCACTTGGCTTTTTGTCATTATCAATGATCAATCCGGGATCAATACGACGATAAACGCCAGTCTCCACGGATCGAATCACAGAAAAAGACAAAGAAGATGGTTTGTCCCGGAACCACAAACAAGGATCGTTACAGGTTGATTATAATTAATTTTATTAATTATAAAGAAATACCTTTTGGGTGTTCTTTCTTCGTTGATGTTCTTGATCACGTTGTCGATGTGATCCGTCGTTGCGTCGCAGAAGCCAAGTGTAGACTCCCTCTAGCGGTGATCCACACGTGTACCTCGTATCTCTGGACGTCGCCAAAGGATTCTCCGGGTGCTAGCGTAGAGAAGCCTTTGCTTGCGTTGTCCACCTTAGATCGTTTTGATCCGATGGAAGAGGATCTCTCTCGGTCTTGAGAACGTTCTTGGAGGAAGAGGTTCTTTCGGCCTTGAAAGAATTCTCCAGAGATGTTGTGCACAACGATTCTCTTTTGTAGGAAAAGAGTTGGGGTTGTGAGGATATTTATAATCGAGTTTGAGGTTGTAGAGTTATAACAATAAATAAACGCGTTACGCGTTTCATTTATTTCATTAACTCTTATTGAAAACCCCCATGTCGAATAATTAATTCCTTGACATGCGCTCACGCTGATTATAATAAATATCATTTAATAAAACGATATTATATCCTCAAAATCCCGACTGGAAAAACTACACGGCGTGTAATAATAAATACACGGCGTGTACTTGTTTTTCATTGAAAACTACACGGCGTGTACATTAAATGTACACGGCGTGTATATCTAGTTTTCATTTATTCATTTCCTTTCCAAAATAAAACTACACGACGTGTACATTTAATAATACACGGCGTGTACTTGTTTTATTTTATTTTTCCTCCATCATTTAAAACAACTTAGGCTTCCTTGAATAATTATTAAACCACGTACGGTAATAATCTTTATTCAACTTGAGATACTTGGATACACTTAGTGTGTGACCCTCTAGGCCTCTTTCTCGTTGGCATTAGGCGGGCTTGTCTAAAGTCCAAGATTACTGTCTAGCAACGGGTCAAGGCACCCAAGAGAAAGAAGTTAACGCCGCATTGACGTATCACCTCATACGAACGCTTACTGTGTAATTTAATCCCTTTGTCTCGATATCTCATCAAGCAGGTTTCATGGAAGTGTCACAAACCTATATTGTTGATCCGTCGTTCTTTGACTACCTGAAATAAACTCGTCGTTTACACCATGGCCATGTAATTTAATGCGACAGTTCTATTTCAATCAAAGGGCCGAGATATCAACTTCCATAAATAGAAGGGACAAATCCTTCATCGACTTATCCATTAACAACATGTCACTCGTGACGCACCCAACGTGCCCTACTTTCCGCCAACTGTCTGCGTGACGGTTTTCGTCAGTAAATCTAAGTGCGCGAGTCATGACATGAGTTAATGATAATCTTTCAGTCTAAGGACCATTACACACGCTCGCAGATAGGAATATCCGATGACACCAAGACATGCGGAATTACTACTGGCGGGTCTGTTCCCATAATCTCCCATCTTGGAGATTACCAAGTGCGAACTCCATGAGAGAGAGTCTCGTCTTCTTACGAGTACTCGCACATGACGGTCTGTATACTATGTGTCCTATCATAGTATGTCATCCAACCGCAAAACTTTATTTAAGAATATTGTTATAGCATTTCAAGGTTCTCATCATAGCGGGGATCTGCTATGACCTTTTTAATGCAACAAATATTCCAGGACATTATTATATTATAGTCATGCAGAACAATGAACAATATATAATAAGTGAACATTCAAGTAATCAAAGTACAAAACAGTTGGTTCTGAGGACACCAACCCTTACAAACTCCCACTTGGACTAGAGCCAACTGCCTACGACTTTTAGTCCACTAGACCTCACATGATGATCATGTTTCTGCTGAGTCAAGGCTTTAGTCAATGGGTCCGCCACGTTGTCTTCCGTGGAAATACTGCTCACTGCAACTTCACCTCTCTGAGAAAAATCCCTCAAAAGATGATACTTCCGAAGTATGTGTTTTGTCCGCTGATGTGACCTTGGCTCTTTTGCAAGTGTCACCGCTGCAGTAATATCACAATAGAGTGTGATAGGATCTTTACTGCTCGGTAAAACATCCAGCTCTTGGACGAAGCTTCGCATCCATACTGCTTCTTTAGCTGCCTCAGAAGCTGCGATATACTCGGACTCCGCTGTAGAATCTGCCACCACACTTTGTTTTGAGCTCTTCCAGCTCACTGCACCTCCATTCAAACTGAAGATGTATCCAGTCTGCGACTTCATGTCATCTTGATCAGTCTGGAAACTAGCATCTACATGTCCTCTGATGACTAGTTCCTCATCTCCTCCATAAACCAGGAACATATCCTTAGTATGCCTCAGATACTTAAGGATAGTCTTGACTGCCATCCAATGGCGGTCTCCTGGATCAGCTTGATATCTGCCTACCGCACTTAATGCGTAAGCAACATCTAGCCTCGTACATAGCATAACATACATGACTGACCCAATCGCGGATGCGTAAGGGATCCTTGTCATTCTCTTTCTTTCCTCATGTGTCTGAGGACACATTTTCTTGAAAAGATGAATGTCATGTGACACTGGCAACAATCCCCTCTTGGACTGTTCCATACTGAATCTCTTCAGTATCTTGTCAATGTATGTACTTTGACTCAAGCCCAGCATTCTCTTGGATCTATCACGATGGATCTTGATCCCAAGAATATATGCCGCCTCGCCCAAGTCTTTCATGGAGAAGCATTTATGCAACCATGCCTTAACTGACTGTAAGACAGGTACTTCGTTTCCAATTAGTAATATGTCATCAACATATACTATTAGGAAAACGACTGCACTCCCACTAAACCTTTTGTAGACACAAGGCTCACATTTGTTCTTAACAAAGCCAAATTCCGTTATAGCTTTATCAAAACGAATGTTCCATGATCTTGATGTTTGCTTTAATCCATAAATGGATTTCTGCAACTTGCATACCTTGTTGGCATCCTTTGGAGTCACAAACCCTTCAGGTTGTGTCATGTAAACATCTTCCTGGAGGTTCCCGTTAAGGAAAGCTGTTTTGACATCCATTTGCCAAATTTCATAGTCATGGTAAGCAGCAATGGCCAATAGGATTCTGATGGATTTCAGCATCGCAACCGGTGAAAAGGTTTCATCATAGTCAATTCCTCGACGCTGTCTAAAACCTTTTGCAACCAGTCGTGCCTTGTAGGTGCTGAATTGCCCCTCCATGTCCAATTTCTTCTTGAATACCCATTTATTACCAATAGGCTTTACATCAACTGGAGGATCTACCAAAATCCAGACTTGGTTTTGGTACATGGAATCCATTTCAGAATTCATGGCTTCTTGCCACTTGGCAACGTCTGTGCCTTCAACTGCTTCCTTGTAGGTAAGAGGATCATCATTGTCAACCAATAATGAGTCACCATCCTCGGTGACAAGAAAACCATATCGTTCTGGTTCTCTCACCTCTCTCGTGCTCCTACGCAGTTCTTGTGTCTCTGGAACAGATTGTTCTTCTATGGGGCTTTGTGGAATCTGTTCTTGTACCAACTCATGTGTATCTTGAGCCTCGACTTCATCAAAGTCTATCTCGCTCCCACTATCTCTTTTGGAGATGTGCTCCCTCTCAAAGAATATGGCGTGTCTTGCCACTGTAACCTTTTTGTCTGAGGGGTTGTATAGATAATATCCCCTTGTTTCCTTGGGATATCCTATAAAGATACACTTTGTGCCTCGGGGCGCGAGTTTGTTACCTAAAGAGGTCTTAACAAATGCTTCGCTACCCCACACATGTAAATTTGATAACATGGCTTTGCGTCCACTCCATAACTCGTATGGAATACCATTTATCGATTTAGTTGGTACTTGGTTTAGTATGTGCGCTGCTGTTTGTAATGCATATCCCCAAAAGGATAATGGAAGACTCGCATGACTCATCATTGATCTCATCATGTCCAACAGGGTGCGGTTCCTCCTTTCACTTACACCATTCCACTGCGGTGTGTAAGGAGGAGTGAGTTGAGATAGAATCCCAAACTCCCATAAGAAATCAATGAAGTCCTGATTAAGATATTCTCCTCCTCTGTCTGAGCGAAGTTTCTTAATCTTCTTACCAAGCTGGTTCTCAACTTCATTCTTGTATTCTTTGAACCGATCAAAAGAATTCGACTTATACTTCATTAAGTAGATATATTCATATCTACTAAAATCATCAGTAAAAGTTATGAAGTACGAGAACTCACCCCTTGCTTCAACTGGAAATGGTCCACACACATCTGTGTGAACTAATTCTAGAAGCTCTTTAGCTCTTTCACATTTCCCACTAAATGGGGCTTTGGTCATTTTGCCTTGTAGACACGCATGACATACACCAAGTGGTTTTAGTTCGAAAGAATCTAAATACCCATCTTGATGTAATTTTGTCAAACGTTTCTCATTGACATGACCTAGCCGGTGATGCCAAAGTTGGGTGTGGTATGAGTCATGTGAATTAACTTTGTTATCGATTGCCATTACTTGGTTTGTGTAGTCTAACACATAAAGGTCGTTATATAAATGTGCCCTACCAAAACAAATGCTATCTTTATAAAAGTAGCAACATTCATTTCCAAACTTGAATATGAATCCATCAGTATCTAATCTGGATACTGAAATAATGTTTTTAGTAACAGAAGGCACATAATAACAACCTTTCAAAACCAAGACCATCCCAGTAGGCAATGTGAGGTGGTAGTCTCCGACAGCTACAGCAGCGAGTCTAGCTCCATTGGCTGCTCGTAGATCCACCTCACCTCGATCAATCTTTTTGAGTCTACTTGGTTCCTGTATTTGGATACAGATGTGAGCACCACAAGCAGTATCTAATAGCCAATTAGTAGAAACAGATAGATTGCATTCGATAACAAACGCACCTGAAGCTTCCCCTTGCTTCCTTGGCTGGGTGCAGTTTTTCTTCCAGTGACCCTTCTTGCCACATGAAAAACAAACAGTATCTTGTTCCTTTGTCTCCCCTTTGATCTTCCTTTTCTTGGAAGGCCTTGAAGAAGCTTTGGGCTTAAAGCTCTTCGCCTTCCCTTTCCTTTTATTCACCATAAGGACAGAAGGCTTTTCACGCTTCATGTCATTGTCAACTTGGCGAATAAGGATAAGAAGATCAGATAGAGACTTCTCAATGTTGTTCATGTTGAAATTAACAACAAAGTTCGAGAAGCTCTGGGGGAGTGATGCAAGAATGAGATCGGTGTCCAGTTCTTCGGGGAGTTTAAACCCTAGAACCTCCAAGCGCTCAATGTAGCCAATGAGCTTGACTACATGAGGCCCAGCTGGGGCACCCTCTCCAAGCTTGCTCTGAAATAGAGCCTTGGAGATCTCAAACCTTTCCTGTCTTGCTCTCTTGTCTTGCTCTCTCCTGGTATAGACCACGGAGGTGCTCGAGCATGCTATAGGCATCCATGTCTTCATGAGACTTCATGAGTTCACTAGACATCGATGATAGCATCAAACATTGAACGTCGAGAGCATCGTTCAAATGTTGATCATAGACCAGGAAATCTTCATCACTCGCCCCTGGGGCAGGAGAATCAGGAAGTGAAGACTCGAGCATGTAAAACTTTCGTTCATGGCGTAGGATAACCAGAAGGCGCCTAAACCATTCCTGAAAGTTACTGCCGGTGAGGATATTGTCTTTATCCAGTATTGATCACAGAGAAAATGTGGTTGATGAGTTTGTCATCTTGATTCTACAATTTAAAAGAGCAGATTTATTAGTACTTTCTTGATTACAATTTATGAGAAATAATGAATTAATTAATTAATTCTCCCACTATTTTATCAAGTCCCAATGGCCCTCACCATTGAACTCGGAATGTCCAGTTGCTTTGACATTCTAGTGGCAAGGATCCATATTTCCCTTCGCATAACCCCAACAAGGGTTGGTCAAGCTATTTGAAGGTATTTAGGTAGGCAGGTCTTTGCCAACTGTGAGCTTACAGTTCCTTGATCTGTAGAGTGGACTCCCCAATCCTGAAATCCTGACTTGGATTTCCTCAACTCTTACCTCCAATATTACACCAAGTCTAGCAAGGGCTACTTCTCTTGATGTAATATGGTTAAGTCAACCCAAAACCTTTCATAAGGGCTTTCTTTATAAAAGTAAGTGTCCCAACAAGGGTTGGTCAAACACATAGTTTTATTGAGTCTTGCCCTTAATCAGGTAACGGAAGGCTTGGTCTGACTTAATATGGTATTGAGGGATTTTAGTCTTTATGCGTAGTTTTGCATTATCACATGTTTGTTAATATTAAGTGATGCTTGCTTAAGTGATTAACCATATTCTGATAATGTTTACGCATAGTCCGGTTTTTATTTTATTCCATCTTTGCATTCTTGTTCATTTTATTAATTATGTGATCGCGACAACACATACATAATAAATAAACCATGCAATCAGACAGAAATAAAATAAGATGGCATGATCATGAGCTTCTATTGGTTAGCTTATCTAGCGGTTTTGATAAGCTAACCCTGACCTAGGGAAAACACCTTGAACCTGTTGGTTCGTGTTTTGCAGCTCCCACCTGTCCACATTTGTATCTTCTTGCGTCGGTTTCGCCCCAGCTTCGGGATTTGAACCGTCTCCTCTGGCTTGGGAGATCCTCCATTACATGGGTTTACATTAAAGAAACCATGGGCACGCAGGCCCTACATTTTATTAGAAGAAGGCTCGCAGGCCAACAAATTTAAATTAAATAAATTTAAATGAAACCATACACATACAAAGGGTCTTTGGTCTAGCTCATGATCATCCACAGCATGCAACGACATTTACGCATATTTAGAATTCAAATTCTTTTAATCGTTCTTTCATTTAAGATAATTCGCGCTCGAATTCAATTAATTATGATATTATAATTAATCAATTCTTTATCTTAAATTCCTTTCTGAATTTCCTTGAGATTTTTCTCATCCATATTCCTTGTACGGGTCTTTGTACATTGGAGGACACCTGGTGAAATTCCATTTCTGGAAAGTACACGGCGTGTAGTTTATAATTACACGGCGTGTATTTTTTTTTTCACCATTTATCCAAAGTACACGCCGGGGCTTTGGCGTGTTTTCTGTACTTTGGAAATTTTGGAGTACACGGCGTGTAGATGAATCATACACGGCGTGTACTTCCTTGTTACGCGGTAACCGGCTTGGCAATCCCGTGTACGCAGAACACGGCTTCTCCTTGTACACGGTTTCACCTGGACCGGATCGGACTACACGGCGTGTTGTTCCAACATACACGCCGTGTATTCCGGTTCCCACGCGTCGTTCAATTCTGGTCAACACGGCGTGATTAATACTTAGGCATAATCAATTCACACGGCGTGGTTTGGCAGACCAGTGCCGGTTCATTGAACCTAAGTACACGGCGTGTAGTTTTAATTACACGCCGTGTAATCCCGTGTTGTACAAACAGAAAGAGAGACTCCTCCGGATGAATTCCTCGTTTTTATTTTAATCAAAATTAAAATTAAAAGGTCGTTTCTGTGATATGAATCGAGAAACGAAGGAGGAAGAATAGATCTCGTTTATTCAGATTAATAGAACGATATATTTCGAATTGAATCAAATATAAATGCGTAAATTATCAACGAAAATTAAATAACTATAATCAACGTTGTAACCTCCCTTTGATACCATTTGAAGGTTCTGGGCGCAGCAGAAGCGCGTGAGTGGATGTGCCCACTTGGCTTTTTGTCATTATCAATGATCAATCCGAGATCAATACGACGATAAACGCCAGTCTCCACGGATCGAATCACAGAAAAAGACAAAGAAGATGGTTTGTCCCGGAACCACAAACAAGGATCGTTACAGGTTGATTATAATTAATTTAATTAATTATAAAGAAATACCTTTTGGGTGTTCTTTCTTCGTTGATGTTCTTGATCACGTTGTCGATGTGATCCGTCGTTGCGTCGCAGAAGCCAAGTGTAGACTCCCTCTAGCGGTGATCCACACGTGTACCTCGTATCTCTGGACGTCGCGAAAGGATTCTCCGGGTGCTAGCGTGGAGAAGCCTTTGCTTGCGTTGTCCGCCTTAGATCGTCTTGATCCGATGGAAGAGGATCTCTCTCGGTCTTGAGAGCGTTCTTGGAGGAAGAGGTTCTTTCGGCCTTGAAAGAATTCTCCAGAATTGTTGTGCACAACGATTCTCTTGTGTGTTGGAAAAGAGTTGGGGTTGTGAAGATATTTATAATCGGGTTTGAGGTTGTAGAGTTATGACAATAAATAAACGCGTTACGTGTTTTATTTATTTCATTGACTCTTATTTAAAACCTCCATGTCAAATAATTAATTCCTTGACATGCGCCCACACTGATTATAATAAATATCATTTAAAACAATATTATATCCTCAAAACCCCGACTGGAAAAACTACACGGCGTGTACTTGTTTTTCATTGAAAACTACACGGCGTGTACATTAAATGTGCACGGCGTGTATATCTTGTTTTCATTTATTCATTTCCTTTCCAAAATAAAACTACACGGCGTGTACATTTAATAATACACGGCGTGTACTTGTTTTATTTTATTTTTCCTCCATCATTTAAAACAACTTAGGCTTCCTTGAATAATTATTAAACCACGTACGGGAATAATCTTTATTCAACTTGAGATACATGGATACACTTAGTGTGTGACCCTCTAGGCCTCTTTCTCGTTGGCATTAGGCGGGCTTGCCTAAAGTCCAAGATTACTGTCTAGCAAAGGGTTAAGGCACCCAAGAGAAAGAAGTTGACGCCGCATTGACGTATCACCTCATACGAACGCTTACTGTGTAATTTAATCCCTTTGTCTCGATATCTCATCAAGCAGGTTTCATGGAAGTGTCATAAACCTATATGTTTGATTCGTCGTTCTTTGACTACCTGAAATAAACTCATCGTTTACACCATGGCCATGGAATTTAATGCGACGGTTCTATTTCAATCAAAGGGCCGAGATATCAACTTCCATAAATAGAAGGGACAAATCCTTCATCGACTTATCCATTAACAACATGTCACTCGTGACGCACCCAACGTACCCTACTTTCCGCCAACTGTCTGCGTGACGGTTTTCGTCAGTAAATCTAAGTGCGCGAGTCATGACATGAGTTAATGATAATTTTCCAGTCTAAGGATCATTACACACGCTCGCAGATAGCAATATCCGATGACACCAAGACATGCAGAATTACTACTGGCGGGTCTGTTCCCATAATCTCCCATCTTGGAGATTACCAAGTGCGAACTCCATGAGAGAGAGTCGTCTTCTTACGAGTACTCGCACATGATGGTCTGTATACTATGTGTCCTATCATAGTATGTCATCCAAACGCAGAACTTTATTTAAGAATATTGTTATAGCATTTCAAGGTTCTCATCATAGCGGGGATCTGCTAAGACCTTATTAATGCAACAAATATTTCAGGACATTATTATATTATAGTCATGCAGAACAATGAACAATATATAATAAGTGAACATTCAAGTAATCAAAGTACAAAACAGTTGGTTCTGAGGACACCAACCCTTACAATTAATAGAACCAGGTTTATACAATATCTCAAAATCATAACCTAGCAACTTTGCCTACCAACATTGGTGGTCCATGGAAGTAATACTTTGAATTAACAAATGTTTAAGACTCTTGTGGTCGGTATGAACAATAAAATTCTGGCCTAACAAATACTGCCGCCAATGTTGAATGGCAAGTACAAAAGCCGTTAAATCCTTCTCATAAACAGACACAGCGAGATTGGAAGTAGATAACGCCTTGCTGAAATAAGCTATGGGCCGACCACGCTGCATGAGGACTACGTCTACACCACCACCAGGGGTATCACATTCCACTAAAAATGGTGAAGAAAAATCTGGAAGGGCTAAGGCAGGCGCTGAAAGCATAGACTGCTTTAAAAATTCAAAAGATTGATGGGCAAGAAGACCCCAATGGAAGGAGTTTGTCTTTGTCAGGTCAGTGAGTGGCTTAGCCACCTTACCATAATCTTTAATGAATTTATGATAATAGCCGTTCAGGCCTAAAAATCCCCGAACCTCTTTGTCGAATATTTGGTACACCGCATTCCTTTTGATGGAGTTTCAATGGATCGGCAAAAAGTTTCTTCTGTTCAAGCTTGGCCGATTCCCAACTGTTGAGTGCAAAATAGCAAAAACCTGTTGTAGATGGTGCAAATGGCAGTCCCAACTGCTGCTGTAAATTAAGATGTCGTCAAAGAAAACAAAAACACACTTGCGAAGTAAAGGCTTAAACAAGATGCTCATGGTAACTTCGAAGGTAGCTGGCGCATTCATAAGGCCAAAAGGCATGAAAAGATATTCATAAAGGTCGTGATGAGTACGAAACACAGTTTTTTCAACATCTTCCTCACATACCCGAACTTGGTGAAAACCCGATTTAAGATTAAGTTTAGTAAAATACCGAGCACCGAACAATTCATCTAATAATTCGGCAATGATAGGTATGTGAAATCTGTCCGAAAATGGTTTGTTTATTTAATGCTTGGTAATCCACACACATGCGCCAAGCACCATCTTTCTTCTTCACTAGAATTATCGGACTAGAATAGGGGCTGTTGCTATTCTGAATTACCCCTTGTTGTAACAAGTCATCAATTTGGCGCTCAACTTCATCCTTCAAATAGTGAGCCACACGATAAGGCCTAATATTAACCGGAGCAGAAGCGTCCCTCAAACAGATGTCATGATCGGCCGGACGCCGAGGAGGAAGGCCTCCCGGTTCAGCCAATATATGATGGTAGCGATTCCATAAACTCTGGATATCTTAGTCCTGCTGTGGAGCAAAATCTGTACCAGAGGGAGCAGCACCAACCCCTGTCTCCCAGTGAAGGCCATGGGTGTAAAGTTTCTGGCCAACCAAAAATAGTTGCAAAGCTGCTGGGAATGTCCTGTTTGGGTTGTATGCCTTGTAAATTAACTTGGTGTCACTTAAATTCAAAACTCATAGTCTTTTTTCCAATGAGATGTGACATAACCAAGTGTTTCTAGTCAGGCCATTCCTAAAATAAGATCTAGGCCAGCAATATCAAACAAATAAGAATCAACCTCAAACAGTATCTCTCCCAGCAGAACCTGTAAGCCTTTACATAAACCACGAGACACCACACGGTGGCCATCACCTAAACGTACTCCAAATGAATCGGTAGGAGTAACATGTAGCTAGAGACATTTCAATAAAGCGGTGGACACAAAATTATGAGTAGCGCCACTCTCTATGATAACTAAAATGGGCACCCCTGCAACAATACCCTCCAGTATCATCGACTGAGCAGTCTGGTCAGGCTGGGCCTCAAGAAAACCAAGTGAAATTGCCTGACAAGCCATTTCACACTGAATATCTTCCTCAGCAAAAAGGTTGGGTAATCCCTCTGGCTCAGTTTCTAATGACGCGTCCGGTGGATCGACACACTCCCAAACCATTAAGCGCATTCCCTTATCTGGACAACGATGGGTGGGACCAAACTTAGAACCACAAGAGAAACAGAGTCCCCTAGCCCGACGTTCTTCAAACTCAGCTCTGGATAAATTGCGAACTCCTCTCCACTTAGGCCCAGTTTCCTTACAGTCAACACCAAAACTAATTGGATCCGAAGGGGAATGAAGAGGAGTTGTGTTAATCGGACGACTAAAAGAAGAAGCTTGTCCAGCACGTCGAACATCTGGAACTCGAAGCACACCACTACTATAAATAAGGCCATTAGCGACCGCCATTGGCGGTCGCTAAAGGTCTTTAGCGGCCGCGCAGCGACCGCCATTGGCGGTCGTTGTTGCCTCGTCGCTAGAGGCCTTTAGCGACCGCCAATGGCAGTCGCTATAGCAGGCCGGCAGATCGGCCTTCCGCGACCGCTTGGCGGTCGCTGAAGGCCCCCTGCCGGGCACCCTATAGCGACCGCCAGGCGGTCGCCGAAGGGCCTCTGCAGGGCACCCTATAGCGACCGCCTCTGGCGGTCGCTATTCGAAAAAAAAAAAAATTTAAAATTTTTTTTATTGAATTCAATATAAATATATATATATATATATATATATATGTGTAAAAATATTCATATATATATATATATATGTGTAAAAATATTCATATATATACTATTAAATACAATATTTTAAATATATATATATATATATATATAATATATTTTAAATGTTTTAATATATATTTAATATATATATAATATCAAATCATTGTGCTATAATAATTTAAAAACTTCGATTCAAGAAATAATCTCATTTCAGGTCGTTCAGAGCACGTTTGCTCCGAATTGGACCGCCGCACGCCGTTTTGGTGTTTTATGGCGCCGGAAACGCGTTTCCGGCCGCCGCGGTCACACGGCACCTCCGAATGAGGTGCCGTCTGGCCGACCATTTCACAATTCACGCCCCGGATGTTGTCGTACGGTTTCGTGGCATTCGGAGGTCGTTCGGGTGGTTTTGACCCCCCAACGCGCCATTTCAGCGCACGCCGCGCTGCTGAAAACGGCACAATCGGACGTGCCGCGCGCACCGCACGTCCGATGGACATGCGGCCTCCTCCTGCATCTCAGGAATAATATTTCTATCGTTCCCGTGCGGTTTCAGGTCGTTCGGAGCACGTTTGCTCCGAATGGGACCGTCGCACGCCGTTTTGGTGTTTTATGGCGCCGGAAACGCGTTTCCGGCCGCCGCGGTCACACGGCACCTCCGAATGACGTGCTGTCTGGCCGACCATTTCACAATTCACGCCCCGGATGTTGTCGTACGGTTTCGTGGCATTCGGAGGTCGTTCGGGTGGTTTTGACCCCCCAACGCGCCATTTCAGCGCGCGCCGCGCTGCTGAAAACGCCACAATCGGACGTGCCGCGCGCACCGCACGTCCGATGGACGTGCGGCCTCCTCCTGCATCTCAGGAATAATATTTCTATCGTTCCCGTGCGGTTTCAGGTCGTTCGGAGCACGTTTGCTCCGAATTGGACCGCCGCACGCCATTTTGGTGTTTAATGGCGCCGGAAACGCGTTTCCAGCCGCCGCGGTCACACGGCACATCCGAATGAGGTGCCGTCTGGCCGACCATTTCACAATTCACGCCCCGGATGTTGTTGTACGGTTTCGTGGCATTCGGAGGTCGTTCGGGTGGTTTTGACCCCCCAATGCGCCATTTCAGCGCGCGCCGCGCTGCTGAAAACGCCACAATCGGACGTGCCGCGCGAACCGCACGTCCGATGGACGTGCGGCCTCCTCCTGCATCTCAGGAATAATATTTCTATCGTTCCCGTGCGGTTTCAGGTCGTTCGGAGCACGTTTGCTCCGAATGGGACCGCCGCACGCCGTTTTGGTGTTTTATGGCGCCGGAAACGCGTTTCCGGCCGCCGCGGTCACACGGCACCTCCGAATGAGGTGCCGTCTGGCCGACCATTTCACAATTCACGCCCTGAATGTTGTCGTACGGTTTCGTGGCATTCAGAGGTCGTTCGGGTGGTTTTGACCCCCCAACGCGCCATTTCAGCGCGCGCCGCGCTGCTGAAAACGACACAATCGGACGTGCCGCGCGCACCGCACGTCTGATGGACGTGCGGCCTCCTCCTGCATCTCAGGAATAATATTTCTATCGTTCCCGTGCGGTTTCAGGTCGTTCGGAGCACGTTTGCTCCGAATTGGACCGCCGCACGACGTTTTGGTGTTTTATGGCGCCGGAAACGCGTTTCCGGCCGCCGCGGTCACACGGCACCTCCGAATGAGGTGCCGTCTGGCCGACCATTTCACAATTCACGCCCCGGATATTGTCGTACGGTTTCGTGGCATTCGGAGGTCGTTCGGGTGGTTTTGACCCCCCAACGCGCCATTTCAGCGCGCGCCGCGCAGCTGAAAACGCCACAATCGGACGTGCCGCGCGCACCGCACGTCCGATGGACGTGCGGCCTCCTCCTGCATCTCAGGAATAATATTTCTATCGTTCCCGAGCGGTTTCAGGTCGTTCGGAGCACGTTTGCTCCGAATTGGACCGCCGCACGCCGTTTTGGTGTTTAATGGCGCCGGAAACGCGTTTCCGGCCGCCGCGGTCACACGGCACCTCCGAATGAGGTGCCGTCTGGCCGACCATTTCACAATTCACGCCCCGGATATTGTCGTACGGTTTCGTGGCATTCGGAGGTTGTTCAGGTGGTTTTGACCCCCCAACGCGCCATTTCAGCGCGCGTCGCGCTGCTGAAAACGCCACAATCGGACGTGCCGCGCGCACCGCACGTCCGATGGACGTGCGGCCTCCTCCTGCATCTCAGGAATAATATTTATATCGTTCCCGTGCGGTTTCAGGTCGTTCGGAGCACGTTTGCTCCAAATGTGACCGCCGCACGCCGTTTTGGTGTTTAATGGCGCCGGAAACGCGTTTCCGGCCGCCGCGGTCACACGGCACATCCGAATGAGGTGCCGTCTGGCCGACCATTTCACAATTCACGCCCCGGATGTTGTCGTACGGTTTCGTGGCATTCGGAGGTCGTTCGGGTGGTTTTGACCCCCCAACGCGCCATTTCAGCGCGCGCCGCGCTGCTGAAAACGCCACAATCGGACGTGCCGCGCGAACCGCCCGTCCGATGAACGTGCGGCCTCCTCCTGCATCTCAGGAATAATATTTCTATCGTTCCCGTGCGGTTTCAGGTCGTTCGGAGTACGTTTGCTCCGAATTGGACCGCCGCACGCCGTTTTGGTGTTTTATGGCGCCGGAAACGCGTTTCCGGCCGCCGCGGTCACACGGCACCTCCGAATGAGGTGTCGTCTGGCCGACCATTTCACAATTCACGCCCCGGATGTTGTCGTACGGTTTCGTGGCATTCGGAGGTCGTTCGGGTGGTTTTGACCCCCCAACGCGCCATTTCAGCGCGCGCCGCGCTGCTGAAAACGACACAATCGGACGTGCCGCGCGCACCGCACGTCCGATGGACGTGCGGCTTCCTCCTGCATCTCAGGAATAAAATTTCTATCGTTCCCGTGCGGTTTCAGGTCGTTCGGAGCACGTTTGCTCCGAATTGGACCGCCACACGCCGTTTTGGTGTTTAATGGCGCCGGAAACGCGTTTCCGGCCGCCGCGGTCACACGGCACCTCCGAATGAGGTGCCGTCTGGCCGACCATTTCACAATTCACGCCCCGGATGTTGTCGTACGGTTTCGTGGCATTCGGAGGTCGTTCGGGTGGTTTTGACCCCCCAACGCGCCATTTCAGCGCGCGCCGCGCTGCTGAAAACGCCACAATCGGACGTGCCGCGCGCACCGCACGTCCGATGGACGTGCGGCCTCCTCCTGCATCTCAGGAATAATATTTCTATCGTTCCCGTCCGGTTTCAGGTCGTTCGGAGCACGTTTGCTCCGAATTGGACCGCCGCACGCCGTTTTGGTGTTTAATGGCGCCGGAAACGCGTTTCCGGACGCCGCGGTCACACGGCACCTCCGAATGAGGTGCCGTCTGGCCGACCATTTCACAATTCACGCCCCGGATGTTATCGTACGGTTTCGTGGCATTCGGAGGTCGTTCGGGTGGTTTTAACCCCCAACGCGCCATTTCAGCGCGCGCCGCGCTGCTGAAAACGCCACAATCGGACGTGCCGCGCGCACCGCACGTCCGATGGACGTGCGGCCTCCTCCTGCATCTCAGGAATAATATTTCTATCGTTCCCGTGCGGTTTCAGGTCGTTCGGAGCACCTTTGCTCCGAATGGGACCGCCGCACGCCGTTTTGGTGTTTAATGGCGCCGGAAACGCGTTTCCGGCCGCCGCGGTCACACGGCACATCCGAATGAGGTGCCGTCTGGCCGACCATCTCACAATTCACGCCCCGGATGTTGTCGTACGGTTTCGTGGCATTCGGAGGTCGTTCGGGTGGTTTTGACCCCCCAACGCGCCATTTCAGCGCGCGCCGCGCTGCTGAAAACGCCACAATCGGACGTGCCGCGCGCACCGCACGTCCGATGGACGTGCGGCCTCCTCCTGCATCTCAGGAATAATATTTCTATCGTTCCCGTGCGGTTTCAGGTCGTTCGGAGCACGTTTGCTCCGAATTGGACCGCCGCACGCCGTTTTGGTGTTTTATGGCGCCGGAAACGCGTTTCCGGCCGCCGCGGTCACACGGCACATCCGAATGAGGTGTCGTCTGGCCGACCATTTCACAATTCACGCCCCGAATGTTGTCGTACGGTTTCGTGGCATTCGGAGGTCGTTCGGGTGGTTTTGACCCCCCAACGCGCCATTTCAGCGCGCGCCGCGCTGCTGAAAACGCCACAATCGGACGTGCCGCGCGAACCGCACGTCCGATGGACGTGCGGCCTCCTCCTGCATCTCAGGAATAATATTTCTATCGTTCCCGTGCGGTTTCAGGTCGGTCGGAGCACGTTTGCTCCGAATTGGACCGCCGCACGCCGTTTTGGTGTTTAATGGCGCCGGAAACGCGTTTCCGGCCGCCGCGGTCACACGGCACCTCCGAATGAGGTGCCGTCTGGCCGACCATTTCACAATTCACGCCCCGGATGTTGTCGTACGGTTTCGTGGCATTCGGAGGTCGTTCGGGTGGTTTTGACCCCCCAACGCGCCATTTCAGCGCGCGCCGCGCTGCTGAAAACGCCACAATCGGACGTGCCGCGCGAACCGCACGTCCGATGGACGTGCGGCCTCCTCCTGCATCTCAGGAATAATATTTCTATCGTTCCCGTGCGGTTTCAGGTCGGTCGGAGCACGTTTGCTCCGAATGGGACCGTCGCACGCCGTTTTGGTGTTTAATGGCGCCGGAAACGCGTTTCCGGCCGCCGCGGTCACACGGCACCTCCGATTGAGGTGCCGTCTGGCCGACCATTTCACAATTCACGCCCCGGATGTTGTCGTACGGTTTCGTGGCATTCGGAGGTCGTTCGGGTGGTTTTGACCCCCCAACGCGTCATTTCAGCGCGCGCCGCGCTGCTGAAAACGGCACAATCGGGGGTGTCGCGCGAACCGCACGTCCGGGCCTCCTCCTGCATCTCAGGAATAATATTTCTATCGTTCCCGTGCGGTTTCAGGTATGTTGATCAAGTTGTTGGTAAACAAACGGAACAGTCTCGGGTTCATTTTCTTCAAATAAAAACACTCCTCGCCGAGACATTTTGACAACAACTTGCCAACTTGGATCCGAAGGCAAAGTAACGAAGAATACTTGTTCCGCTTGTGATGTCAAAATGAAAGGTTCATTCTCAACTCGTTCATTATTTCTGTATAACATATAGTTAAAATTTACTAATGAAAACTGATATTGATCGACTTTACATCCACGCACTGGATCAACCCAATTACACTTTAACAATATGTACTTCAAACCGTGTGTGTATACAACTTCAATGATGTCTATCAATTGACCATAGTAATAACCAGAATCGACAAAGGGACAACCGATGCCACTGTTTTGTGTTGCTCGTTTGTCGTCAACATCTTTAATGCGAAATCGAAAACTGTAGTAGGGTGAATTCCCCTTGCCTCAATGTGAGGTGGGGATCCTCTTTTATAGAGAACTAAAGACTAATTACATGTTGTTAAGTCCAATGTGGGACTCATAACAGAAATACCCCTTTAACCTTAAATGGGGTCCAACACTCCCCCTCAAGCTGGACATGCCCAGATTGGATAGAGTCCCACAAATAGAAAAAGACAACAAAGACACAGGACCATCTCAGACTCCCCCTCAAGCTGGGCCAGGGAGGCTGTGAATACCCAGCCGGGTAGTGAGAGACTCAAGGCGAGCTCCGGGAAGACCTTTGGTGAAGAGATCGGCAAACTGATCAGCCGTCGGGATATGGCCGAAGCTGATATGGTGCTGCTCCAGATGGTGGCGGAGAAAGTGACAGTCCACCTCGATATGTTTCGTCCGTTCATGGAAGACGGGAGTAGGTCTGGCCAAAGAGATGACCGGGAGGGGGAGATATCAGAGGTGGGTGAACGAAGAGCGGAAGGCAGTCATCGATGGTAGTGTCAGGAGAAGGAGAAGGAGAGGGGAGAGTGAAAGAAAAAGTCTCGACAAACGATACGTCGGCAGAGGTGATATACCGGCGGAGGTCTGGAGAGAAGCATCGGTACCCGCGCTGAGTGCGGGAATATCCAAGAAAAATACAGCGAAGAGAATTGGGAGAAAGTTTGGAGAGATTGGGGCGAGTGTCCCGGACATAACAGAGACATCCGAAGACGCGGAGTGGAAGGGAGTGAGGAGGAATAGAGGGGAACAGGGTATGAAAGGGAGTCTCCCCCTGAAGTATGGAGGAGGGAAGACGATTCAGAAGGTAAGTAGCAGTGAGGATGGCATCCCCCCAGAAGAGAAGAGGGACCTGGCGGTGGAAGAGGAGGGCACGAGCGGTTTCCAAAATATGCCGGTGTTTCCGCTCGGCCACCCCATTCTGCTGAGGGGTATCAGGACAAGAGGTCTGGTGGATGATGCCGTGGGCGCGGAGAAACTGCTGAAAGTGAGTGGATAAGTACTCCCGCCCATTGTCAGATCGAAGACATTTGACAGGGATAGAAAACTGTGTTTGGATCTCATGAAAAAATGTCTGGAAGGTGGAGAAAACCTCTGTCCGATCTCGAAGAAGATAAAGCCATGTCATCCGGGAATAATCATCAATGAAGGAAATGTAATATTTATACCCAGATTGACTCGAGGTAGCACAGGGACCCCAGACATCAGAATGAACCAAATCAAAAGGTTTGGCGGCCCGTGTGTCAACTCGAGGAGGATAGGAGGTGCGATGATGTTTCGCAAAACGACACGACTCACAAGGAAAGGAAAAACGGGGACTAATATCGGGGTAGAGTCGATGAAGTGCAGAGGCGGAAGGGTGGCCCAACCGGGAATAGAGGTCAACGGCATGAGCAGGGAGAGACGCGCAGGCGATGGAAGGCGGGCCAGCGAACATGTACACTCCATCCCGAAGCTGGCCTCTACCAAGTTCCCGGTTCGTCGTCCGCTCCTGAAACAAAACAGAAAACGAGGAAAAGAGAGCAATGCAATTGAGATCCTTGGTCAGTTTGCTGATGGAAAGCAGGTTAAAAGGACTCCGGGGTACATGAGCCACCGAGGAGAGGTGAAGGGAGGAGGTGAGGGAACAGGAGCCAAAGCCGGCGATAGGGAGAGTGGACCCATCAGCAACAGTGATGGCAGAGGATCCACTGTAGGGACGGTAGTGGGAGAGCATACCTGCATCGCCGGTGAGGTGGTCGGACGCACCAGAGTCAAGCATCCATGCCGGAGAACGATGACTGACAAGGGCAGTGTGACCACCGGAATGGGCAAGAGAAGCTGACGAAGGGCCCGCGATGGAGGTGGACCGGTAATCGTGAATCAGCTGGAGCTCAGCCAGGGAGAGATCCAACGACGAGGGAAGAGTAGCAGCAGGTGAGGGCGCATCACGGAGCGCAGTCTGGCCCCGGCGGGGGTGCGACTCAGGACGACCATGCAGGACCCAGCAACGGTCCACCAGATGGCCGAGCTTGCCGCAATGCTGGCAGAGGGGGCGAGGTCGGCCGTCCCCACGGCCGCGCCCACGAGGGCCGGGAGGACGACTACCGCCACGTCCGAGGAGCGCAGTGTGATCAGGAAGGGGGACGGGTGGTGCAAGGGCCCGATGTGCCTTCTGCAGGCGATGATAGACCTGCGGGATATCCAGTGTAGACGGGCTGGCAAGCATCTCGGTGGCCGTCGTGGCATAGTCCGGGGCGAGGCCATTTAGGAGGTTGAATAGGCAGAGCTGGTCCCGCTGAGTCTGCGCTTCGGCCGGAGTTTCTGTAGTTCATCGCGGAGACCCTTCCATTCCATGAAGTAGGTGGGGAAGGTCCGATCCTGCTGGCGGATATGGGAGAGACGTTGGAGAACGTCAGAGACCCGGGCCAAGTTATTGGTCTCGGAAAACATGACAATCAAGGAATCCCAGAGCTCCTTGACGGTGTTGGCAGTCCGGGTGACATCTTTCACGGAGCGGTCCATGGAGTTGACCAGTAGGGCGAAGATTTTGCTGTCCGCCAGCTGCCAAGAGTCGAACTTAGGATCAGTGAGTTCAGGTGGGGGTTTCTCAAGATGAGAATGAAGCCCCATGCCGCGGAGGGACATCAAGACCGTCTTCCGCCAGACGGAAAAATTAGTGGCATCCAGCCGGTCATCGACAAGCCGGGAGGAGGCCGTGATGAGGGACGGAAGAACGGAGGACGCATCCATGGCGGGCGGGCGCTGGACCTGTTCGTCGGGAGGCGGGCGGTGGAAGGGAATCGGCCCGGAGAGGTGTCCGGAGGGAGCAGCGACAAGGGGTCGCGCTCAGGATGGTGCGGCCGGGCAGGGGCGGCGGGGGTGCGGGGGCGCGGGTGTGGGGCAGGAGCGCTGCAGGGCCGAGAGCAGGGCTGGTCCTGGGCGCGCCGGGCGCTGGAAGGCCGAACCGGGAGCAACGCCGGGAGAGGGCAGCGGGAAGGGAGCTGCTGGGCGGGGGGGGGGGGGGGGGGGGGGGGGGGGGCGCGGCGCCGGGACGGCGGGGCGAGCCGGGAGCCGGGGAGCCGGGAGCCGGGAGAAGCCGCCGGGAGCCGGGAGCCGCGAGAGGCTGCGGGAGCAGAGGGAGGCGGGGGAGGCGCGGGAGGCGCTGGGAGCAGCGGGAGGTCGCCGGGAGGGAGCGCGCAGAGGAGGGTCGCGCTGGAGCAGCAGGAGGCGCCGGGAAGGGGCGCGCGGGTGATGGCGTCGGGAGCAGCGGGAGGTCGCCGGGAGGCGCCGGGAGCAGCGGGAGGCCGCCGGCGGGGCGCGCGGGTGACGGCGTCGGGAGCCGCGGGGAGCCGCGGGGCGGGAGCGCCGTTGGGGAGGAAGGTCGTCGGGCGGGGGCCGGGAGCAGCGCAGGGTAGCCGGGAGGATGGAGGGCGGTGCGACGGGGGGGCCGGGAGCCGCGGGCAAGGCGGCCGAGCGGGGCGCCGAGGGCGGGGCTCCGGGGTGAGGTGCCGAGGGCGAGGCGGCTGCCGGGACGCCGAGGGCTGGGAGCTGGGGCGATTCGCTGAGGGCGGGGCGCCGGCGTGGAGAGGAGGGCAGCCGGGTGGGAGGGCCGGAGAGGCGCCGGAAAAGGGCAGGCTGGAGAGGCGCCGGGAAGGGTTAGGGCAGCAGGGAGAGAGGCGGGGCCAGGAGGACACCGGGAATCCGCAGAAGAGGGAGGGTTTGGGATAAAAATCCCTCTGATACCATGTAGTAGGGTGAATTCCCCTTGCCTCAATGTGAGGTGGGGATCCTCTTTTATAGAGAACTAAAGACTAATTACATGTTGTTAAGTCCAATGTGGGACTCATAACAGAAATACCCCTTTAACATTAAATGGGGTCCAACAAAAACCATTAGCATCAATAGCTTTATAACGACGAGCCGTTATAGATGGACCCTCAGCCAGTTGGATAAATACTTCAGGTAGCGTGGGGTCCCCTAACTCCCTCAGCTTACGAACCTACATAATTTATAAAAATCAATACTGATATATGCAGAAAGAATTAGTTTAATACTTCACTCATAATGAAAATCAATTTATACATACATAATCCTTGAACCAATCATGAAATGCCGCATAATGAGATTGTTGAATTTGCAACTCAGTCGCACGATGCATCTCTTCTTTTATCTCATTAATGTGTTTCCTGCAAATGATTACGCGATGTTTAAAAGATCAACTTATGCAAAGAAAACATGTAAAAGTTATACAAGCACATTGATAAGATACTTACTGCATTAATGGTGCAACTGATGGAGTATTGAACAAGATATATCGATGTGCTTGTATCCACTCGATGTTGTCCATATCAAATGTGGTTCCTTCTCCAACTGGACCATCATGAATCCGAGAGGGCTTATCTAATTTTGTTTCAACATCCGTAAGATATTCTGCACAAAAGGTAGTACACTCATCCATCAAATAACCATTGGCTATTGATGCCTCTGGACGAGCTCTGTTGCGTACAAATCTTTTCAATGTACTCAAATACCGTTCAATAGGATACATCCACCTGAATTGCACTGGACCAGCAGCCATTACTTCATCAGTTAGGTGCACTGTCAAGTGGACCATAACATCGAAAAATGAGGGGGGGAAAAGTTTCTCAAAGTGACAAAGCGTAAGTACAATTCGGTCCTGCAAACTTTTTAAATCACTCATTCGTTGATTTCTTAAACAAAGCTGTCTAAAAAAATTACTCATCTCAATCAAAGGCTGAACAACATTGGGGGATAAACAATCACAAATTGCGATTGGAATCAACTGCTGAAGTAATATGTGATTGTCATGACTTTTCAACCCTTGCAATGTCTTGCTCGTCAGATTCACACACTTTGAAATATTAGAAGAGTAACCATCAGGCACCTTGACCATCTTCAAAATGGAAAGAAATGTCTCTTTCTCCTCTGTAGTCATCGAATACTGTGCAGCAGGCATATATGTCTTGTTTCCCTCAGCTAACTGTAAATGCAACTGTTTCCTTAAACCCATTTCTTCCAAATCACGGCGTGCATTAACATGGTCCTTTGACTTTCCACTGACACCTAAAATGGTCCACAATATGTTATCACAAACATTTTTTTCAATGTGCATGACATCCAAATTATGCCTCAACATGTTAGTTTTCCAATACGGAAGACTATAAAAAATACTTTTCTTTTTCCAATTGTGACTGCGCTGCCTACCCGCAGCACGAATATTACGTACTGGAGGAGCCACCAAATCCTGAATTTCATATACCGTGCGGATGTTTTCTTCCTCAATCTGCGATAACATTTCGACTCCTGTCATGATCTTTGGTGCTGGGCTGAACTCTCTAGAACCATCAAATGCCACTCTGTCCTTTCTGAACCTGTGCTGGGGAGGGAGAAAACGCCTGTGACCCATGTATGCCCATTTTTTGGAATGTTTAAGCCATACAGATTTTTTACTTTTATTGCAACAAGGGCAAGCAAATTCCCCTTTCGTACTCCAGCCTGATAAATTTGCATAAGCTGGGAAGTCATTGATTGTCCACAATAAAGCTGCATGCAGTTTGAACATTTCATTCGTTTCGCAGTCATAAGTCATCACACCATCGCCCCAAAATTCATTCAACTCATCAATCAATGGCTGAAGGTAAACATCAATCTTATCCCCCGGACTTTTAGGTCCATCAATAAGAGTGGAAAGTAATATAAATTGTTGCTTCATACAAAGCCACGGAGGAAGATTATATGGAACCAACACCACGGGCCATGTGCTATGAGTTGCACCAACCATAGACTTGAATGGATTGAAACCATCTGCTGCCAATCCCAATCGGACATTACGAACATCTTTAGCAAAGTCGGGATGTCTCTTATCAAAATCCTTCCATGCATGAGAGTCTGTCGGGTGGGTTAACATGTCACTTTCATGAACTCTTTCTGCATGCCATCTCATTAAATTAGAAACTTTAGATGACATAAAAAATCTTTTCAACCTCGGTTTAAGGGGAAAGTAACGCATTTGCTTTACGGCAATCGGTTTCCCCTGTATCGCAATCTGACTTTGATGAGTCTTATTTCCCCTGTTCTCTTTCCACCTGGAAGCGCCACAAACCGTACAAATATCCAAATGAGCAGTTTCATTTCTAAACAACATACAGTTGTTTGCACATGCATCTATAGTCTCATATGTAAAACCTAAGTTCTCTGTCAACTTACGAGCATAGTAATACGACTCAGGAATCTTAGCGTCGACAGGAAGAACTTTTTTCAATAAAACCAAAAGCATGTCGAATGATGTGTCTGACCAATTATTCAAAGTCTTCAAATGCAACAACTCCACGATAAACGACAGTTTATTGTAAGAAGTACATCCAGGATATAATTTTGTTTTCGCATCATCAAGTACTTCATAAAACCTCCTCGAATCACGATCTGCACCAGAGCGAAGATTTATCTCACCGGTCTCAAGATTCTGGATGTCAATGCCTTCAGGATCAAACCCACGTACCATTTCAGTAAGCATTTCATGCATTGGATCAGTCATCCTTGCATCAACATCCATCTGAGCTGCATCTGTATTTTGACAACGAACATATTCTTCTCCATGACGAGTCCAACTCTTATAATTTTTCAGAAATCCATTAAAGAAAAGGTGCTCCCTCACAGTATCTCGTGTGAATTGATATTTGTTAGCACATTTTCTACATGGACAACTAATATAGTCACTTTCAAATCCTCTCGTGAAGTCAATAAACTGCATAATGCCATTGAAATATTCTCTAGACGTTCGATTTGGAAGATCAATCCAACTCTTATCCATAATAATATCTGTATAACAAACATTTACACAATACTTATTACATTTACATTTTTCAAATCAACTATATTCAAAATAAATATTAACCATTTGTTTATGAACCATTGATAAAATAATAATGTAACTGAAAGCTCATGTTACCTGATTGAGCTACAAACCTGAAAGGGAGGGGAGCCGAAGGCGGTGCTGCGAGGGAGAGGAGGCAGCGAAGGGGAGCCGGAGCCAAAGGCGGTGCGGCAAGGGAGGGGACGGGCGGCGGCGGCGGCGGGGAGCTGGAGGAGAGGAGGCGGTGAGGGGACGGGGGACGGGCAGCGAGGGGGGGGGGTGTCCGGGGTCGGGGGGGGATGTCCGAGGTGCGGGGAGGGGTGTCCGGGGTGTCGGGGGCCTGTCAGGGGTGCGGGCAGGGGTGTTCGGGGTGCGGGGGTGTCCGGGGTGCGGGGGAGGGGGGGCTGTCTGGGGTGCAGGGGGGCTGTCGGGGGTGCGGGGTGGGGTGTCCGGGGTGCGGGGGGCCTGTCCGGGGTGCGGGGGGGTTGTCCGGGTTCGGAGGGGGGGTGTCCGAGTGCGGGGGGGGGGGGGGGGGCTGTCCGGGGTGCGGGGGGGCTGTCCGGGTTCGGAGGGGGGTGTCCGAGTGCAGGGGGGGCTGTCCGGGGTGCGGGGAGGCGTCCGGGGTGCGGGGGGCGGTCCGGAGTGCGCGGGGGGGGGGGGGGGGGGGGGCTGTCCGGGGTGCGGGGAGGCGTCCGGGGTGCGGGGGGCGGTCCGGAGTGCGCGCCGGGGGCTGTCCGGGGTGCGGGTGCCGTCCGGGGTGGGGGGGGGAGGGCCGAGAGGCCGGAGGGCGGCGGCCGGAGGCCGGAGGGCGGCGGCCGGAGGCCGGAGGGCGGCGGCCGGAGGCCCGAGGGCGGAGGGCGGCGGCCGGAGGCCGGATGGCAGGCGGCGGGGGAGGCCGGGCGGCGGGGGAGGGGAGGGCGGCGCGAGGGAGGGCGGCGAGGGAGGGAGGGGGTTAGGGCGAGGGAGATCGAGGGCGCGGGGGGCGCAGAAACCCCCCGAATTTTTTTAGGCAGGTTAGCGACCGCCATTGGCGGTCGCTAATGGTGAGCTATAGCGACCGCCAATGGCGGTCGCCCGAGTCTGGGGGGCTCCAATGCCCCCTTTTCTAGTAGTGCACCCTCTATCGCAAGATCACGCTCGACATTTTTGGATAAAGAAATTAGGCAAGCTTTACTGCGTGGTTCATGTGTGGCCACAGTGCGCTCAATCTCCGGACGTAGTCCACCTAAAAAAACTAATATACCAAGAATCTGGAAAACCATGAACATGCAAGGCTATCTTCTCAAATTCATCAATATAGTCGACAACTGAACCGGTCTGTTTCACCGCTTTCAACTGTTTTAAAGGATCACTCCCATGCGCACAACCAAATCGGCTTAGAAGTTCAGCCTTCAGTCATCCCAAAGTAGACTCGGTCATTGAGATAATAAGGACAACATCCAGTGTTGGACAATTCCCTCTATGCACAACTGAGCGATTGGTACACAAAGGTTGTTCCGAGTCTCATCGATCAAAAAGTATGTTTCGGCTCGCGCGATCCAAGCAATAGGATCATCGCCAAAAAATGGAGGCATCTCGACGCGTTTGGCCAAGGTGCGCAAGTCAGACAAAAAATCGTCGTCATCTGTTTTGGGCTCAGAAAGCGAAGTCGACCGCGGTCCTTGCGCTGTACCAACCATAGGTTGCGCGAGCAAGATGGAACTCAGTTCAGCTCTGACGCTGTCAGTCTGCACGGGATTTGATGCAAACTGCTCCAAGCCAACATTTGCTGGAGACTGACTAACGGCAACTGTAGCTGGCGACGTAGCAGGCTGATGTGTCGACGGTTCCAGTGCAGGTCGTTGAAGAGAAAGGTCATGTAGCTGTTGCGTGAGGGCAGTAATAGACGTCTGAAGCAATTCCAATTGGTTTTCTTGATCGCGTTGTAACTCAACGGGACGTAAAACCTCTGTAAACCGTGACTCCATACGGTCATGTGCTTCCAAGAGGCATTCGAACATTGATTCAAGTGTAGCCACGCGAGTCTCCATTTTCGGCGGCATTCAAGGGTTCGAAGTCCAAAAACAGAGTCGTCGATTCCCAAAGAAACTCAATGAGAGCACCAAATTAATAGAGTTCTAATTAATTTTCAAGTATATTGAACAGGAATCACAAACAGTATATTCAGCAGATTGCAAAATGAAATAAAACAGACAGTAAAAGAATGAAAAGAGAAGGAAACTCTCTCCTGAGCATGTGCCAAAAGCCAAGGACTTTTGCCTCCCGATTTTCCCCCGTACCTCTATTCTTCAAACTGCTGGTTATTTATAGTCCAAGCATTGGATAGTTACCAAACTACCCTTGTACCTCCATAGACAACTTATTTCTCCTGGAGTAGGTCTAAGTACTCTCGGTACCCTATCAGTAATTGTAGTCAGTCGTCACGTCCTGGTACCACTGGTACACGGGGGAGGGGATGGACGAAATGGAGTTCACCGAGGCGGCGAGCAACATGAACGACCAAGTTTCCGAGTACCGGTAGTATAAGGATATGACGGCTGACTACGATTATGAAGAAGAAGAGCCTCAGGAGGCTTAGATGCTTGTTGGGTACTAGGATTACATGTCATGCTTAATAGAATAAATGCAATCGTCCTACTTCGTGGAGTGGATCCCCCACAATATGAAGTCAACCATCTGCGACATTCCGCCCACCGGCCTGAAGATGGCGTTGACCTTCATTGGAAACTCCACCTCCATCCAGGAGATGTTCCGGTGGGTGAGCGAGCAGTTCACGACCATGTTCAGACGGAAGGCCTTTCTGCACAATATCAAACAATAGGAAAATAAAAAGAGATGATGATAAAGTATAAGTAGAAATATAAACAGGAAGGGTGACATAGGGGAACATTTGGGCAAAACATCAAGCAACAATATTGATGCCTCGTCGATTTTAACTAAAACTACTAAAAGAGTGAATTGTTGGAAAATAAAAACATTATAACTAAAACAGTAAATTATAAATGATATCAATAATACATGGGATTCATAAAAAGTTTCCACAACAAATTAGAAATAGAAAGTCACATGTTATAAAAGAGAAACACCGAATAAATTTTCCAATAATAAAAACCATATAAACCTATAGCTATTAAAAATTAAACCATCATCGCCTACCAATGGTACTGTCCAATACATCTTAGTACATATTAATTAAGAGTATTGAACTACAAGTGTTCAAGAAACAGAAAGGGTCAAATTTAATGTTTTTTTAACAAAATACTTCCATGTAAAAGTGATCAAAAAAATGAAGAATAAATTGTTATCAGGGGGTGTAATTTTTAGGCATGTTGAGGATTCTCATAAGGAACAGATGTTGTCATTACCAACAACTCATTCTTACGGACAAGTACGTAAGAGACCTAGCATAAAAGAGTACCCCATTTTATTAAGTCTTTTCAAACCCACAAGACTCTCTACTGGTAAAAAAATCTTTAAACAACAAGTGCATCATGGTAAATGTAGTTAACAACTGGGTTTTATTCATTCCCTTCAATGTCAACTTGCAGAGGGTCATATTTGGTTAAGCATTTCCAAAATATAGTTTAACTTTCAAAGTTGGTTATTCGACGTCCATAATTTCACAAAATATTCAACACAAGCATATTAAAAATCATTTTTGTAAATATAAGGAACGATCGCTGCTAAAACTCAACCACACAACCATCTAAATCATAACCCTCAAGAGAATAAAGAGGGGATTCAATGTAAATGGTGAAACCCACGCAGCACTGGTCGAGTATTTCAATTCCATGAGAAAGGTCTGATGGATTTATATAAAGTGCATGTCAACAAGAAGCCAGAGGATTCATTTGTGATGACAGGAGTAGACGCCATCAAGGGTTTTATGTGGAGTACCTAGATCGAAGATGATCAAAATAGGTGGAGATAAAATCACCAAAAAAAATAGAGGGGCTCCAGAAAAGTATGTAATTAGCATAGTAAAATCACCAAAAAAAATAAACCAAAACCAAAACAAACAAACTCATTTCATTTGAATTTCACCGAAACCCTAACTGGAATTCAATTCAGACACTGGATTCCCATGATATCAAGTGCTTAACACGTGAAGAGAAGAAATACATACCAATAGGCTCAAACATGGAAAAAATGAATGTGAAATGGGTTTATGTCTATGCTCTTCCCAACATCTCAGCTTTATAGTCGAAAATGGGAAAAAATTCATCGAACATCAGTGGATGGGGTGGGGGTGGATGGGGTATGGTATACAATTGAAAGAGTAAGTGTCAGTGCGGGCGACAACGAGGAACTAGGGGCTAGTTTGGCAGGGATGATATAGAAAGAAAATAAATGATATTGAGAGGAGAAATTGGTTTCTCATGTTTGTCGAGATAATTTTAAGGGGAGAGAAATGATAAGGAGAGAAATGGAGAGAAATAGATTTCTCTCCTGCAATTGTTTTTAAATCACCCCAAATTTGGGATTATTTGGAAAGAAATGATGGTGGAGGGCTGTTAATATTTTAAAATTCCAATTTTATCCCTATTTTCTACATGTATCACAAAAAAAATTCTTTTATTTTACTTTAAAAAGATTCACCAAACAAGATGGAGATAAATTCAAATAATTTCTTTTCTTTTACTAAGTTATTGATCCAAACACAAGGAGAGAAATTGCATTCTTTTCTTTTCTTTTCTTTTATAAAATATCAAAATATTTCCTTTCTTTTAATAAAATCTCACCAAACACAATGTAGATGTGTGAGTGTATCTTGTGCATGCAGAGATGACCGGTGTGAAGACACGACCGATGGAGAGTGGGGAGGCGTGACCGCACGAGGAAAACTAAAACTGGGGAGGGAATGTGTTTTTTTCCTTTTTTTTGACAGATTAATCGTTACAATTTGTCTGTTTCAACTTCTGTGGATGTTTTTTAAATCCCTACTTGCATTATATATTTCATCAAAAATAAAATTCTATCTTACATTAAATTTTCAATCGATTATGAATATCTTTTAATATTTTTTGTTAATAGTTATGTATTTTTTAGTGATTAAATTTAAATTTAATCTTATAACCACCTTTCTTTTTATTATTAACGTATTTTTTTTAATAAACATCTAATTAATAATAACAAATTTTGTTTTTAAATGATTTATTTGTAGTAAATAAATAATAGTGACATGTTCATGTGTTGAAATTTTTTTTGGTGATAATAATTATCGATAATAGATTTATTTGTTGGTAAAAAAATTGCTTGTATTGATATGATAAAGTGACATTAAATTATTGGTAAAATATTTTTTAAACGGCTAATATCGACAAATATATTTGTCTGTAAAAGTTTAATATAAAAAAAACATAATATATATTGGAATTGATCATTTTTACCAATGGATATATTATCTGTCATTGGTTTTCTATTGATATAAATCATTTTTTTGCAGTTACTAGTATAGATTTAAGTTTTTGTGGAGGGTTGTCTCGGCCAACCGTCATTCATCAGTCGCTATTGATATTATTAATGACCGTTATTTTTAATGGTGGCTGTACTTTTTAAACCCCCACCCCAATTTTTCCTCTCCCCTCTCCTTTACCCTCCCGCGACCCCACAATCCTCTCCTGCGATCCGATCCCACGACCCTCCCGCAACCCCATGACCTCGACCCCCCCCCACATCCGCGCAGCGCCGTCGGACCGTCCTGCCACCATCGAACCCTCCCGGCCCTGTTTCACCCCGCCGTCCAACCCTCCCGCCTCTGTCGAGCCGTCCCACCCCTGTCAAGTCGTCTCGCCCCTGTCAAGCCTCGTCGTCGAACCCCTGTCATTGAGCCCCTACGCCCCATCACGGATCCCCAATTTGGTCACCCCCTTCCGCGGTTGAGTCCCCTCAAGGTAACTTGTTCGCATTACTTCTTTGACTTCCGCAATCTTAGTTTTTAATTTGTACAACTTGCTCATTTCTTCTAGATGATTCCTTCAATACTGCATATGCTCCATAATTCCTGGTCCAAATTCTCTGTCAAGATTGTATGCAATGTTAAACTAGTCTTCAAATAAATCATTGTCATCATCATCAATGCTAAGAGGGTGTGGTCCCTTACTCTTAATATTATAATCATATTTCAATCGCTCAAGAAATGAAAAGGGCGCACTTCTTTCAACTGACTCATCTGCAACAATAAGGAAAATAAATTCATTGATATTTATCTCATCTTCTTATTTCCTATATAAATACACTACAACTAATGTCGCATGATTCCAAAACTGAATGAAGGATATGGACTATGCTTCAATACGTGAAAATGAAACCAAACCTAAGTGGTTATGGTAGTATTCCAACCTAATATTGAATTACATTATAGATCTGGCTTCCAGGCCTGAGCTTTTGAAACACAGGTTTGGTCTCAAGAAATCATTTTCAACCTATTGAATCCCTTTTTAATCTTTCCTAAACTTTGTTTTATGAAGTATTCTTAAGAAGGTCTTCTCTTACTAATAAAACATTTGAATATACTTCAATGTCATATACATGTCTGTATATTGGGTATTACTCTAGTTGTAGCTAACTAGGAGACTAATCCTCTTTGAGAGTTTTTGTGCACTTATTGTGTGGGTATCCCTCCCAATTCATTATCAAGAGTTCAAACCTCAAAAACTATACAGTGATTTATATCTTACATCTATTCAATTTGCAAGGGATTGATTGGTCGACTTTAAGCGGATGATTGAAGGAAATATGTAGATTTTTTCCCACCCATTGTAATACACAGAACAATACACCTCTTATATCTTACACCTATTATAATTTTAAAATCTATTTATATAGGTTTGATTGGTACATAGGTGTGTATGATAGTTCTTTTTATTTTATTCCTTGTACGAAATATTGTTTGTATGGGAAATGAGTCCCTCTCCTCCATCATCAGGGGAGGTTCTGGCAACATCTGTAGGGTCTGATTCATCTCCTCTCTCAATGGATCTTCCAAAAATAAAACATATCCTAAAGGTTTTAGGGGTGGTTGATGGAAATGCATTAGTAGTTCTCTCACATCTTGAATTTTCTAAAGTGTCATCTATGATTGATTCTTCATTGATCGTGCATTTCAGGCATCATCTACCTATGGTGGATGTCTTCAATAAGCATGTCATCATCACATGGTGGGGTTGATTGACTCTCAATTTTTTCTCATTTAGTTATCCGATGAAGAGGAATTTGCAAGGGCCTAGTCACATTCTTCATATTCCCCTAGATCTATCCATTTCCATCTCCATAGGTGGACATTCTACTTTCACATGAAGCATGAAACCATATAGTGGTTTGATGCGATTGCCCAGTCTCCCTCTCATCCATTTTACAACCTAGTGATACTATGGCTCTTGGGGAATTTTTTGGGCTATTTTCATGTGCCGATCGACACACTCCCTCACTGATGCATCCAACTATTTCTTGAATTTGTGTCAAAATGAATATTGATTCTTTACCTCCTAG
Source organism: Viscum album (assembly GCA_963277665.1). Lineage (NCBI taxonomy): Eukaryota > Viridiplantae > Streptophyta > Magnoliopsida > Santalales > Viscaceae > Viscum > Viscum album. The sequence goes on along the minus strand of OY728121.1, from coordinate 472,161,592 downwards.
GTTTTATTGGACAAAAATAAAAGGTGGGTATCATTACCAACCAACCCATTATTTGAAAATCTTATATTTATTTTTACTATATTTACAAGTGTCAGGGTATTTTGAAAAAATGTTTTAAAACGCGTTTGATACCACTGACGAGCAAGAATTTAGTGAATTTTGGTACTATTTTTGGGTCATATTCGGCTACCAATCTTGGAAAGGCTAGCTATGCAGGATAAGGATACATGGGATTACTTGGTTGTTGAAATGAACCCAAATGAAATCATATCAACATATAGTAGAGACGTTGAAATTCTCATCCCATCTCAAATTATGAAGGAATATAACAAACTGGTTCCCTATGATCAATATGACCAGTTGGATATTACATTTCCTTCCACGGAGAATGTCAATAATCAAGTGAAGTTTCATTTTCCTGAGGATGATGAGTAAGTTCAATCCAAATGTATTGAAGTGACTTTATAATGGCCCTTTGTCATGTTCATGCATGGTCGATCACCTATAAGCTAACAGAGGACTTAGTATTCTACATGAAAAAAGGTACCAATGATATCCTTATGGAAGAATATATTTCTTCTTGAAATGTTTTTCTTCTGTTATAATGGTATTTTTACTGGGTTTTCACTCCCCTTTAAGTGGATTCCTATTTTAATAACAAAAAGGATTTAGAGAGAGTCTATGTGTGAGGAGTGGTCCATGCTGACACTATCTATTCAACCTGTTGAAAGTGGTATCCACTATACACATGTTTCTATATTGAAAAATATTAAGGGGAAAGAGAAAGTATTGCTTCTGTTTATTATCAATCAGAAAGTTAAATGAATGTCCATCACATGAATATGTACACTTGCTGGTGTTTGAAGGAAACTTCCGCAAGCATTGAATGACAACAATGCTAAAATTTCCTGTGTATGGTGTATGTTCTGCAAGAATAATGGTTCCTTTTGAAAAAAAATCTATATATTAAACCATTCTCAGTCATGCCACGTTCTTTCTCATCATCTATTTTTTCAATATTTTTATTCATTGGACTGTTAAATTCTAATTTTCTAATTTTACAACAATTAAATAATTTTAAAGAATGTTTACCTTTGTATCTTCATCCTTCTTTTTGTGATTTTTTATACGAGTGATATGGTTTTTTAACACTCTTTATCTTGTTCTTCATCATATTTAGAGTTATTAGTAAAATCTTTTTTCCTCTACTTCCGTTTGGGTTTTCTCATTGTCTTGAATGAAATGTTATTCTCTTATTTGAACTTTGTCTTAAACGAAGGGGATTTCTTATCTCATATGTATCATGTGTACTTTGTAGTTCATATTGAGAGAGTAGACTCAAATATGTTTCTTTAAATGAGGAAACATTGGTATCAAATCTATTAAGAACAAACCATAATGTATTTTTCAACACGGTGGAGTCCTCTAATTTTTCTCCAAATCTGTTAATGTTTTATTTAATTTCAATGATTTTTTAAAAAAAAATTCATAAATGGTTTCATCATTATCCATTTTCACATCTTAAAACCTATCACTCTTATTTTAGTTTGGATTTTTTTACATTAACATTTGTTTCATGGATATTCTCAAGATTATCCTAAATATCCTTTATAGACTCTAATACACTCACTTTGTTAAAATTATTTTTTGATAGGGACACCATGATAGAATTCCATTACTTTCCATAAAATTCAATATTCTTTTTCTAAACAAGTATAATGGGACAATATTTCTCAATAGATGTGAGGCTAATAGGGGCATCGTTAATTATACTGGATCCATCTTGTACACATTGGCATTAAAACCCAATGAAAAAGATCTTCATGAATCTCCAATATGGTTCGTCATTAATAGATTGATATTATCATCTAGCCTATAGTTTAATCATAGATGAAGTCTATAGATGTCTTGTATAAAATAACTCTTGATCATAATGTTATCATGATCCTTTATATTCATATAACTGAGTATACTCTCCTTTCTTTAATAATACCAATTCATTATCATTTAGAAGTTATTCATGGTTGGTATTTAGTAATCACTCATTATTATATTATATTCAAAGAAACATCATTTAAATATTCTCAATTAACATAAGATCTGATAATTTCTATTTTTGAATATTGGAAAGCCTATAAATTTTGGTTTTGAGATCACCATTCAATACAGGTTAAATAACTTCCAAAAAATATTTTCACATCCAATATTAAAATATAGAAACTATTATCTTCTTGAAATGTACATAATTTCTATTCAAATATCTTCTCCAATATGCCTTTATTTTCCTTCATTTATTTTTCCTTAAAAATAGCTTTGAACTCATTGGTTCGTAAGTTTTAATGCTATGAGTTTTTTTATAATTTAAATAAGATATTTCAATTATTTGCTTTCTATTTAATACAGATACGGATAAGAGATGGATTAATATGCCAGATAGGGTTTTTGCTAAATATTATGGGGGGATTAAGTGATTTATGGATTTCACCAGCAGATTTCAAAGTGATTTGATTAGTTGTCCATGTAGAAAATGTGCAAATAGATATCTCTTCAAATGATATAGTGTTAGAGAACATCTGTTTTTGAATGAGTTTTTTAAAAACTACAAGACAGGGACACGTCATGGAGAATTGTCTATTTCATATCACTAATCAGAAAGTATTCAGATGGATGCTGATTCGAGAACAGTTGATCTAATGAACATAATGCTCAATGATATGATGAATTAGTTTCAACCTGAAGACAATAATGCTGTAAATGATGGCGTTGGATGGAGTAATCCCTGTTCTTCTATAGATGGAGAAGAATTGAAATTCTTTTGAAATTTTTGATGATGCGCATACTGAATTATATCATGGATGCACTAAATTTAGTAAATTGTCATTCATCATTGAATTGTTACACCTGAAGGCCTTGAATCAGTGGTCAGACACCTCATTCGACGTGTTGTTGGTATTGTTGAAGAATATACTCCCTCCTGGAGCGAAGATTCCAAATTCATTCTATCAAAATCGCAAGTTGACCGATGACCTTGGTTTTATATATGAGACCATTGATGTGTGCCACAATAACTATATGTTTTTCAGAAAAAATAATGCACAATTAAATACTTGTACTGTTTTATATTCATCTAGGTGGAAGACCAATGAAATTAATCAAGGTAGTCAGATTCTTCCTGGCAGGGTCTTGAATCAAGGGAAACAAGTAATCGCTAAGCAGATGTGTTATTTACCACTAAAATTGAGATTGAAGAGATTATTATTTTCAACTAAAACTACTAAATTGATGACTTTGCATTCAAAGAGAAACAAAGAGGTTGATAAATTAACTCACCCAACATATTCTTTGGCATGAAAATAGTTTGATCAAAGACACCTAGACTATTCCCGGGATGATTGTAATGTTCAACTAGGTTTGGAATCATATGGTTTTAACCCATTTAGGTCCATGGTTGGTGCGCCACATAGTATGTGGATAGTGGTGTTGGTTCCATACAACCTTCCCCCATGGGTATGTATGAAGCAACCATTTTTATTACTTTCGGCTCTAATTGATGGACCGAGAGGACCTGGTGATAAAATTTATGTTTATATGCAACCTTTTTTTGTCCAATAATGCTTGAACAATTATTATTTCACCCTTTCTTATGAATTTTTCCTCACCATTCTTTGCATTCTTCAACTTTGGACTACTGGGTCACGATTAAACCATTTTCGGGCAGGACTGAGCACAATCAGACCCCTAGATTTGTGGATAATTCGCATGTGATGAATGAATCGATGATTTGGGGATAGATCGCGGTGTTTTTCTATATCAGGTTGATGATTTCCATGGATCAGAGATCCAAGACCGACCAACAATGATGGGAGGAATGTGATGTGGGTGATGGACCACCAAGGATTGGGAGATTCTGATTTCCAGCCACCTAAGGGTCATAATCGACGAATGAAATTCTTCCCCTTCGATTTTAGGAAAGCATCAAGTGAAAATGGCAGTGGAGGAGGCGTCTAAGTAGTTATCTTCCTTGCCGCTGACCCTAGTTGAGGAAGAGGGTGAAACTTTTCTTTGGTTGATGGTGTTGACTCCTTCACTCCTCCAGTGCATGAGAGAGTTCTAGTTGGGAGACATCGACTGTGAGGTCTTACATGACCAGATATTCTTAAGAGATTTACTAGATGGATTTTCTAAAGGAGGGAATCACATAATCCTTTTCCAAGGATGAATGGTGGTCCCAGTCATGATGTGAGAGGAGGTGATGATATAGTTTCAAACATCTCCCTTGGCCATGTATCCTAGTGTGAGGAAGATGTAAAAATACCTTCAGAGTAGTTTTGGTGGGATGACAGGAGAAAAATCATGGATGAGTTCGTCTCTCGGTGTCTCACCTGTCATCAGGTGAAGGATGAGCACCAGGTTCTGACAGGTTTTTTGTAGCTTGTTGACATCCCATAGTGGAAATAAGATGACATATCCATAGACATTGTGAAAGGATTTCCACAACCAGAAAGAGGCAATGGAACCATCTAGGTGATAGTTGAGTGACTTATGATGTTAATGCACTTCCTTACTATCAGGTAGTAGAGTTCAGTGGGGATCTTGGGGTAGTTGTATGTATGAGAGATCATCCTCCTTCATGGGGTTCCCCCGACTATTGTATACTACTGTGATGCATGGTTTACATCACAGTTGTGGAGAGTCCTACAAGAGGCATTCATGACCTAGATGAGAATGAGTACAGTCTTCCACCCCCATATATATGGGAATACTAAGCACACTATCTAGCTGTTGGAGGATATGCCAAGAGATTATGTGTTGGACTTTTTCTGAAGATAGGAGGATCACTTTCCATTGGTAGAGTTTGCATATAATAATATCTACCACTCTACTATCGACATTGCATCTTTCAATTCCCTATAAGGGAGACCATGAAATCCACCCTTATACTGGACTAAGATCGGTGAGACATTTCTTGTTGGTCCATAGATAGTGCAGACGATGATAGAGATATTCCAGGTCATCCATGAGTAGATGAGTATTGCTCAAAGAAGGTATAAATATTATGAAGATCGATGTTGCAGGACCTTGGAGTTTGAGAAGAGAGATCATGTTTTCCCGAGAGTCTCCCCATGAAGAGGATTACGGAGATTCATCCAGGGAGACAAGTTATCCCCAAGGTTCATTGGTCTGTTCAAGATCTTGCAGAGGGTTGGAGAGGTTGCTTACCACCTCTCCCTACCCCCATAGTTAGAGTGGGTGCATGATGTCTTCCATGTGTCACATTTGAGAAGATACATGCATGATCCCATTCACATTATTGAATGGGGAGAGCTAGACATTGAGGATGGTGCCACTTTCAGAGAACACCTGGTGGTGATCAAGGATTGGAAGGATAGGATCCTATGTGGATGTACCATCCCCTTGGTTCATCTGTTGTGGTAGCACAAGAGCTTGCAAGAGAGCTTCTAGGAGCGAGAGAGCCAAATGTGGGCTCAATATCCCCAGATTTTTTTCTAGTTTTTATTTTCAAGGATGAATATATTAAAGGATAAAATAATGTAGAGACTCCATTTTTTCCTTGTAAGACTTTGAAATATATAAAGGAATATTTTTAGATCTAGATGTTGAGACAGCGTGAGATTCCGAGGCCCGGTGTGCTCAGAATTAATTTTTAAAAATATTAAATATATTTTATATTACTTGTGCACAATTTTCAATAAAAATGGGATAAGTATTAAATGAAATCTCTGTTAAAAAATCTGATACCGCAGTTGAATCCAAAATGCAAGGTTTGCCCTAGGTATAACCTAATGTTGGTCGACATGGGACGTTCAGATAAAGAAGCCTTTGGTGGGTGCGTTTAATTAAAATAAATAACTAATTTTATTTATTTTAAATTAAATGACCTAAATAATTCCTTCTATAAGTAAACTATTATGGAGAATCTCTACGGTTAGCCTCATAACCCTAATATCATTTATATAAGGTTCTACCACCCTCGTTAACGAATCATGATTAGGAGATCGATCAATGACTAGATCCAGGCAAATCGAAACACAAAAAATGCAATGAATCTTTCTCCTTCATTAGAGAGTGTGTTCTTCACCAAGGAATGATCTGAATCGAGGTAGGACTTTTCATATGTGGATTTCCACCATTATGATTAAATGATTGAGCATGATCATTCTTATTTCTTTGATCTGTATCAATCTGAGCCTTTTTATGCACCTACATATCCGATTTAATTTATTTATTCAATTAATATTTATTATGTCATGTTTATCACCCCAGTTATTCTCAATTTGTATTCATTATCCAAGAAAGGTTGGACAATGATTATTGCAGCCTTTCTTATGTGATTCCCCCCACTATTCTTCGCGTTCTTCATCGTTGGACCACAAGGTCACAATTCGACTATTGCTGGGCGGGATCAAGTGCGATCGAACCCCCAGATTCATGGAATATTTGTGTGTGATTAATGGATCAATGATTTAGAGATAGATCATGATGTGTTTCAGGATTTGGGTGATTATTTCCATGGCCCGAGGGATCTAGGATTGACCGATGATGATGGGAGGCATGCAATGCAGGTGAAAAACCACCGAGGATTGGGAGATATCGAATTCCAGCCACCAGAGGGTCAAAATTGATGAATGAAATCCTTCCCATTTAATCTTGGGAAAGAATATGGTGGAAATGATAGTAGGGAATCCATATTTATATCATGGGGAGAAGATCTAGAATTCTATAAAAAACATGACTAGATGCTGTGTAGTTTAAAGAACACATGACCCTTGGCTGCGGTGACTAGGGTTTCCAGGTTAGTTAAATATCACACGTCATGTGGGACACCCACACACCATGTGACCCAGTGATGGAAACCTGACATGTACTATGGGAGTAAATGGACAAGACCAAGGTACACAAACATGACCAAGTTACACTGACATGACCAAGGTATGAAGACATGACCAAGAGCATGAGTAGGGCCCCACGCGGCTGAGGCACACCATGTATCCCCCTTATATGTCATGTAGTGCTACATGGGAAATGATATATGTACTAGATAAGAACACTACCAATAAGAGGAGTGGGACCACATGTCATTTGGGTCCCCTTACACACCGCATACCCTCCTTTTGAGGAAACTTCTACCTCTCGTATCTCTCTTGTTTGGACTTGGATTTTGGCCTGTGAGTAGCCTATATTGAGTGTTTTTTCATGTAAAATGTGATGGTGTCATTCATAGTGGATTTTGAGATACGATGCAAGGTGTTTTGAGTGTGACACTTCTTTAGGTGACACTCGACTATGACAGTGACCAGGCAGGATCATCAGAGAGACTAGAGTGGCACCCATCTATTGGGATAGGGAATGGGTCCTCTATCGACCATCATAGTGGCACCCTCATGTGGAGTCAGTGCATGGGTCCTAGAACACTAGAGTGGAACCCTCCTATTGGGACAGGGTATGGGTCCTCTATCAACTATTAGAGTAGAACCCTCAAGCAGAGTCAGGGAATGAGTCCCTGACCATCAGAGTGGTACCCTCCTGTGGAGTCAGGGCATGGGTCCTCAACCACTAGAGCAGCACCCTCATACTGGGATAGGTTATGGGACCTCTATCGACTATTAGAGTAGAACCCTTATGCAGATTCATAGCATGGGTCCTCTATCTACACACTGAGTGACACCCTCCTATCATACCGGGGTATGAGTCCTCTACTTATAGATTATGTCCCCTCTACTATGTTTCATAGTGGAAATTATTGGTTCCAGGTGTAGAGAAAGTGCTACGGTGGAATGCGATATATTAAAATTTCTTTTAATAATCATTGCCCGAAACCAAGAGCGATGATCTCACACATCAAATTTATAATTAATTTATTTAATATCTAAAGAAATAAATACATGGTCTTATGAACTTTCTTAATTAATGATTTTTTATCATTCGAAACAACCCTTCCAAATTTCCTTCATTGACCTTGTGAGGATCCAAGGGTAGAATTCATCTAGCAGTGATCCATACGTGCTTCAATGGTCTCCGAGCAATGCCACTTGTTCTCTAGGTGCTAGCATGGTGAATCAAATGTCTTGTGTTGTTCGTTCTTGATTTCTCATTCTTTGGTCTTGAATAAATTCTATCTTGGGTTTCTAATTATTGAGAGTGAGATACGAGGGGGAGTCGAGAGAGAATTTGTTACGCGTAACAATTCTCTATTCCAAAACATGGAATTGGTTTCAAATTCTCTACACAATAGACATAACCATCTATTTATAGAGATGAGATTTCTGTTACAAAATTAAATTTCATAACAACCATTAAATATAATTATAACCATTAATTAAATATCATACCACATAATAATAATAATAATAATAATAATATTTTATGGTACACCAACTTTCACAAAATGGATAAATAATATTTATCATCTCGTAAATAATTATTTTATCACCGGAAACAATCTTAGTCCATTCGAACTCCTCTTGAATTTATTAAACACCCAAATAAATATTTTATTCTCTTAAATAAATATTTCATTCACAAACTAGTAAATAAATATTTATTAAATATTCAATAAAATAAATATATTTTATTCATAATCTGGTGAATAAATATTTATTTAATTTATGCGATCAATATAACTTGAATAAAATTATTCCTCAGTCTTGAGAATAATATTTATTCCATTAATTAAATTCAAATAGAATTTAATCAAGACCAATAAAAACACTTAGTGTGTGACCCTCTAGGATTCTTTCTCGTTAGAATTAGGAAGGCTTGTCTAAAGTCTAAGATTACTATCTAGCAATAAGTCAAGGCACTCAAGTGAAAGAAATTAATGTTGCAATGATGAAAACCACATATAAATTCACACTATTCAATATAATCCCTTTGTCACAATATCTCATCAAGCAAGTTTCATGATTGTGTCATCAACCTATATGCTCGATACATCATTCTTTGACTATCTGAAATGAACTCATTGTTACACCATGGCCATGGAATTTAGGGTGATGGTTATATTTCAATAAAAGGTATGAGATATCAACTTACATAAATATGGAAGAGACAAATCCTTCATTGACTTATCCATTAATAACATGTCATTTGTGACGCACCCAACATACCCTACTTCCCACCAACATATGGCATTATGGTTTTCGTCAGCAAATCTAAGTGTGTGAGTCATGACATGCATTAATGATAATATTAAAGTCTAAGGACCATTACACATGCTCACATATAGAAATATCCGATGACACCAAAACATACAGAATTCCTACTAGCAGATCTGTTCTCATAATCTCCCATCTTGGAGATTACAAAGTGAAAACTTTAGGAGAAGAAATCTCATATACTTACGAGTACTCACACCTGACAGTCTATATACTATGTTTCTCATCATAGTATGTTATCCAACCGTAGAGATATATTAAGAATATTGTCATAACACTTCAAGGTTCTCATCATAGCAGGGAACTACTATGACCTTATCAATGCGACAAATACTCTATGACATAATTACATTAAAGTCATATAGAAAAATGAACAACATATAGTAATATGTTTAATTTAATATTTAATACATAAAATATTCATTTAATCAAAGTACAAAAATTTGGTTCTAGGACACCAACTCAAACAAACTCCCACTTGGACTAGAGCCCATTGCCTACGACTTTCAATCCTCTAGACCTCACATGATAATCATGTTTATACTGAGTCAAGGATTTAGTCAAGGGGTTTTCCACATTGTCTTCCATGAAAATACTACTCACTAAAACCTCAACTCTTTGAGAAAAATCTATTAAGATATGATACTTCTGAAGTATGCTCTTCATCCGCTGATGTGACCTTGACTCTTTTGCGGGATCCACCACTACAATATTATCACAATAGAGTGTGATGAAATCTTTACTGCTAGGTACCACATCATGATCTTTGGTGAAATTGAGCATCCAAAATGCTTCTTTAATTACCTCAAAATCCAAAATATACTCAGAATCTACTGTAGAATATGTGACCATAGCCTTCTTTAAGCTCTTATAGCTCACAACACCTCCATTCAAAGTGAATATGTATCCTGTTTGTGACTTTATGTCATCTTGATCAGTTTGAAAACTAAAATCTTCATATACTATGATGAATATTTCCTAATATCCTTCATAAACCATGAACATATCCTTAGTACACCTCAAATACTTAAGGATAATATTGAATTCCATCCAATGCCAGTCACTCGGATCAGCTTGATATCTATATACCACACTTAATGTAGGCTACATCTAGCCTAGTACATATCATAACATACATGACTGACCCAATTTGATAATGCTTATGGAATCCTTACCATTATATTTCTTTCCTCATGGGTCTGAGAATACATTTTCTTATAAAGATGAATTCCATGTGACACTGGCAACAATCCCCTCTTGGATTGTTCCATACTGAATCTCTTCAGTATCTTGTCAATTTATGTACTTTGACTTAGGTCGAGCAACCTCTTGGATCTATCATGATGGATCTTGATCCCATGAATATATAATAAATCTCCCAAGTCTTTCATGGAAAATCATTTATGTGACATCCCAAACCTAGATGTCGCTTAACGGGTTCCCCGAGCTCGGTGGCCACATGACCTCAAGCGCATCTCCCCAAACACTAGAGGCTGCAGACTAGCAGCAAGGGTCTAGGGTGTGTTTGTGGGAAGACTATGACCTCATTAGAAGAGTGTAGCACAATGGAAGGAATATAAATAAATAATAAACAGTGGAAGAAATATAAATAAATAGCAGAAGCAAAATGATGCAATAGATAAAGGAGAATAGCAATAACTGTATCAACTGAAACAATGATGATGTAATGACATGTCACTATAAAACTAGAAAACATGGATACAAGGCAATAGTCATAACATGTCACATAAATTAAAAGAAAAAAAATACTACTCCAAGCATCCCATGATCCAACTCGGTCATCTGCTATCAAGACCCACACTAAATAGAAAACAATCAAGTGTTTGAAGTCGTATGATTCCCTTTGTCAATACATGCAACCATGTAATCTACTCCGGGTACCAAACGACACCCAGAGAGGGTGTGAAACAAATCTCAGTGGGTCACCACCAACGGTTTCTATAACCTCCGACCTGCATAATGGAATATAGCAGTGTGTAGGAATACATATATAAAGTAAAGCAAGTAGAATAATATAACTAAATACCCAAGTACCTGCTTCAGCCCTCATATGGTGTTTAAACATATAACTAGTTCATTAATTAAGTAACTGCCATTAAATGTTAATAGGTAACGTGAGGCATAGCCAACACTGACATCACCTCGTGATAGTATAAGTAGTGAATGTCCCAAGAAATAATAAGGAAACCTGAAAAATGATATCTAGTGAGGGAGTTCTGGGGTAACAACCAAGGTAACGTAGGGATCATAGAACACTAACTCAGTAGTATATGAGTCTAGCTAAAGGGTAAGAGTATAATCTAAGGAGCTTAATCCAAGTAATTCCACAATAAGGTGCCTACCGAGTCCAAGGTGATCAACCAAAGTAAAACAGGGCTAAGCAAAGATAGGTCCCAATGGGCTTTCACCATGGCACCTACTAGTCAATGATGGATCCAAGGAGTGTATCTGAGGTATCATGTAATAATGTAAAGGACCCTATGGTATTATACTGGGCATCTGAGGAATATACAAGAACTAGAGTCTAGGTGGGTGTTAACCTAAGAAAACTACATCCTTGAATCAAAATGGGGTTTCTGAGACCAGAGGTACTATCCTCTCAGAATCCAAGGCAATCTCAAGTCAGTATATTCCTATTTGATATTGTAATCATGTAATCATTCATTAGGTTCAAGACTTTTCTTCCATTAGTGTGGATAGGCCAAGCATCATTGTAACCATTTAATCAAGTCTTAATTAACCATTAATGCATATTCAATTATTGAGGTTCAATTTTCTACCTTCCATCAATATGGAAAGGGGTGCTACAAACATGTAACCTTTATTCAATCTCATTTGTTAAGGCCAATTTATATACTCAGTTTACTTTCCATTTCACATTTTTCATTTAATAATCAATTTGAAGCACTTACCTTAGTTGGGTCAAGTGGTGAGCATACATGGTAAATTCTATTATAAAATTATCATTAATAACAAGCCATTTATTATAAGAAATCTCACCTTTAGGAAGGTCAAGTAAGGGCACACCCAAAAAGTGGCTCAAACGTTCCAAAACACTAAAACCCAAAAATGGCATAACCTTCGACATGGGGAGTATTGAGTTGTTATTAGGTCCACTAGGCTAGATACCCTGAGGGGGGGGGGGGTGAATCAAGGTATGGAAAATTAATAAAACTGCCCCTTTTGATATTTTTTTGTTGTTAGAAAAAACCCTATTCTTTCTCTCCTTCATGTTGTAGAGTATGAATGAATCTTAAAGCATGCACATGAAACAACAATTTTACTTGGTTCACCATCACTGGGCTACATCTAAGGAGCATAAAACGACGATGTGACGATGTACCAAATCCACTATAAGCGCACTGTTGTTTACAAGTTCAGAGCGGACTCGCTGTCCCTCCTGGTTTACAACCACTCACGATATGAAAGCTCACAACTCTCTCAACTGAAGTGTGTTCACTACTTCTTCATAAGATCCACTCACAGTTTAAAGGCTTGTAGGTCCCTCCATTATCAAACATGAATGCATCTTCATCTATATGTAGATGCTATGTTGAAGTTCCATTTTCATCCACTGATGAATACAACTTTACCACGGATGCACCGGGCAATCTTTCAGCTTTCACGCAACCCTAGAATAACCGGCACACTTCTCTATGCTTGGAGCACTTCTCCAAACCTGGCACACAAGTGTCACAAAACCACTTGTGTGACACCCCCTTCTTCAACTCTGAACTTGGGTGACTCACACCCTTTTACTCCCAAACCAATATTGGTGCAAGACTATCAACTGGCGTGCAACTTCTGAGTATCTTTATACTTGCGCGACCAAACTACCACTTGCGCGACCGAACCACCTACGCAACTGGAGCTCTAATTTTTTCTAAGTGTTGAACTATGTCCAAAATGAGGAGAGGTGGACCTATATTTATAGTCATTTTGGACACCCTGATCACCGATTTCCAAGTCTCCTCTCGGCAAGTCCAACCGTCCTAGTCTCTGTCGCCCAAGTCACTTGCATGCCCAAACCAAAACTTGGGCGCCCATCTTTCCTTTTCCATATTTTGATGTTTTGATCTTGAAAAACATATGGCATGAAAGTTTACAATCTTCCAAGACAACGGAGCTCAAGTACCTTTTCCAAAAACATTTTTCTCCATTTGTTGATTTTGAGCCCCAAAAATTTGGCAAACACTAGAAAGCGGCACCACCTTGTATCTGCTCTTTTTGTACCGACTCCAGATCGTTCATTCCTTTTTCGAGGTTCTTAAATCAATAATGTATTGTTAACAACATCCCTTGAACTTGAAAACTCACTATGTAAACCCCTTTTGTCAACAAATTTATACATCATGGTATGCTTTTTCAACAAACACAACATGGAGGTCTGCTTTGTCAACAAACACAATCACCTCAAAAATGCTTCAATAATTCCTTGAGGGATTTTTCCCAACAGTTTTGGGTGTAACTGCTAACAACTAATCACATATTTGTAAAGATCATAATCATACAATTCTAAAAAGTATAACCATGGCATGTAAATTTAAGAAATGGTTCCGGATGAAATTGGAGGGCCCCACACAAATATTCCAAAATCAACAAACTTTAGGGATGAGTTATAGGACACTGACCTTAGGGTTGTACATATCTACTCCTTCAGTATTGGCCCTTAATTTGGCTTAGATCGATGTAGATCTAAGAAAAAGTGAAAATTCTCACATGATGATATCTAGGTCAAGAGAAAAAGAGAAGAAGAATGACTCAAGAGGACTCGAGTACTTACCGTTGTGCATCCAACGTGACAAAAAAATATCGATTAGTTTTCAGATGAAGGAGATCTCTTGATTCCAAGGTTAGATCTTAAACAATCTTTAAATGGGTGAAAATGGAGGAAAATCCTGTTGGTTTACAAGTTGGGGAAGAAGGGTTGGCTTAATAGATCATTAAGGAAAAAACTGGAAATTTACCCAAAATTTTAGCCTGCACACGGTTTGTCTGCATGGTTTTTTAAACCGTGTGCAAACCATGTGAGATGGTTATGACCAAAACAACATCCTTTACATAGTTTGATCAAATTATGTGCTAACCATGTGCAAAACGTGCGACTTGTCCTATTTTCCCAAAAGAGTTGTTCTGAGCTCCAAACAAGCCCTAGACACCCTCAGAACCTTTACTAACTTATTAGACATCCATATTATGTCCAAAGTAAATATTTAGACTGATAAATTAATGGATCTATACCTAATTGAAAAACTAGGTTCTTACAATATCCCCCCTTAAAAGAAATCACCCCGAGTTCTCCTTACAAAGGTAAAGAAATGCTGTCTAAGAACAATTCTAGACACTGAGCACTTACATCGCTTCCCAATCCCAAGTCTCATCTTGTACGCAGTCGTGCTACCATAACACCCGTACGAGAGGGACAGACTTGCCTCGGAGAGCCTTCGTACTCCAGTCGACGATGTGTACTGGATACTCCTCAAAGGTAGCATCACCATCTAACTAAACTTCCTCATGATAAAAAGCATGATATGGGTTATCATGATATTGGTGAAGTTGTGAGACATGAATGACATCATGCATGGCATGGTACCTCTGAGGTAGTAGCAACTGATAGGCTATTGGCCTGACTCTCTCTAGAATTTCAAATGGACCGATGTAATGAGGCGACAACTTTCCCTGCTTCCTTAACCATCTATTCCCAAGCCTGGGAGATACCTGAATAAAAACATGATCCCTAACCTCAAACTCAAGAGGTCTTCAATGACGATCAATATAAGATTTCTGTCCAGACTGAGCAGTAGTCATACATTTCTTGATCATCTGAACTTGTTCTGAAGTCTTCTGAATGAGATGAGGACCCAACAGGGCTACCTCACCTACCTCTATCCAGAACAAGGATGAATGACATGGCCTACCATATAAGGCCTCAAAAGGAGTCATCTGAATCGTTGCCTGAAAACTGTTATTATAATAGAACTCGACAAGAGGGATATGATTCTACCAAGAATTATTGAAATCAAGGACACATGATTATAGAATATCATCTAGAACCTGTATTGTCTGTTCCGATTATCCATCGGTCT
Organism: Viscum album; assembly: GCA_963277665.1. NCBI lineage: Eukaryota > Viridiplantae > Streptophyta > Magnoliopsida > Santalales > Viscaceae > Viscum > Viscum album. The sequence continues at coordinate 472,146,309 of OY728121.1, read as the reverse complement.
AAGGGTGAAAATTTGTGTTTAGAAGCACTTAATTTCCCATAGCTTTCTGAAAACCTTTCTAGAACCGTGAAGTGAAATGATCATCCCTATCTGAAATGATTGTACGTGGAACCCCATGTAGTCGTATAATCTCACAGACATATAGTCTTTCCAACTCATAAATTGAGAAAGTATCTAGAATAAGAATGAAGTGGGATAATTTCGTTAGTCAATTAATGACCACCTAGATAGAATCACTACCCATCGATGACCTAGGTAAGCCGATTACGAAATCCATAACAACATCTTCTCATTTCCATTCCGAGACTAGAAGCGGCTGTAACAAGCCTGCGGGTCTCTGGTGCTCTTCCTCCACCTACTGATAGGTGGAACACCCAGTGATGAAGCTTACAATCTGAAATTTCATTCCAAGCCACCAATACTGGCGTCACATATCTCGATACATCTTCGAGATTCCTAGAAAAATTGCCCACTGAGAAGCATGGGACTCTTTCATGAAATCCTCTATCATATCTGTAAGAACCCAGGTATGTTCATATAGATGTAGGATGTCATCTATGTCCATAGACCTATCCAGAGGTGGGTTATCTCCTGATATAATCTCATGGAGAACCAAACATTCAGGATTTTAAAAGTCTACTCTTCATCTTATCAAGGAGGGAAGAGGTATCTGTTAAGACTGATAGGTAAGACTGATAATGACTATCATGAAACTCTAGATTAAGTTTAGAAAATAGGGCCATTAACTTCCATTCATCACTGGCTTTCTGTACATCCTGCATTTGAGTTTTCCGACTCAGTGCTTTAGTGACCACATTTCCCTTTCCAGGCGTATAAGCAAGCTCAAAATCAAAATATTGTAGATATTTAACCCATCTCCACTGTCTGAGGTTCAAGTAATGCTAAGAAAAGATATATTCGAGGCTCTTATGATCTGTGTACACCAAAAAGAGCTCACCCAATAGATAATGTCTCCAGCAATGTAAGGCATGGAAAACTGCTGGTAGCTCGAGGTCGTGCGTCAGGTAATTTCTCTAGTGATGCCTCAACTGCTGAGATCTGTATGAAATGACTTTGTCTTCCTACATCAACACTACTCTTAGGCCAATGCTTGATGCATCGTAGAAGATGATATAACCTTTTCCAGGTTCTGGAAGAATCAGAATCGGTGCCGAGACAAGCCTCCATTTTAGTTCTTAAAAGGCTTTCTCACATTCTTCTGACCATAAGAACTTAACAAACTTCGTTGTAAGTCCAGTAAGAGGTGAATAAAGATGTGAGAATTCCTGTATGAAATACCTGTAATATCCAGTGATTCCTAAGAAACTCCTGATACCAAACACGTTCTTAGGCTGATCCCAGGAAACTATAGCACTAACATTTTCAGGGTCAACAGATACTCTCGATTCTAAGATAATATGACCTAATAATTGGACCTTGTCAATCCAAAAGTGGAACTTAGAAAGCTTGGAATAAATATGATGCTCTCTCAGTGCACTCAAAATGATCTTAAGATGTTTTTCATGGTCATTACGAGTGTGAGAATACACCAAGATGTCTTCCACAAAGACCATGAAAAAAGAGTCAACATAAGGGTGGAAAACCATATTCATCAAATCCATGAAAATGGAAGGCACATTTGTAAGACCAAACAACATAACAAGATACTCATACAGACCATACCTACTACAGAATGTTGTATGAGGTATGTTTGATGGTCTGAATCACACCTGATGATAACCCAATCTCAGTTCGATCTTAGAGAAAACCTTTTCTCCTCAGAGATGGTCAAAGAGATCATCTATTCGAGGAAGTGGATATCGATTATTGACCATAAGCTAGTTCAACATTATGTAATCCAAACATAGACGTAAGGTTCCATCTTCCTTCTAGGAAAAAATCATGGGTGAACCCCAAGAGGATGTGCTAGGTCGTATAAAACCTTTGGCCTCTAGGTCCTCTATCAGCCGCTTGAGCTTCTAAAGCTTAGTAGGTGCCATCCTATATGGAAGAATGGATACTAGAGATGATCCTGGAACAAGATCTATTGTAAAATATACCTCTCTATTAGGAGGTAATCCATAAAATTATTTGGGAAATACTTCCCTGAAATGATCAACTACTGGAGGGAAATTTGTTTGAAGCAAACCCTGATCCTCCATGGAAAGATTTTCAATCTGGGCGGTCACTTCACTTAGATCATGATGCTTTGGTCTAGCTCTCCCAAACTAGACATCCCACTCACCTTTGTAAAGATAACTACTGCCTTCTAGTGATGTAAAAGAGACCCTATGACAATAACAGTCTAAAAAGGCATGATAGTGGACTATCCAGTCCATCCCAAGAATGAAATTGAAGCCTGTCATCTCGAGAACAAAGAGATTCCACAAAAAAGGGTAATTTCCTACCTCAAGGGGACAATCCCTACACTGGCATATTCCCTCTTTCCATATTCCCAATGGTGTATCAAGGTTTATTACACCATAGTGATACTGTATCTCTAGTCCGAGGATTTCCATGATAGATACAAAAATAAAAGAGTTTGAAGCACTTGTATCAAATAAAACAGAGAAAATAGTGGAGGCTACTAGAATAGTAGCTCATGCTATAGATTGTCTCACATCCTGATCCTTAGGTATCGGCTGTAAAGAATGCAACTGACCTAATCCGCAGCCCTATGTAATAGATGTACTACCATGATCATGACTGCTCTACTGGTGCTCTTGGTGATCAGGGGTCAGACTACCATGGCCACGACATCCTCCTTGGCTAGACCTGCCGGTGCTATTCCAACTCCCCACCTGACACGATGAAAAATAACTCACTCCTAAAGGTGGAGTGGATGCTGATCCTTTTCCACTTGAAGTTGGTGGAAAGGTCCTGCAGAAATGCTGAAGATGAACCATACGACCACAAGCCCAAAACACCATAGGGTCTTTGTCACATTGGGGATTCTTAAGCCCTGGTCTTCCACACTAATGACACACCACATAGCTATAAAATTGGATACTCTGGCTGCCACTTCCCTGACAAGAAACCTCGAGGGAACATTTCCTGTCACTGGAAGAACTATTGGCCTGACGCGGCACTAATCCTTTAAACCCAGTATGTGTGTCGTCCCTCAGGTTACACTCAGTGATAAGGTCCTAATAAACTATTGTATAAAAGTTAGGAAGATGAAATAAATTCACCTATGTTTGGATGGAGTACTGGAGCCTATCCTCAAAACATCTAGCATGCAAAAGCTCATCACCGTCTAAAAGTGGTGCAAAGTGTTGCAAATCAGTGAAATGTGCTGAATATTCCATAACTAACATAGAAACTTTCTTGAGATGCATGAACTCTCTAGATCTATTAGCTCTCAGTGCTTGAGTAAAGAAATGATCATAAAAGGTAGTCTAGAAATCAACCCATTACATGCCCTGATGATGACCTTCCTGGGTAACCACATCCCACCAACACTTGGCTGAATCTCGAAGCATGTATGTAGCAAGCTTGACTCTCTAATCTGGAGATGTTTCCATATGCTCAAAGATAGACGCATGGCCTCTAGACAAGACTCAGCAGCCTGAGAGCCACCATCCCATGAAAAAGTAGGAGGATGATGCTATTGGAACTTGCAGGTCAAATCAGCCATCGTAGGTGAAACTCGTGGAGCACCAAGCATGGAATACATCAGACGTAGGAAACTATCACAGACTTGGGAATTAGTTCTTGGATTAGGTACAACAGGTGGTGTCTCAAGTGTCACTCCTAGAGGTAGGACTGGTGGCTCGAGGCCCGCCATGTCTGGAGCATGGTCGTCACCACCCTCCTAGCGAATGACACGAGGATGTCATGAAAGCATTGGTCTAGAAATGCGAAGTACACACCTCAGAACAAGCTTAAAAGCATAAGACAACATCAATAGTGGAATCTGAACATAATAAAACTCACTACCCAAGGCATACTACCCCAAACTACCTACTTAGACGACCATGTATCGGTAAGTGCTCAAGTATAAGTTTCATGTCATTTTGCAGTTAATTTCCAGGTTCACTTTTTTACCTTTCATAGATGTGACAAGGTGGGATAAGGATGTGCCACCAATTCATTTTAGATTTCAAGATTCACTTTATAATGGATAGCCATTTCTGATGAATTATTACCCATACAACTATAAAAAAACGAAACCCATTTACTTATTGCATAATGGCTCGACTCAGTAAATTACTCATCCCAACCCATGAGGGCCCATACACCTCCTGAATTGAGACAGAAAATCACTCAATCACAACCAAATTAATACAAGTACAATAAAACTATCACAACATCACTCAATAATCACAAGCATATCAAGCAATACAAGTAGTGAAATGCACCTATATGGCATGGAAATATGCATGACATGTGAATTTTAAGTGCCTATAATGATGCATGTATCAATGATCCATGCCCTCATATCATCGGTCTAAGGATGAAATAAATCCTCAATCAGATTAATATTCAACAACAACACACAACTTGTGTGTCACCAAATAGTGAAATAATATCAACTGTAATAGGAAAAATAGAATAACAATTACATTTTGGGTAACTTGGATTTTACCCCAAACTTGGGTTCGCGACGCCCAAGCACGACTTATAACCAAGTACAAAACATTCCTAATCTCTAATCTATTGTCCCCAAATAGTAAATAAAGAAAAGAAACCACCTTTGATACCACTTTTTGACATCCCGGACCCAGATGCCACTTAACGGGTTCCCTGAGCCCGGTGGCCACATGGCCTCAAGCGCATCTCGCCGAACACCAGAGGTTGCCGACTAGCAGTGAGGGCCTAGGGTGTGTCCATGGGAAGAATATTCCATCATTAGTAGAGTGTAGCATAGTGTAAGGAATATAATTAAATAATAAACAGCAAAAGAAATATAAATAAACAATATAAGAAAACTAATGCAATAGATAAATGAGAATAACAATAACTGTATCAACTGAAATAATGATGATGTAATGACATGTCACTAGAAAATTGGAAAACGTAGATACAAGATAATAGGCATAACATGTTTCACAAAGTAAAAGAAAACAAATACTACTCCAAGCATCCCAAGATCCAACTTGGTCATCTGCTTTCAAGCTCCATCCTAAACAATAAACAATCATGTGTTTGAAGCCGTATACTTCCCTTTTTCAATACTTGCAACCATGTAATCTACTCTGGGTACCAAATGGAACCCAGAGAGGATGTGAGAAAAATCTCAGTGGGCCACCACCAATGATGTCTATAACCTCCTTCCCATGTAATGGAATATAGAAGTGTGCATGAATACATATATAAAGTAAAGAAAGTAGAACAATATAACTAAATACCCAAGTTCCTACTTCAGCCCTCGACTGGTGTCTGAACATGTAACCAGTTCATTAATTAAGTAATTACCATTAAATTTTAATAGGTCACATGAGGCATAGCCAGTGCTGACATCACCTCATGATAGTATAAGCAGTGAAGGTCCCAAGACATAAAAAGGCAACCTGAAAAATGATATCCAGTGAGGAAGTTACAGGGTAACAACCAAGGTAATGTAGGGATCACATAATGCTAACTCAGTATTATTTGAGTCTAGATAAAGGTTAAGAGTGTAATACAAGGAGCGTAATCCAAGGCATTCACAATAAGGCACCTACTGAGTCCAAGGTGATTGACTATGGTAAAATGAGGCTAAGAAAAGACAGGGCCATATGGGCTTTCACCATGGAACCTAATAGTCAATGCTGGATCTAAGGAGTGTATATGAGGTATCATGTAATAATGTAAAGGACCCTATGGTAGTATATCGAGAATCCAAGGAATAGACAAGAACTAGAGTCTAGTTGGGTGTCAACCTAAGAAAATTACATCCATGAATCAGAATGGGGTTCTTAAGACCCAAGGTACTCTCCTCTCAAAATCCAAGGTGAGCTCGAGTCAGTCCATTCCTATTTGATATTTTAATCATGTAATTATTCATTAGGTTCAAGCATTATCTTCCATTAGTGTGGATAGACCAAGTAGCATTGCAACCATTTAATTAAGTCTTAATTAACCATTAAGGCATATTCAATTATTGAGGTTCACTCCAATACCTTCCATAAATATAGAAAGGGGTGCTACAGACATGTAACCTTTATTCAATCTCATTTGTTAAGGCTAAGTTATATACTTAGTATACTTTCCATTTAAAATTTCACATTTAATAATTAATTTGAAGCACTTACCTTAGGTGGGTCAAGTGGTGAGCATACATGGTACATTTTATTATGCAATTCTCATTAATAACAAGCCATTTATTTTAAGAAGGCTCAAATTTAAGAAGATCAAGCAAGGGAACACCCGAATGGTGGCTCAAACATGCCAAAACACTAAAACCCAAAAATGGCATAACCTTCAACATAGGGCAGATTAATTTTTGGGTGTAACCACTAAAAAATAATCACATATTTGGAAAGAGCATAATCATACAATTCTAACAAGTATAATCATGGAATGTAAATTTAAGAAACAATTCCTAATGAAATAGGTGGCCCCCACACAAATATTCCAAAATCAATGAACTTTAGGGATGATTTATAGGCCACCCACCTCAGGGTTGTACGACTCTCCTACTCTAGTATTAGCCCTTGATTTGGCTCAGATCAGAGTAGATCTAAGAAAAGGTGAAAAACTTTCACATGACAATATATAGGTCGAGAGAAAAAGGGAAGGAGAATGGCTCAAGAGGACCCGAGTACTTACCTTTGCACATCCAACGTGATGAATGGAAGCTCGATCGATTTATGGATGAAGTAGATCTCTTTATTCCAAGGTTAGATCTTCAAAAAGCTTCAAATGGGTGAAAATGGAGGAAAATCCCATTGGTTTACGATTTGGGGAAGAAGGGCTAGCTTAATAGACCATTAAGGGAAAAACTGGAAATTTACCCAAAATTTTAGAATGTGCATGGTTTGTTAAACCATGTTCAAACCATGTGAGATGGTTCTGCCTGAAATAATATCCTTCGCACGGTTTGATCAAACCATGCGCAAACCGTGCAACTTGGCTTGTTTTCCCAAAACGGGGTGTTCTGATCTCCAAACAATTCCCATACACCCTCAAAAACTTTTCTAACTCATTAGAAATATATATTCGGTCCAAAGTAAATATTTAGACCAATAAATTAAAGGATCCATACCTTAGTGAAAAAATGGGTTCTTATAATTTATTCAACCACACCTTAACAAACTGTAAGGATAATTTTTCATTTCCAATAAGTACTATGTCATCAACATATAAAATTAAGAAGATGACTGCACTCCCACTAAACCGTTTGTAGACTCAAGGATCACATTCATTCTTTATAAAACCAAATTTTGCTATAGCTTCATCAAAATGAATGTTCCATGACCTGGATGTTTTCTTTAATCCATAAATGGATTTTTACAACTTTCATATCTTATTGGAATCCTTTAGAGTCACAAACCCTTCAGGTTGTGTCATGTAGACATCTTCCTAAAGGTTCCCATTAAGGAAGACTGTTTTGACATCCATTTTACAAATCTCATAGTCATAGTAAGCCATAACGACAAGTATAATTTTGATGGATTTTAGCATTACAACTGGTAAAAAGGTTTCATAATAGTCAATGCCTTGAGGATGTTTAAACCCTTTTACAACCAATCGTGCCTTATAGGTACTAACTTTTCCTTACATGTATATTTTCTTCTTGAATACCCATTTTCAACCAATGGGATTTACATCCACTGGAGGATCTACCAAAATACAGACTTGGTTTTGGTATATGGAATCCACTTTAGAATTCATGACTTATTTCCACTTGGTAACATCTATTCCACTTACTACTTCCTTGTAGGTTAGAGTATCATTATTATCTACTAATAATGAGTCACCATCCTAAATAACTAGAAAACCATAACATTCTAGTTCTTTAACCTCTCTTGTACTCCTATGCAGTACTTTTGTCTTTGGAATAATTTCTTCTTCCATGAGGCTTTGTGGAATCTAATATTGTACCAAGTCTTGTGTGCCTTGAGCCTCAACTTCATCTAAGTTTATCTTTCTCCCAAGAACTCTTTTGGAGATGTGCTCCCTCTCAAGGAATATGTCATGTCTTTCCACTATAACCTTTTTGTCTTAGGGGTCGTATAGGTAATATCCACTTGTTTCCTTACGGTATCCTATAAAGGTACAATTTTTGCCTCTAGGTGTAATTTTTTTACCTGAAGAGGCCTTATAAAATTATTCTCTTCCCCACACATGTAAATTTGATAACATGGTTTTTCTTCCACTCCAAAATTTTTATGGAATACCATTTATCAATTTATTTGGTACTTGGTTTAGTATGTGTGTTGTTGTTTGTCATGCATATCCCCAAAAGGATAATGGAAGACTCACATGACTCCTAATTGATATCACCATGTCTAACAAGGTGCGGTTCCTCCTTTTGCTTACACCATTACACTAAGGTGTGTAAGGATAAGTGATCTGGGATAGGATCCCAAACTCCCATAAGTAATCAAAGAAGTATTGATTAAGATATTTTCCACCACATTCTGAGTGGAGTTTCTTAATCTTCCTACCAAGCTAGTTCTCAACCTCATTCTTTTATTCCTTGAATTTGTCAAAAGAATTTTACTTATACATAAATAAGTAAATATATCTATATCTACTAAAATTATCAGTAAAATTTATGAAGTATGAGTACCCAACCCTTGATTCAATAGGAAATGGTCTACACACATCGTTATGAACTAATTCAAGAATCTCTTTAGCCCTTTAACCTTTCCCACTAAATGGGTATTTGGTCATTTTTCCTTGTAAACATGCATGACACACACCAAGTGGTTTATTTTGAAAGAATCTAAATATCCATCTTGATGTAATTTTTTCAAGAGTTTTTATTTACATGACATAGCTGGTGATGCCTGAATGGCCTGAAGGACTTATTTTTATTGATTTTTTATAATCCCCCTTTCAAGGGATAAGGGAGAACCCTTACAAGGCCCATAGTCTTAGTATATTACATAACCCGAAGGCCTTAGAGGAATCATCCCAGACATGACTACTTAGAAATGCCCCTCCCCAGCATCTAGATCATGAAGTCGGCTTCCCACCTTTTTATTTCTTGTTCTGCTAGCAATACCTATGTAGAGGTGCACATGCCTGGCCCCGATGACAAATTCCTACCCTCTCATTATTCCATATTTGGATAGCTTTGTTCTGGTGAAACTGATTGATCTGAGTCCTCATCTAGAGATATTTTCTTTGTTTTGTCTGGTTTCATTTGCACTGCAGGATCTGAATGAGGTGGCCTAAAGGACTTGAGGTGACCTGAAGGCCTTGAGGTGGCCCGAAAGCCTTAACTACCTAGAAGGCCTTGGGTGTCCTGAAGGCCTGAAGGACTCTAGGCCCAAACCGATGGCCCAAAGGTGAATAGTTATGGATACTATAGTAATGACCAGTACCTTCTATAGTACTACTATAGTATCCCTAGAAATATGCCTCTGCTCGGATTCAAACCTGGGTCTTGTGGATGCACTTAGAGAGTCCTCACCAATTGGGTTGAGGCTCATGTGTAAATGTGGGTTGCTAACACCAACTCCCAATGGGGGGCCCGACCAAGCCCAAGTGTGTGCCACATTCCCTAGCTAAGCAATGAATTTGAATCGCCCTATTCATAATACGCATAGTGTATGAGTCTAGCAGGACTCGAGCTTGCACCGGTTCCCATGGAGAGTGAGGGGTACAACCAGCGGGTACCACTCAGCTGACACCCTATGGGCTTACCTAGCCAGTGATGCTAATGTTGGGTGTAATATGAGTCATGTGAAGTAACTTCATTATTTATTTCCATTACATGGTTCATATAATCCAACACGTAAAGACCATTATATAAATGAGCCTTACCCTAACAAATGTTATCTTTATAAAAGAATCAACATTTATTTCCAAATTTGAAAATGAATCTATCCATATCTAGTCTGGATACATAAATAATGTTTTTAGTAACTAAAGGAACATAATAACAACCCTTTAAAACCAAGATCATTCCAATCGACAATGTGAGGTGGAAGTCGCCGATAGCTACAATAATAAGTTTAGCTCTGTTGGATGCTTATAGATCTACCTCCCCTCATCCAATTTTTCTAAATCTACTTGGTTCCTATATTTGAATACATACGTGAGAACCAAACGATGTATATAATACACAATTTGTTGAAATATATAAATTGCACTCGATAACAAACACACCTGAAGCTTCCCCTTTCTTCTTTAGCTGGGTGCGGTTTTTCTTATAGTGGCCCTTCTTTCCACATGCGAAATAGACAGCATCTTATTCCATTGATTCCCCTTTGATCTTATTCTTCTTGTAAGGGAATGAAGAATATTTTGGCTTAAAGATATTTTCTTTCACCATAAGGAAAAAAGGATTTTCACACTTCATATATTTATCTACTTGGTGAAGGAGGATAAGAAGATCTGGTAGATACTTCTCAATGTTGTTCATATTACAATTCACAACAAAACTAGAGAAGATTTGATGGAGTGTTGCTAGAATGAGATTGATGCCCAATTCTTTGGGGAGTTTAAACCCAAGAACCTCTAGGCGCTCAATGTAGCCAATGAGATTGACTACGTGAGGCCCAAGCGGGTCACCCTCTCTAAGCTTACTCTAAAAGAGCGCTTTGGAAATCTAAAACTATTCCTATATAGCTCTCTCCTAGTAAAGACCATGGAGGTGATCAAGAATGATAGACACATCCATGTTTTCATGAAACTTCATGAGTTCACTATACATAGATGAAAGCATCAAATATTGAACATCGACTACATCATTCATATGTTTTTAGTATACTAGGAACTATTCATCACTCGTCTCTTGAATAGGAGGATCAGGCATTGAGAATTCTAGCACATAAGATTTCTGTTCATGGCATAAAACAACCCGAAGGCGTCTAAACCACTTCTGGAAGTTAATGCTAGTGTGGAGATTGTATTTATCCAATATTGATCGTAGGGATATTGTGGATGATGATATTTTTATTTTATTCTATAATTAAAAGATCAGATTATTAGTACTTTTCTTGATTACAAATTTTTGTGATAAATAATAAATTAATTGATTTTATTAAATCTCCCACTATTTTATCAAGTCTTAATATCCCTCACCATTGAACTTGGAATTTATAGTTTCTAGGATATTATAGTGGTAAGGATCCATATTCCCCTTCAAATAACCCCAAAAAGGGTTGCTCAGGTATTTAGGTAGGCAAGTCTTTGCCAACTACGGGCTTGCAGCTCCTTGATATGTTGAGTGGACTCTCCAATCCAGAAATCCTCACTTGGATTTTCTCAATACTTGCCTCCAAATTACTCCAAGTCTAGCAAGGAATACCCCTCTTGATGTAAAATGGTTAGGTCAATCCAAAACCTTTATAAGAACTCCCCTTATAAAAGTAAGTGTCCCAACAAGGGTTGGTTAAACACATAGTTCTATTGAGTTTTTTTCCCAATCAAGTAACAAAAGGCTTAATCTGACTTAATATTAGATTTAGGGATTTTATTTTATTATGCATGATTTTTTATCTTGTTTTATCTTTTACATGTCTTATTAATATTTAAGTGGGTGTTTACTTAATTAATTAACCATGTTTGGATAAAACATTTATGCATAATCAATTTTATTTAAATACCATCTTTGCATATTAATTCATTTATGTGACTATGGTCTTGCATCAATAAATATAATTTTAATGCATTAAATAGAAAATAAATAAATAATTAAATAACCTGATCATGAGCTTATCTAATGGTTGATTTAATGAGCATACATTAAATCAACCTATGACCTAAGGGAAATAACTTCTTATGTCAAACTTGGCATGAGCTACAACATTCTACATTTCAACCTATGTATCATTGAGTTGGTGTCATTATGGTTCCATCTTGAACCATCTCCACACACCTTGGGATGCTCCATTAATTACAAATATTTATTACTCACACGTAGGTATGAGGGACCAAAGGATTGGTTAAAGGGAATTATATAAATATCATTGGACACGCAGGTCCTACATAATAATGGAGGGAGAGATGACTCACATACCATCTTTTAATTAAATATTAAATAATTGAAAAAAAGTGAAATAAATTTAATTAAATAAATGACAACACATACATAGGTCTTGTTCAAGCTCATGATTGGTCGTACATGCAATAAATACATAAAAAGTTACTAGATAAAATTTATTTATTTATTTTTTCTTTATTATTAAGATGAAAACACTTGTATTAATTAATTAATTCCCTTTCATCTTAATGATCATCCAAATTTAATTGGAGATACCCATCAATTTGGAATTCATGGAAAATAAATGGTGAAACCATTAATGACATATTTATTACAACAAATTAATTGAGCATTTAAAATTATTTAAAACCATTATTAAATTTTCAAACACACAATGGCGTTCCAATCAATAAAATAAGGTTTTAATGATACAATTTTTCAAATTTAATGTAATTTTAATTTTATCTATTAATGGGAGACTACATGGCGTGTACATCCATATACATGCCATGTACCTTGGTTGCAGTATATCTAAGTCACATGCCTGGGGTTTCAGCATGTTAACTAAGCCAAACTATGCGGCATGTACATGCCAGATACACACCCTATATCCGCTTGCTGCATGCCAGGTTAGCCCGGTCAACACACGGTGTGCAATAAAAGCACCACATGTTTTTAATTGCTCGACACATCTAGATACAATTCACATGGGTATATAGCATGTGCTCCATCCGCACTCCATGTAAACCAGCTTTACCGACCAAAGATTTGGCACTTCTTGATGGAATATCCGATCATTCTTCATTTTTTCTTAAATATCTAAGAAAATTAAACACTAAAAAAACATGATTAATATGTCGATAACACATTAATTCAAATTGTATTAAATAACAAATAACATGAAATGAAAATCTAACCATGATTGTGCATAGATCAACTATCAAATAAATAATTATAAATTTAAATGTGATTGCTCTGATACCACTTGTTGGTTCCAGGCATAGTGGAATCGTTGAGGTGGAAGGCGATATATTAAAATTTATTTTAATAATCATTACCTAAAACTAAGAGCGAGGATCTTGCATATAAAATTTATAATTAATTTATTTAATATCTGAAGAAATAAATACCTATACTTAGGAACTTTCTTTGTTGATGATTGTTAATCATCTGAAATGGACCTTCCAGATTGCATTTGTGGTGCTTGTGAGGATCCAAGGGTAGAATCCCTCTAGCGGTGATCCACACATACTATAATGGTCTCTAAGTAATGTCACTCATTCTTTGGGTGCTAGCGTGAAAAATTGAATGTCTTTTATTGTTTATTATTGATCGATCATTCTTCAGTTTTGAAGAAATTATCTCTTGGGTTTTCCGTTCTTGAGAGGGAGAGGGGAGGAGGATTCGAGATAGAATTTTTTGTGCGCAACAATTCTCTATTCCCAAACTTGGAATTGGTGTCGAATGATTTACACAATAGATATAGCCATCTATTTATAGAGTTGAGATTTTGGTTACAAAATTTAATTGTATAACAACCATTAAATATAATTATAACCATTAATGAAATCCCATGCCATATAATAATAATATTATTATTATTTTATGGTGCACCAACTTACGCAAAATGGATAAATAATATTTATCAGCTCATATATAATTATTTTATCACCAGATATGGTCTTGGTCCATTTGAATTCCTCTTTCATTTATTGAACACCAGAATAAATATTTTATTCTCTTAAATAAATATTTTATTCACAAACTAGTAAATAAATATTTATTAAATATTCAATAAAATAAATACATTTTATTTACAATCCGATGAATAAATATTTATTTAATTTATGTGATCAATATAACTTGAATAAAATTATTCCTTAGTCTTGAGAATAATATTTATTCTATTAATTAAATTCAAATATAATTTAATCGAGACTAACATAAACACTTAGTATGTGAACCTCTAGGATTCTTTCTTGTTGACATTAGGTGGGCTTGCCTAAAGTCCAAGATTACTATCTAGCAATGGGTCAAGGCACCCAAGAGAAAGAACTTAAAGTCAAAATGATGACAACCACATATGAATTCTCACTGTAACATATAATCCTTTTGTCACAATATCTCATCAAGTAGGTTGCATGACTGCGTCATCAACATATATACTCGATATATAATTCTTTGACTATCTGAAATAAACTCATCGTTACACCATATCCATAGAATTTAGGGTGATGGTTCTATTTCAATCAAAGGGTTGAGATATCAACTTCCATAAAGATGTAAGGGACAAATCCTTCTTTGACTTATCCATTAATAACATGTTATTCATGATTCACCCAACATAACCTACTTTCTGCCAACATATGGCATGAAAGTTTTCATCAAAAAATTTAAGTTCATGAGTCATGACATGAATTAATGATAATATTGAAGTCTAAGGACCATTACACATGCTCAAAAATAGGAATATTTAATGAAACCAACACATGTGGAATTCTCATTAGCGGGTTTGTTCTCATAATCTCTTGTCTTGTAGATTACCAAGTGTGAATTTCATAAGAAGTCTCATCTGCTAATGATTACTCACACCTGACGGTCTATATACTATGTTTCCCATCATAGTATGTTATCTAACCACATAACTATATTAATAATATTTTCATAACACTTCAAGGTTCTCATCATAGCGGGGAACTACTATGAACTTATCAATGTGAAAAATACTCTAGGACATTATTACATTAAAGTCATGTAGAATAATGAAAAATATGTGGCAATGTGTTTAGTTTAATATTTATTACATAAAATATTCATGTAATCAAAGTACAAACAATTGGTTCTAGGACACCAAATATAACAAAAAGGTGTGACTCAACATGGATTTTTCTACTGGATAGACGTGCGAGATGCTGAGCATAATTAATGGAGCCTCTAGAATTGATGGAAGACTCTTTTCTTGGGATGGGCTATGAGATGGAGATCCTCTTTCTCTCTCATTTGAGTTTTTTATGAGCATATATATCTGTATCCATGCTGTTGGATTTTGGTTACTCTCTTTCTATGGGTTGATCAATCTATTCCAATAGTGTATCTTACTAATCCCCTTCATATTTTGGGGAGCCATACTGGCTATGTATATACTCACCCCTACATGGGTTTTGCCTGCACTTTTTGTGTCTTATACAGACAAAGGATAGGTTGGTGACAATTATAGAGGAGCATAGGGATACCCTGGCACATTTGACTGCATACTTTGGTTAGATCTTGGAGATTTGGAGCTGGGATCTCTCAACATTTTCTTTCTAGTTATTTTCAGGTTGGAAAATCTTTTTGGTTGGGCATGTAGTTTCCCCTTTTCCATTTAGTTTAAGATATCTTACTCTTGTATTTCCTAGAGGTTTTACATGAATTTTTTATTCTCTAGATGTTTCATATTTTATTATTATTCCTTTACAATTTTGTATGGAGATGGTTGGGTGTGTGCATACAAGTACTTAGGCAAATCCCTCCCATATTAGTTATGCATTTCAGCATTTGTCGCCAGCACCTAGCCAGTGGAGGTGGGATTGGGGTAGTTTTGGCTCAACCCCCATTGGGTCAGGTCATGACAAGGTGATTTTTTATTTACCTTTCTTTCATTTCAACCGTCAAGAAGTTAAAACATCATTCATTTGTATGTACGATTTACCATTTCCATGGATAATATAATTCATTTTTCTATCTCAACATCTTATAGATGAATCTATATATAATATAATGAATATATATAATATTCATATTATTATTAAAATTTTATAGATGATGGAACCATGATCAAAGTATAATGTCCATTACCACCGAACCTAAATTCTTAGAAAAAATGAAACATTTAACACCCATAAACGTCGATTTTAATTAAAAAATAACTAACAAAAGGGTTCTAAAATGTTATAAGTGGATAATATATGATATTATAAGTATGTACATGATTATTTTATAGAATTATAATAAATTTAATTTTATTATAAATTAATTTAGAGAACCTTAAAATAAATTCAAACTTGAGGTAAGATATTTCTAGTCTCTCATTTATTTATGGGAGATATATGTTATATTCACCACACATTTCATTAGTGTGGTGTATATACTCCCCTTTGACATGTTATTTAATATTTTTCAAATTCTTCCACCTGTTTTTCCTCATCCACCTGTGTCGGTTTCCTCTCCGTCACCTACAGTGGCGACTGATGCTCCCGTTCCGCCTGTCCCGTTGCCCCCTGACTTCTCCAGATCCCGGGGTTCTGCCTCCTCCCGCATCATTCAAGAATGTCTTTCTGGGATCTTCTGCAAGGGGCCCTCCCCCTCGTTCTTCTTCATCTGGGTCACTTCTTCTGCCTCCGATACCAGACATCCCGCTCGGTCGCCTCTAGTTTTCGACAGTGGACGGGTCCCCCACTCTAGATTTCCCCCTAGAGGCATTCGGGGCGGTGGTGGACTTCCACCAGTGGACTTTGGTGGCTAGATTTGGGATGGACAAGCCTCCCATCCCCGTCTTTCAGCACTTCATCCTATCATGGGGGCTTGATTTTCCGGCGCGTGTTTCAATCTTAAACCGAAAGGATTTTTGTTTGGTCCTTGGTTCCAGGGAGGATTTCATGAAAGCATGGCCTCAAAGCCCTAGATCTATCGGCAAATGAAGATTCAACCTTTTTCAGTGGTTGATGGAGGCCCACTTTGGGCGTGACTCCCCCCAAGCAGCAATTTGGATCAACTTACTTGGCCTCCCACTCCATCTCCATAACTGTAGCTTCCTTCGTGGTATCGACAATGTCATTGGTTCCTTCCTATGCATGGATGAGCGCACCCTCCAATTACAGGATGCCAGTGTTTCTCGCATTTGCGTCAAGATGGACCTATCTCATCCCCTTCCTCAAAGGATCCTTCTCCGAGCAGGCGCCTCGCTTTCGTGGTGGCAACCCTTGATATTCCTCTCCCTAGAGCGCTTCTGCACAGGTTTCCGTCTTCAGGGGAACTCCCTCCCAATTTGTAGGAAACGACCTTTGAGATCAGACGTCGACCCCCAGTATACATTGACTCTGATCTCCCCATGGTCCTGGTGTCGAAGCCCCCCCTCTCGAAGTTGGGGCCGTCGAGCTCGGTGAATGAGACAGTTTTTGCCATAGTTGTGACCTCTCCGACATGCCCTCAGGACCTTGGCATTGTGGCTCCTTCTGGATCCTCCCCACCCGAGACCCTGTCTCTCGATCCTTCCCCCTCAGATGACCAAGGAAACTACAGGGATATGGCCATCTTTTAAGAAGGCCCACTCCCTATCAATTGTGTGGATTTGGCCCTTGCCCTCTCAGCTGCAGCTTCTCCCCCGATCAGGCCCAAGATCAATCATCGGGAGGGAAAGATGCCCACATCACTGTCTCTTGTTTCCTCTAGCCTCATCCGAAATGTGTCACCCCCTTACAGCTTGTGAATGGTTTCAGTCTGCTATCCCACTCGGAAGCAGTTTTGGCTCCTCTTCTGTCCCCTTAACTTTGCTGTTCCCGTACCAGAAGCCGTGCCAAAAGAGAACAAGAGTATTCATCTTCGAAGTTCCCAAGCCTTTTGTCATGAGGGGCCAATTCCCTACGTTCTCTCTCCCAATGATATCTTTTATCATATGGAATTCATGGGGCCTGGGGTCCCAGGAGAAGTTAGAATTCATCACATCCGAACTCCATCATCGTAAAGCCTCGCTTTTATAAATTCTTGAACATAAACAATAGTCGGTGAATATTCAGAACTTCGCATCCAAGTTGGGCCTTTGCAACTACATGCATGGAGAGCCGGATAACCGGTATATCTGGGTCTTCTGTAACAATTCTATTTCTGTTGAAAAAGTGGCCGTGTTTGATAACTAGTTTTCTGTGAAGGTGAGTCTGGTTTCTTTCAGTAGCTATCTATCTTTGGTATATGCAAAGTGTAGTCCGAGGGAGGGGGAATCCCTCTGGCAGGAGCTGGACATTCTGGACACGGGTGATTTGGCCAGGATTGTGGGAGGTTATTTTAATGTCATTATAGACCCTTTAGAAAAGAAGGTGTGAGGGGTCTATCCAAGGAAAGACCGACAAGATTTTTCTAGTTTTGCACCCGTAATGGCCTTTTGGACAGGGGCTTCATGGGGGATAAATTCACTTGGTGTAACAATAAAATGGGAAATCACCGCAGGTGGTGTCGTTTAGATTGATGCTTGGCAAACAGTCAAGCCATTACTTCCTTCCCAAATGCAAAAGTTGAGCACTTGGGCTGGGCACTGTCGGATCACTCCCCACTGTTTATTAGTCTGACTGGTAACACAAGTAGAAGCACCCATTTTTTCTACTTAGGACGGTGGATTTTTGACCCTGATTATCATGAAATAGTGAGTACTTCATGGAAAAACATATGAGCGAAGGGTCTTGGGTTGGGTTTCATAACAAAATCCGAAGTCTGAAAGGTGATCTTCTTATATGGGAATCCAACAAACCCTCTCGTTCCCGGGCCATTGATGGCCTTAAGGCATAAGTTGAACAGGCAGAAAGAGAGCTTGAATCAAGATGGGATGATGACATGTTCAGTAACCTGATCAGCATGAAGACCCATCTAGATGAAATTCTCCTTGAGTAGGAACGTTCAGTTAGGGAACATGCTAGAGTTACCTGGCTTAAGGAGGTGGATCGAAATACTTCCTTCTTCCAGTCATGCATTCGTGAAAGGAAACGTTATATGGCTCCAAAAATCTTGCTTGAGGATAATTCCTTCACCAATGACCCACATGTTGTGGGAGGTATGGCCGCTTCCTTTTTTGGCTCCTTACTTGCTGATGTTAACCCTAACATGCAGGACGGTTACCCCTTAGGCCATTCTGACATCTTTGATAGCATTCCCCTTTGTGTTACCCCTGATACTAACTGCCTCTTTGAATGCACTTTGGATGAGAGGGGGGTTTGGGAGGCTGTATCCTCCCTCAAAGCTAGCAGTGCCCCAAGTTCGGATGGATTTCCTGGTTCTTTCTACATAAATTCTTGGCATATCATTAATAAGGAACTCGTGGGGATCATTTAGGACTTCTTCTGTGGGGGGAGTCTGCCTAGGGTTGCTTGTGCAACCACCCTTTTACTCTTCCCGAAGGTCTCTAATCCCCCCCTCTTAAACAATACCAGTTGATCAACATATGTAATTTTACCTACAAAGTACTTGCAATGGTCCTCAACAGGAGACTATCCACCCATCTTCAAAAGTGGATTTATGAGGAGCAACATGGTTTCGTTCGTGGGAGATCTACCCAAGCTGCCATAACCATTGCTCATGAAATGATAAAGGATATCAATAAGAAATTTCCTGGCTATAACATTGCTATAAAGCTTGATATGGAAAAATCATATGATAGGATTGAGTGGAGTTTCATCATTAGAGTTATGCGATGCATGGGGTTCTCTAAACAGGCTATTGATCTCTTCTTCAGATGAATTTTCTCCCCCTGGTTTTCCATCACATTCATAGGGAGAAGCTATGGTTTCTTCAAATCAGTTCTAGGTATAAGACAAGGGGATCCTATTTCCCCAAGTGTCTTTATTTTGGTTCAGGATGTGCTTAGCAGACATCTCAACAAAACCATTGATGAGGGCCACATGAGTGCTTTCCAATGAAAACCTAACATCAAAGGTCCCTCCCACCATTTCTTTGCAGATGACATGCTTCTTTTCCTGAATGGTAATATCAGATCGATTCAGGATCTTGATCGGGTTCTTGCATTATATTGTAAATGGAGCGGTCAATCCATTAACCGTTTGAAGAGTTGTGTTTATATCCCTATTTCCTGTCTAGATACAAGGGGAAAGAGAATTACTGATAGTCTAAGAATACAAAAAAGATCCTTTCCCTTGGAATATATGGGTGCCCCAATCTCTCTAGGTAGAGTTCAGATTCATCACTATGACGGGCTTATTGATAAAATCTCCAGCCACATTCTCAACTGGAAAAATTACTTCCTTTCCTTTGGCAGGCGGATAGCCTTGTTTAACAAAGTACTCTCCTCCATCCCCATGCATGTCTTGTCTTCCCTCGTTGTCCCGAAGGCTGTTATACAGAGCATTGAAAAAATCCTTAACGGCTTCATTTGGGATGCGCATAGGGAAGGTAAATTCCATTGGGCTTCCTGGCATAGGCTGGCTCGCAATTCTGAATGTGGTGGAATTGGCTTGAGAAGTGTCAATGATACCATGGGGAGTCACCAAGAAAGATTAGCATGGTATTTCATGGAAGGGACTTCATTATGGTCAAGTTTGTTTCACAAAAAATATGAAAAGGGTATGGCTGGTTCAGAGGGTAGGAGCTCCAAACTGTGGAACTCAATTCAGCTTCACTTACCTGCCCTTAAACTGCACTCTCGTTGGATTGTTGGATGTGGATCTATAGGGTACTGGAACACGAACTAGATGGGAAGGATTCTTGCATTTCCGAGTTGCCCTGTTCCAGACATCTCCTTTTCTCGTGCCAGCACTTATCCTTCTTTTATCCATGTGACCCTTGATCTCCAGGAGCAAGCTTCTTTCAACAACATCACGCCTAATTCAGAACCTGATAAACCGGTCTTCACCCCCTCCCCCTCTGGGCTCTTCTCAATGAAATTATATCGGCGGTTTCTTCATGGGGTTTCTGAGATCGAGGGGTGGGGACCATCTCTGTAGTGCAAGAAAATTCCGGTTAAGTTCTCCTTTCTACTTTGGCGCATCCATAATCAGGCCTCGTTGATTGAAGATCTGGTGCGACGACGAGGTGTCATGTTGGCCTCTCAATGAAACTATTGCCGCCATCATAGTGAGGAGACCATAAACCATCTATTATTTGAGGGGGAATGGGCGGCGACTGTGTGGAATGAGCTTAGCGTTTTCTGCGGAATACATGATCAAGAGTTCTCTGGTATTAATTTTTTGCTTTGCTGGTTTCAAAATGCACAGGAAAACTCAAAGGAGAGCAGGGTGCGGACGATGTTCATGGCTATAGGTTGCTGGACGCTTTGGAATGCTCGTAAAAAGTGGTGGTACGAGGGGTATAATAGCTCAAATCTAGATGTTCTTGTTTGGGATCACTCTTTAGCCGTAGAATTTTCACTTTTTTTTAAACACTGGGAAACTTCTCCTTCTCTCTGTCGGCTCTTGAAGGGTAAATCCTCGCCCAACATCACTCTCGGATCATCTTCTCAGGGAAAATGGGTGCAATGGTATCTTCCTGTGGTTGGTCTTAAAATGAATATTGATGGGTCCAACATCAACAACATGATGAGAGGGGGAGGGGTAGTCTACAACCAGGACAACTCTGTCATCTTTGCCTTTAGTGTTTCTTTTGGCTTGGGGGACTCTCTTCGTGCTGAAGCGTTGGCCATGAATAAGGGTTTGGATCTGTGTATTTCTCACAATATTCGGCTTGTAGGAGTCGAGAAAGACTCCTCCATTCTCCAAGGGTCTCCCACAAAGGCTATCCCAATCCCTTGGTCTATCATTTATATTTTTCGTAGATGTAGAAACCTGATGTCCAGTCACGTGGCTATTTCCCACACTTGGCATGAGGGTAATATGGTTACAGACTTCCTAGCCTCCCGTGTCTCTCCGGTTAATTCATACACCATTTTTACCACCACTGGGTCCCTTCCCCATGAATGTGTAAGTCTTGTAATGGTTGATGCTCTCGGACTTCACTATTTTCACCCACCATGGCCTTTTTGGGCTTTCCCCCCTTTTCTCAATAAAATCTCTTAATGTTGGATAGATGGTGGTAAAGGTTTTATGTTTCAATCTCATTATTTATCAAGATTGTTTATGATTAAGTTTCCAATGATGAAATATTAAGATATAACCCTCAATAAAATCACAAATTATCTTATCCTATGGTTATTTATGGATATTAAATATTTTCCTTTCATTTACCTATCTTTATGTAATCAATGTACTAAAGTAATCTTTTTATGAAAAACCAACCTTATTTATCTCTTTAGTCAAAAATAATTTCCCCCCCATATATATGTTTTATAAAAAATTAAATAATTATTATAATATTATCCATTGATCGTTTAAAGTCATTTTCCCATGATTGACTTTTTATAAAATGTTTTAAAAGGAATATTCTTGTCATTTTCCAAACAATGTAATTTTGGAAAAAAATTTCAAAAGTGAAATAGGGATATTTTCTTTTAACTTATACAACATGAAATTATTTTCCTACTATCACAACTGCTCAATTCCTTAAAGCTTATTTTATAGGTTTCCATGGTTTTTTCAGATAAAATATTTTCTATAGTAGTTTTTATGTTTTTATATTTTAAATAATATATTTCAAAATTCAAAGGTTCTTTCCTCATGAAACATTACAAGTGATCTTTTAAAGTAATTTTCATTTATGATAAAATCCTTTGTCGTTACTTATGCTCTTTTGGGGAAATAATTCAATGATACCATCATTATTATTTGTTTGGATGAATTATAATGATTATTTAAGAGTGATTCTAAGAAACCCATTTCTTTCCCATAGGTTAATTAAGTTGTGTTGAAACCTTTATGATACCTATTTTTTTCCACAATCTATGCTATACTAAATTAATGAATTGTTTATGAATTTTGTTTCTTTTCCATAGGTTATGATATATGATGATTGATTTATAATATTGTGTCACACATATGAATGGATTATGATGATGTAATTGGCGGGCCTAGAATTATATATCCATCCAATGCATTGAGTAAAGACGGATATCTCACAAGATAAATAAGACTGGAATGGTGAGTGAACCTAGTTCAGTAAGGGGATTTGTACACTATAATAGTCTTGAGAGTGAACCTTGACTATAGAATGATGAGTGAACCCATTCCACTATGATATTATTGGGAGTGAACCTTAACTAAGAATTAGGATTGAACCCAATCCACTATGATAATCTTGGAAATGAACCTTGATTACATCCACTATGATATTCGTGGTAGTGAACCTTGATGAAAAAATAGGGAATGAACCCAATCCATTATGATAGTCTTGGAAGTGAGCCTTTACCACTAAATAAATTATTTTCTATTCTTATATGTATACCATAAATCTATGTATTATGCCAATGTTATTATCTCATGATTCATGTTCTTTGATTCTTCTATGATTCTTGTCTTATGAATTGTCAATATTTATTCCATGACTCAAGATTACAATATTTGATATATCAGGGTATGGTTTTCAAATGTTATTTTCATATTCTAATACCATTATTCTTATGTTATTCTTATGTAATCATTGATATATCCCTTTTTTACCCTTATTAAGAATATAAGCTTACCCTTTCTTACGTTTCCTTTCCCTAGAATATGAAGGATTTTTTTAAGTATGATACTTTTAAGAGCAGTGCTAGTTATGAATGTATTAGTGGGAGATGATCTTGATCTCCTATGAACTAGTTTTTATGTATCAAAGTTTTAAAATATATTAAACCTATATGATTCTGGTGTGGATTGTGATGTAATGTATTGAATATTAATCTAACATGATGTAATATTTATGTATAGAATGTATGGATGGCTTTAGTTATTATTAGAGAAATTTTTAATGAACCTTTGGATACTAGGATGAGAAAGCATTAATAAATACCCTTGGGATAATCTTAGGTATAAGAGAACATCCTATGTTATGTTAATGAAATGAGTGTGGTTTTCCTAGAAAAATATATTTGTTTGGATAATACAAGTGGATGCGGTTTTAGTAAAAATTCATCTAGGGGAAATAACCTTGAATATAGTTGGTTGATTTCATCTAAATCACCATTCTTGTGCATGTTAAGTGTTCCCTTACTGCGCACCTAATTTGAAACTCCTAAGGTATTTTCTTAGGTTAACACACATTTTATTTATAAACCATCATGAAGGATTTGAGTAAATGATAACCATGAATGACCTAGGTTAAATCTAAGTTGTCATAGATTTAAAAGAAGGTGTCTTGATATATATATACTATAAATGATTTTTCAAGATTATGTGATTTCACAATATTATTTTTATTTCTCACACTATGGTTTTGGTTTTAGTCAATGGCTAGTACTAGGATGAATTATTTCAACACTGAATGTGATGGAAAATGGAATGACTTTACTTATGATCAACCAAGTGAAACAAGATCTGAAATATGAAGCCTTATTATTATTCCTAATCATTTATCTCATTATATGACTAACAATCTCTTCTTGGTTGAGTTTTTTTGACACATCGAATAATAGAAAAATGGGGTTTCATGAAGACCATGGAAGGAAGAAGTTCCAGTTTCCTAAATTTAAAGTATGTTGGAATAAAAACATATTTAAATGTCTCAAAGGAATATAAATATGTTTTGGGAATGTAAAAGAAGGTCAAAGAGCATGTATTTTTTGAGGAAAAATGAAAACTTTGGTTAAGGTAAATAATTAGAAAAATGGTTTCCCTAAGGTGTCATCAACGATTGAATATTATAACTATGGATGATATGGCCATTATGAAAATCAATGTCCTAAGAGGATTTCGCAAAAATAGGATCAAAAATATTTTATAAGTAATGGTTCTACTGTTTATGATGAAGAGACAACAAATGACACATCAAACAAAAGGGGTATTAAGGAATAAGATGATTAATCATAGTTAATGGTTTAAGAATAAAGTGAAATAATTAAAGTGTTTATGTATTGGAATTCAAGAAGTATATTGTAGGAGTATTTTTATCAATGGTATTCTAGATATAAGAACCATTAAACACTTAAGTATTGTTCTATGGTAGTTTTTCTTTAAGGATTTTCAAGCATATGTAGAATAATACAAGTGACCAAGAAAAGTGATTTAATGGTAAAGTAATATATTATGAAAAAACATGCGATTTAGGGAAATATAACCCTTAATATGTTCCCAATGTTGAAATAATAATTTTTAGTTATGATAAAGGGATTATTGATAAGTTAAAAGGGATAATATTAGTGGCCTTAGAACTGATTACTAATTTAATAACAATGTGGATTATGTTATCATTAATGGAATTTATTGAATTTTTGGATTTATAGATTATATTTGATAATCTATAAATTTATTTATGGAATGATGAAAGGGATAATTTTTGAGGCATGAATTTTTTTATTAACGTTTTATGATAATTTGGGTTATTACACTATTTTAGGAGAATATATGATCAAGGTATTCGCATATTTTGTATGTAACATTTAGAGTTACTATATATTGTTTAGGGGCTTAATGTTAAATTGATTATGGAAATTTAATGATCTTATTTCTATATTTTTTAATTTTTAATTTGGTTAGACATATTTTGGAAGTGTTTTAAGGTTAACTACTTAGGGAATGTCTTATGATGAACTTTTGGTATTATTGTTTGAGGTTAAAATATGATTTTTCATATTAGATAACTCATGTTAATAATTTTGGATTTGGTAAATTACTTGATATAGGGGGAATGAATTTTCATTATTTTATGGATCTTATGATCTATTAATAGTTAATTATAGTGCTTCATTCTTGAAAAAAATCATCTTGAATATTCACTTCTTGGAGTAAGATATGAAATAGAAATTTATCAATGCAAAACCAAATGACGAAATTGTGCTTATGAGATGGAATGAAATAAACAATGAATATTTTATCATGTTATCTATCTTGTTAGTAAAAGAATCCCCCAACTATAGGAAAAGGGATCTTAAAATATAATTTTATAATTTTACCTTTATTTCAAATGAACCGATGGACTCTTGACCCATCACAAATTTATGGTTTTATGGTCATTAAATTTCCTCTGACCATGTTCTCTATCACTATTTATTAGTCTTTGGGATTAGTATTCTTTTCTATGTCCATATTTTCACTTCCCATAAATGTTCTCTTATTTGTAAACCTATTTTTGTGTTATTCTAGATGACCTTCATATTTCCCATTCCCTCTTTTTTAGAGTAAGTTTTATTAAACCTTTTTACGATGTGGATTTTCCATAATTGAATTTTAAAATTTCAAACCCTTTATTTCCAAGAACAAGTTCAAATTACAAGGACAAAAGTTATTAAATGGGGGATAATGTAACACCTCAATATTTTAAAATAAGAGCATTATGTTTGATATTGTATATTACATACAATACTAAGATTAAAAAAAATAAAACACATTATTATTTAAATATGAAACTACTGTAAAACTAACCTATAACCACGGTTTTCAAAACTGTGGGTAGTTAAAGCATCAGTATAGATTTGAGCTATACCCACAGTTTAAAAAATGCAATAAAAAGGTTATGGACCGTGGTAATAGGTTTACGAGAAATTTTCCACCCTATCAATAACCTTATACCCACGGTTCTCAAACTATGGATATAGAATTAAAAAAAACCTCTTGTGGGATTCGAACCCTGGTTCGGTTCTTCAGAAACATCATGCCCAACCACTATGAAAACTTTGGTTATACGTATATAAATATATTTCTATAAACCATGGTTATAGGAGGAATACTATAGGTATTGGTTTTCCCGATGAAATTATTCTGTTCCGACAGATTGTTTTTGTTCCCACACTTACACGGGAAAGCTATACTCATAGTTTTTGAGAATCGTGAGTATAGGTTTTTAACCCACACCTATACCAACGGTTTTGGGAAAACTGTGGGTATATGTTTGAACTATACCCATGGTTTTTTTGAGAACTGTGGGTATAGGTCTTGAACAGAACCCTATACCCACAGTTTTCAAAGAACCATGGGTATAAGTTGTAAATTACAACCTATACCCATAGTTTTTGTAAACTGTGGGTAAAGGTTCTAAAAAATCCCTATACCCGTGGTTTTGTGAAAACCATGGGTATAGGTGTGACCTATACCCATAATTTTATCAAAAAACGTGGGTATAGGGTCATTTTACAGTAGTGTGACCATTATAACCTAGCCATTTAATTGGTGGGTATAAATATAAATAACCACGTTATTAAATATATATAATTTTCATACTAAATATTTTTTTTAATTAACACTTAGAAAATAAGCATTCATTTTTTTAATAAAGTCATAGTATGAATCCAAAATATGTTTCCTTCAAACATGATTTTTATTCCATTTTATGATAAAATATCATATTTAATTTTTTAAAAATTTATAAAATTTATTTGATAAAATGAAAAATATTTTTGAAATCAACATGTCAAAATTATCTTACAGTAAATTTTGAATAATTTCTTTAAAATATTGACTTTTCAATGATTAGAAAAAAGGTACTGATTTTTATTGAAGATTATATTTTTGTTTCAAGCACTAAAAAATTTACAATTGGTTTTAAAATTAGTTATATTATTTTAAAAATAATCCAATTAAACTCTTTGGAATCAGTTTTATTCTTTAATTTGGTATAAAAATTATTTTTATACTTAAAACAACATTTTTAGGAAAAACAGTTTTCGTTGCATTATGTGTTTCTATCTTAAATTTATATATAACACTTATAGAAATTTAATCATAAAAAATGGATTACATATTTTGAAACCAGATTTTTATATTTGGCAGATTGTCACCTTTTATTTTTTGTCAATATTAATAGTAACCACAATAAATTTTGGTCGTCTCTGGAAGGGTAAAACAGGTAAAACTGGGTCACAACTTTGGGATAAGGTTGTGAAATTTCTATAACACTTTCCTTTATTATATTATATTGGTGGGGTTCAACCATTTCCATACAATTTTTGAATATTTTTTTCACTTTGTTCCATATTTTGTTGATTATAAATTTTATATTAATTTAAGTAAAAGATAAAGTCAAAAATGCCACACTCTTGAAATTAATATCTCGAATATTTTATCATCATGGTAAAAATAGGATATTTTTTATTCTAAATGTTTATTTTAAATATAAATTAATTATATATATATATTATTAATTTAATTATAATTTATTGAAATTTGAGAATTACCTTAAATGCTTATGAAATGCTGACATAATATTTATTCAATTAATAGAAAAATAAAATAAATAATTTTTAAAATATTAAAAGTAATAAAATTTAAGTGAATTATTATGTTCCATGAATTTTTTAAATATATATGACATATTATTGATGTTTTAAAGGATTATATTCAACTTCTATATTTTTCTTGGTGTCTTTGAAGTCCAATAAAATGAATAGTTTCAAAAGTGTCATTAATGATATTTTATAAAAAAATGTTTTAATAAATTTTTTAAAAAACTTAAAAATATTAAAATAGGATTAGGTGGATATGATATGGTATAAAATTTTATATATTATTCATTTATGATCCAATTTACACCTTATAAGTAAAATTATAACACTTTAAGTGTGAAAAAATCATTAATGTGGTTATGGTTAAATTTGGTTAACCAAGGGGTTAAACCAAAATATAAGGCTTAAAATGAAAAAAAACCTATCTAAATTTAATTGGATAGTTATATTTTGACCATATAATCTTTTTATTCTAATATATTTCCATTTTTAAGCATTAAATTTAGGATGTATCATTTATATTTTAAGCTTTTTTGTAATTCTAAGTGTGTCCTCCTGCCTTTATAAAAGGACACACCCTCTCTATTTTATTTACAAAAATTTAAGTAATAAATCATTAAAAAAACCTAAAAAGTTTTAGTATGAAATTACCTATCCATGAAGTATATGTGATTATATTCATAAAATTACATTCCAAGGGTCTATAAGAAGGGTATAAAGGAGGCCCACAGAAGAAGAGGTAATCATCATACTCGACCTTTTTCAAAATTTTCTACTTATAATTCCTATATATATATGATAATTTTCATAAAATAATAACTTAAGTGTACTAAGTATACATAAATTTTATTATGATTATTAAAACACATTTATTCACCTTCTCTTCCATCAAATGGGATGTGAAAGTATTGCTCATGTGTATGTATGACTTACCATCTCCACATAGCGATGCAATTCATTTTTCATCACATTCATTCATAAATAGTTATTATGATGGGTTTAATATTTATATATTATATTTATGACATTATTATGCTTCTTTAATAATAATATAATATCTATCTTCTTAAATTAAAATCCCATAGAAAACGATAGTGCTGATCGTGCATACGTGTGGACGACCACCTCCATGAAGCGATGTGATTCGTTTTACATTTACACTTTACATAGATGGTGATAAAGATAGATTTAATGAATATATATGATATATATGATAAAAAAATTATTATTTAAAATCAAATTATTATTTAAATTTCTTTCATTCCATCTTCCAAAAATGTGAAAACAACATTCATGTGTACGTACGACTTACCGTCTCCATGAACAATGTAATTCATTTTTCTATATCTATCCTTTATGGATAAGCATAAATTTATATATAATGAATATATAAGAAATTTATATCATGATTAAAATTATATATATGATTTATCCATGATCAAATTATAAGGATCATAACTACCAAACTAAAATTCTCATGAAAAATGAAATAGTTAATACCTAAAAATGAGTATTTTAATAAGAAATTATTAATAAATGGATGTTGAAATGTTATAAGTGGATCATATATAATATTATATGAATTTAAATTATTATATTATATAAGTATAACTAATTTAAATTTATTATATAGGAGGTTAGATGAACTTTAAAGTAAGTCAAACTTGATGTAAAGGATTTTGACTGTGAGTTTTATTTCTGGGAGTCATGTGTCATATTCACCACTCATTTATTTTGTGTGGTTTATATGCTAAACCATTGAAATTTTATATCATTAATATAATTTTATTAATGATATTTATAGTTTCATTTTATATTATTCTTTCATGGTACTTACAATTCAAAAGTTACTAAACTGGTAAGGGTTTTATGTTACAATCTCATCGTTTATCGAAATTGTTTATAATTAAGTTTTTGATGATGAATTATAATAATTTATCTCTAAATAAGCTCATGAATTATATTATAATCTATTTATTTATGGATATTACATGTTTTAATTTAATTTTATACTATTTAAGTACTCAAGATATTAAAGGGATTTTTTTAAGGAAAACTAACTTTGTTTCTCTCTTTGGTAGAAATTCCATTTTATTCTATATACATGTTTTATAAAAATGTTTTAAAGAATGTTTTTAATATAAACCTAAGATTGTTTAAATTAATTTTTACCCATGATTTAATTTTTATAAAAAAAATTAAACTGAATCTTCTGGTCATTTTCTGAATGAGGAGTTTTTTTACCTTTTTTACTAAAGTATGAATGGAGTATTTTCTTTTAACTTATATGGTATAAACCTAATTTCCCACCACCATGACCAATAAATGATTTGAAGATTTATTTATATGTTTTGATGGGTTTTTCAATGTAAATGGTTTCTATAATATTTTTGAAATTTTTATATTTTAATAAATAGATTTGAAAATGAATTGGGTATTTCCTCAAGAAACACATAAGTGATCTTTTAAAGGAATTTTCATTTATAATATCATACATTGATGTTAATTATGTTCTAATATGGATATTATCCAGTGATAACATAATTATTCTATATTTGGATGGATTATTATGGTTTTTTAATAGTGGTTATATGAAACCTATTTCTTTCTCACATGTTAATTATGTTATGATAGAGCCTTTACAAAACCCATTTATTTTCCATGGGGTTTTCTATGTTTAATTGATGAAATTTATGTGCAACCCATTTCTTTTCCAAGAATATTAATATATTATGATTGATTTATTATCTTTTGGAACACATATGAACGGATTATGATTATGTGAGAGGTGGGACCAGAATTATATAGTCCTTTAATAAATTATGTAAAGTTGGATTTCCCATGAGATAAAGAGGACTGGAATGGGGAGTGAAGCTAGATTAGTAAGGTAACTTTCCCACTATGATAGACTTTGGAGTAAATCTTGACTATGGAAATGAGATTGAACCCAATCCATTATAATAGTCTTGGGATAAAACCTTGACCACCAAATGGGTAGTGAAACCAATCCACTAATATAGTCTTGGTAGTGAACCTTGATTATATAATGGTAAGTGAACCCAATCCACTATGATATTTCTAGTGGTGAACCTTGATTAAAAAAATGAATAGTGAACCCAATCCACTATTATAGTAATGTAAGTGATCCTTGAATACAAAGGAAATGATTTTATAAAGTTATTTTTATTCCATAAATCAATGTCTTATTCCAATACAATGCTCTTATGTTTAATGTTTTTTGATCCCATTATGATTCATTTATTATAACCTACCAATATTTATGTCACAACTTATGATTATGATCTATGATATATAGGTTATGGTTTAAAATGTTAATCTCATATTATCATACCCTTATTCTCATGTTATTATTATGTAATTATTGATATCTCCCTTGTTTACCCATACAAAGTATCTAAGATCGCACTTTCTTCTATTTCTTTTCACCATGATATAAAGTATGTTTTTAAGTATGATATTTCTGAGAAGGGTTATAGTTATGAAGAACATAGTGGTAGATGTTTTAGATATCTTTTTAACCAGTTATTTATTATCCATGTTTCTAAAGACACCAAACCTATGTGTAACATGGACCATGATGTTATGTAATGAATATTCATCTAATAAGAAGTAATATTTATGTATGAAAAGTATAGGTTTTTATACTAGATATCATATTACATTGTTTCTTCTTGTATCTAATTTTATATGTATTTATAAAAGTTTCACCTTTTCGAAAGTTACAATGCTTAGCTGGAAAATGAATTCTCACCCAACCAAGACTAACAATCTCTTAATTTAGAATAGATTTTAAGGACTCATCACCATATCCTCTAGGTTACAAGATAACATATTACAAAACACCCCTTATTTAGTTCCACTATAACATTTTTTCAAAGATTCCAATATATCATGACCTCCAAGATATCCCTGCTCCACTGAAGAGAAAAAACACTTCAAACATTCCCAAGATACTACATTATTTATCATATCATATAGATTTTGATTTCATTTAACCTTCCATAAATCCATAAATCTATCTTCCAAGAACTTAAAGATTAACTGGTATATTAGTTTACTATTATTCATCTAGGAGTGAAATGTTGGGTTCTTATCCAAGTGAATATCACATTGGTTGTCACATTACAACTTGCTGATTTCATTCCTCCTTCTTATCTCATCCAAAATACCCATTAACCATACCAAATGATTCACTACTTTTATTATTGAAAATTACTAAGCTTTTTTGGATGATAGTGTAACTAAAGGTCATAACCTATAAATTTAACTCATGGAAGTGCCTCCAAAAGTAAACATAAATCCAATAGTGCTCTTTTGAGAATCTATATCTCCACCAAAGTTTGCATCCTCAAATCCCAGTAAAATACAGCCTATTTTGAAATAGATTTCTAGATCCATTGTGCCTTTAAGATACCAAAATTTCCACTTAACAATCTCCATGTTATCCTTTTATATTTTTTTATAAACCTTCTAATCACACTTACTACATGAGAGATATCAAGCCTTGTATAAATCATGACATACATTAAACTTCCCATATCCAATGAAAATAGAAAGTAATCCATGCACTTAGCCTAATTTTCCATTTTAGGCACATTATATATTGAAATTTTGATGATTCTATCCAATGGAATACTAACAATATTTAACTCACCCATTTCATATCTCTCCAACACATTCATGATATAATATGGCTGATAAAGGAACAAAGATCTGAATCATAGGTGTATTCCAATCTATAACACTAGAATCCACTTTTTGGAACCAAGATTATTCATCTATAAACTTTTAGATAATTCACACATCAACTCTTCCTACCTCTCTATCAAATGTAAAATAATGATTAAGTCATCCACATAGAGAAAAAACATGAAGAAACACTCAACACCATACACCTTCTGATAAAAAAAATGGTACACATTACTCCAGATGAACTTCTATTTTTAATGCACTTATAAAACTTCAAATTTTATTTCCTTGGTGCCTACTTAAGCCCATACAGACATCGATTCACCTTTCACACTAGGACCTCATTCCATTTCAGTAAGAAAATTTCGAATTTCTCCATGTATATTTCTTCCTACAGTCTCTATGAAGGAATATAGTGTTGAAAAAATGTTATTTAAAAAAAACCATCCATGAAAACTAGGATAAGTACTGTTTGAATTATTATGTTCTTAAAAATAGGTAAAAAAATTTCTCTAAATTCACACCTTTTGATTACTAAAATTTATTCATAAAAAATCATGCCTTGTAAAAGACTCTAAATCCTTTTTCCTCCTTTAGATGATAAACCTAGTTATTTTGGAAGTTCCATATTTCTTTGTTGTAATTATATTTTCTACCATGTATTGAAAACATGAAAGGAATATATCTCTTACTTAATTACAAAATCCCACTAAAACTAGTTACTTATAATTCTTTCTTCACTATAAATTTTTATTTCCCCACCTTCCATAATTAGCAGAAAGTGTATTTTGTTACCAAAACTTTATACTAGTATTCTAACCCTAGTAAACCACCTTAACCCCAGAGGTTCATCTCCCTCTAGATATTTTTCTTTTAAAAATATACCCTGAGCCTCTACGGTCCTTGAGTAGTCTAGTATACCTAGAAATGGTACTACTGGAATTGGATCAGTGTCCTCCACTCAAGAAAACCGTTGTACCTCTCAAACATCATCTTCTGTGCTCTCAAAATTTCCTAAAACCACCCAAACTCTAATCATCTCAACCTCAGATCACTCCATTGATTTTTTCTCCCAGTATAATCTTCTACATGGTTTTGATATTTCTATATGATCTCTACATTAAAGAAGATGTTTTGGAAATTGATAAATATTAACTAGTTGCTATTCCAAAGTCTAAAACCAGTGTCTTTGTCACCATATCCAACAATAAAACATGTAGGGTAATTATCTTATAACTTATCCCTATCCATGGAATAAACATGGTCATACATTATGTATTCAAAAACTACTAGTTTAGTAAAATACACCTTTCTACTAGGCTAGAGTTCTTTTCTAAGTTAAAACAACATCAGTTTGAAAGGATTTTGATTCATAAGACATGTCACTTAATTAACCTATTCTATTTAAGGCTCTTTTTAGAATATAGAATTTAACCATGTACTTTTTATTCTCTCATTTAAATTAAAATTCATTTGTTCTATTACACTATTTTTCTTATGTATTTCAAGTATATTATTCTCTATCCAGATACATTTTATTCAATAGAATACATGAAACACTCCTCCTATACACTATTATTATCATACTAACCACATTTTAGCTTCATTTAAATATTTTCTTCTACAATTTCTCTATATATGAATAAAGTTCCAAAAACTTACCCATAATTTCCTTATAGAATCATCAATGAAGGTAATTTATTATTGTAAAACCCCATGAGATCGAACTATTATTGGTTCCCATACATCCGTATGAACCAACTAAAGATTTTGAATCTTTGATACCTTTTTTCCATGTTGAATAAAACCTTCTGCTACCCTACTTGGATGAAACCATCACTTGTTTTATACTCTAATCAATTAATATTTATAAATCCTCTAGAAATGAAGGTATATAAACCTTTATCACCATGTGGACAAGATATA
The DNA here is from genome assembly GCA_963277665.1 of Viscum album. Lineage (NCBI taxonomy): Eukaryota > Viridiplantae > Streptophyta > Magnoliopsida > Santalales > Viscaceae > Viscum > Viscum album. The sequence goes on along the minus strand of OY728121.1, from coordinate 472,111,588 downwards.
CATGTCACAACTTCGAATTTCTTGAAGTTTTTGCTTCATCATGCATGATACCTTCTAAAACCTTAGTGAGTTACAAATTCATATCTTTTATAACTCTATAACCCACTATATAACATTGTGTGATTTTCCTTATATATAAAAATAAACTTATCATAAAAAGATATTACATAATTTTTTATGAATATTCAACATATCTCACAAAAAAATGTCTGAGGACTATAATAGTTTAGTGTATTTGGAAACTTTAAAACATAAACAACTGGTCCATAGGTAAACTACATCATCTCCTACTATGTTATTCATAACTAGGACCCTTTATAGAAAATAATATGTAATAAATTTCTTAATATCCTAGGGAAAGGAAATATAATAAAGTGTGAGCTCAGAAACTCAATAATATAAAATAAGAGAGACATATAAGCATAACATGAACATAAGGGTTTGAGAACATGTGCATAACATTTTAAAACCATACCTTGTATATAAAAGATCATAATCTTGAGTCATAGAATAAATATTGGTAGTTAATAAGGCATAAATCATAATGGAATTAAAGAACATGATATATGAGAGAATAATATTAGAATAAGATGTAGATTTTTGGCATACACATAAGCATAAAAAATCATTTCCATATTAGTTAAGGATCACTGAAAAATCTGTCATAGTGGAATGGGTTCACTTCCCAAACCATAATATTATTCATGGTTCACTCCCAAGACTATGATAGTGGATAAATTCCTTTACTAAAATGGATTCTCTACCCATTCCAGTACTATCTATCTCATGAGATATAAATATTTACCCAATGCATTGGATGAATATATAAGTCTCACTCATCACATTATGAAAATCATTTTTATGTGTTACAAAAGATCATAAAAAATTCATCATATAATAACCCATGAAATGAAATGGTTTTCATAAACATTTCATCATTTCATAACCTGTGGAAAAGAGGTAGGTTTCATAATCATTTAATCATTTAATAATAGCATAAACAATGTAAAAAGAAGTGGGTTTCATAAGAATTTTATCATGGTATAACCCATGAAAAGGAAAGAGGTTTTGCAAAAATCATGCCATAATAATCATAATCCATTGAAAGAAATAATAATAATGGTATCCTTATATCACATCCCTATTAAGTCATAGGTAACATTAATGTATGTCATCTTAGTTGGAGAATGATTTTGATTGATCATTTAAAACATTTCTTGAGGAAAATATCATTTCAACTTTGAAAAACACTTTTTAAAACATAAAACATTTAGAAAATAATTTAATTTTAAAACAACCTTGAAAACATAAAAAATAAATCTTTGAAGAAATTATTTTTCATGATTAAATGAAGATTCATTCATGTAGTACCCTTTAAAATAAATATTCCTTTCCTATTTTTGGTAAAATCCAAACATGCATTATATAAAAAATGACTAGAAGATTAATTTCAAAAAAATTTATAAAAATTAAAACATGGGTAAAAATGTATTTTAAAAATTATAGGATAATAATAAAATATTTTTTTAAAATATTATAATAAAACATGGTTTTGGAAGAAAATAGATTTCTGATGGAAGATTGAAATAAAGTCGGATATTATTAAAAACATTTTTTCAATTATTTTAAGTACCAAAGAGTGGGAAAATGGTACTTTTACATGATAATATCATGAATAAACTTAGGAGAATAAAATCCATGTTCTTATTAAGACATTAATCACAATATTTTATCATAAAAAACATAATCATAAATAATCACGATAAACGATGAGATTGTAACATGAAACCTTTACCACTTTGGTAACTTTGAATCATATGACCCATGAAGGGATAACATAAAATGAAACTTAAAATATCATGAGAATAAAAAAATTCACGATATTACATGTTATATGGGTTGTATATACACCTCGTGAAAGAATATAGGTGCATAAAATAATATATATCTCAAAGAAGGAAAATTAAGACAAAAACCCCTTACCACTTTGGTAATCTTTTGAATCGTAAGACCTATTAAATAATAACATCAAATAAAACATTAAATATTATGAAAATTATGATATTAATGATATAACATATCAAAAGGGGAATTATATACACCACAAAAAATAAATGAGTGCCGAATATGCATATCTCCCAAAAATAAAAGAGAAACTAGAAATCTCATAACTTATGTCTTGGATTCCATAATACTCATTAAAACCTCATGTATAATAAATATAAATTTATTATAAATATATTAAAGAACAAAATTCATATAAATCATACCATATAAGATTTTATTATGACCTTTTATTACCCATTTATTAACAATTCCATGGTAAATTCACATTTCGGGCAATAAACGCTTTGTTTTTCATGTATGTTTTGACCTTTTATTTTTGGTTTTCTTAATTTGATTATGGTTTAATAAAATAAAGAATTTCAAAAATTATATAAATATCATATATATTCATTATATATTTATTTATAGTAATTTAAAAAATTTAGTGATAGAAAATTAAATACATCGTTCATAGAGATGGTACGTACACATGAACTCTCTTTCAATTTTCTTGTCAGATTGAAAAAAAGAAAAATAAATGATATATATTTTAATTATAGATTAATTTATAGGTAATATATTTTAAATATTTTTATTAAACCTAACCTTAATAAATTCCATTAAAATCATGAATGAACCACATTGCTTCGCGAGGCGGTAGTCCACCGTACAGATGAACGACGTTATCATATTCCCAAAAAACTGAAAGTTATGAATGTATATGTGATATAATAATTATATAAGTATAATAATATCATTAATAGCATATATAAACATTTAATCCATCATTATAACCATCCTTGAGAGGTGGTAATGAAAAAACTAATGACATCAGTTCGCGAGGCAGTAGTCCGCCATACACACGAATGATGATTTCATAACCCATTTGATGGAAGTGGAGAAGGTTTTAGGTAGTGAAATTAACATAAAAACATCTCAGTATATGTAATATGATGATTTTATTATATCATCATTGTATAATTATAATTTAATGATGCATAGGAATAAATAAAACAAAAACACTAGTTGATAAATATTACCTTTTCTTTAGGTATCCTCCTTAGGTTTTCACCAAAATCCATTATAGGATGTATTTATATAAAAAATAAGGCTTATATGATAATATTATGGAATTTTGGAAGTTATTTGGTTAGGTTTTTTATTAAATAAAGTGGTTTCATGGTGTGAATAAGAGAGAATAAGGGGTGACCTTTTATAAGTGAGGTGAGTGGCACACTTGTAATTTTTTGAAAGAAAGAATTCCACCCATGTTTTTTTCATATAAAAAGGTTCCAATGATGGTCCATTATTAATAATATAAGAGATAAGGTAGAAATATGAAAATAAAATTTATTTTGGATAAGTTTTGGTTTATATTTAACTCTTATATTTTTACTTTAACCCCCTAGTAAACCCATTTTTACCTTAACCGTGATAAATAATTTTTACTTTTTTTTTTACAATTAATTTTGGTCCAAAATTAAGTTGACATAATTAGAGAATAAAAATTATCCTGATTAAAAATATTTAATCCATTTTTTCATATTCCATTCACATAAGGGGCATATTTTAATTTAAAATTAATCCCACAGATGTGACGAGAAAGCGGGCTTTTAAAGAGAAAATGTTCAATAGATTACAAAGTTTTTATATCAAAATTCAATATGAAATTGATTCTAATTACCTAAATTGGATTAGTGGATATATAGTTTTTATAATTTTACATTAAAACCAATTTAAAATATAATTTAACTTTATAAATAAAATAAAAAAAGGTAGTTTTCAATTAAAATTCAATATTTTCACTATTCATCAAAAAATGAAACTTTTCATAAAAATCCCAAAAATTCACCTTAATAAAATTATGAAACAATGATTTCAAAAATGAAGTTTATTTTATAAAACTCATTTTCTAAAATTTTGAAAAATTAATTTTGTTATTGTTCACAAAAAGAAATAAATAGAACTGTTTTTTAGAAAATAGTATTTTCAAAACATATAAATACTTTATTGAAAAATTAATTACTTTTTTATAAATATGTTTTATTTATATAAAAAAAGTATACATAATATTTAAAATTATTTATTATTATTAATATCTCTATGTTATTACGATCATGTTTAAATAACTATATTAATAAAATATCGTGGTTTTGTTAAAACTCAATTTTGTGTGTACCACAAGATAACCCAGTGTTATGTATATCATAAGATTAACTTGGTGTTGTGTGTAATAAAATATGTCAAATAAATTTAATTTATTTGAAATAAAATTCACTAAAAATTAGGGTGTTACATTCTACCCCCCTTAAAATTAATTTCTCCCTCAAAATTCATCATTCCATTACAAACAAATGAGGTTAATTCTACCTCATCATATCCTAATGTTCCCACGTAGCTTCCTAAAACTAGTGGTTTCACTAAAAAACATTGACCAGGCGAGTGGTATTTTTTCATATAACCTTCTCTATATGATCCAAAATCTCTACCAGTTTCTCCTCATAATAAAGATCTTACTATAATGGTATGACCTTTGAGTTCAGTACATGTGAAGAGTCAAGTATGTACTTATTTAGGTGATATACATGGAACACATTGTGGACTTGAGAGAGGTTTGGTGGAATCAACAACTGATAGGATATCATCCTGACATGATCAAGAATTTCAAAGGGACTTATATATGAAGGGATTAGTTTCCCTTTCTTCTCAAATATCATAACCTTCTTCTATGGAGAAATTATTAGAAACACATTATCACTAAATTAAAATTCTAGATCATGCTAGTGATTATCAACATAAAATTTCTACCAACTCTGAGCTTACATGATGTGTTTCTGAATGGATATAACCTTATCTTTCATTTGACCAACTACCTCAGGTACCAATATATTTCTTTTCCCAAATTCATTCTATCATGTTGGATCTATATACTTCTTTCTATAGAGGGATTCATAAGGGGACATATAAATGCTCGAGTGAAAGATATTTTTATAAGAAAACTCAATCAGATGAAGGTATTGATCCCAACCACCCACTACTATAAATCCTACCTATACCAATCCATTTATACCAACAGTTTGTAAAAACTGTTGGGATAGGCCACTTTGACACCACTTTTCCCAACAGTTTTGGAAAACTATTGGGAAAGGGTATGGCTATCCCAATGGTTTTCCAAAACCATTGGGATATGCCACTTTGAGATCACTTTTCCCAATGGTTTTGGAAAACTGTTGGGATAGGCCACTTTGAGACCACTTTTCCCAATAGGTTTGGAAAACCATTGGTAAAGGGCATGACTATCCCAATAGTTTTCCAAAATAGTTGGGATATGCCACTTTGAGAAAAATTTTCCAAATGGTTTTGGAAAACCATTGGAAAAGGGTATGGATATCCCAACGGTTTGGGATAGGCCACTTTGAGACCACTTTTCCCAACAATTTTGGAAAACCATTGGGAAAGGGTGGGTACCTATCCCAATGGTTTTGAGAACTGTTGGGATAGGTACCCTTATTTTTTATGTATTATTTTGTCTAATATCTTAAAATAAATCAATATATACATTATATATATATATATATATCAAAATATATTCACAAAGGTAACTATAGGATGGTGGTAAAGTCTTTTATATATAACGTGTAGGTTATGGGTTCAAACCTTTGCTATAACTTTTTTTTTGGATTTAACTATCCTAAAAGTTTGGGGAAAACTGTTGGGATAGGTCTATCCCCATGCCAAATCACCCAATAGATTCCCAAATAATTTATATAGGCTATACCAATGATTTGGGGACCTATACCAATGGTTCCAAACCGTTGGTATAGGAAATTTTTCCATTAGTAACCTTTTAAATCCAAAGAACAAGATATCAACATATCCTATAGGGTATTAATTGTTCTCTTATAATGACCATATATCTTAGAATGATACACAATGTATAAACTCAACTTTATATCAAGATCTTACTGAAGACTTCACCAGAAATTTGAGGTAAAACTTAGATCCTGATTAGAAAGAATTGGAATGTGTTACTCCATGAAACCTTACCACTTAATATATATCATGGAAATTTGATACAAAGAGAAGTCATATCTTTTAAAGATGAAGTGTGTTGTCTTTGTAAGGAGATCGAACAAAACCCATATAGAATTATGCCCTTTAAACATTTTGGGGAGTAAAAAAATCCATGGTGATGTTTTCCCATTTCCAATCTGGTATGTGTAATGGATAAAACATCCCCTTAGACTTTTTTATTTCATCCTTAACTTTTTGATATACCAATAACTAAGATACAAACTCTACAGTATCTTTCTTCATGCCATCCCATCATAAAAACTCTTTCAAATCCCTATACATATTCAAACTTCCCGGATGAATAGAGAATGAAGAACTATGAGCTTCCACCGATAACTCCTTCAAATTTGGTATGGATGGGACAAAAACATAGTTATTGAACCTTATCATTCCATTACGATCAATGTTAAACCTAGGAAAATTTCTTACCTTATTTTGTAGCTCTATATATTCTTTCTACGCCTCTTTAATATTCACTTGGTTAGATGGTTGAACATTAAATTGAGTAAGAAAATATTTCTCCCCTTCCATTGGGATTTATATATCCATCCTTTGAAAATCTAGAAATATTATATCTTTTTTAATACTCATCATGGATAAACTAGTATGATCCTTTTGAATCAAAGCATCAACCACCTTATTCTTTTTACCAGGGCGACAATGTATTGAGAAGTCATAATCTTTAATCAACTCTAACCATCTTCTTTGGTTCATATTTAACCCATTTTATGTGAAAATATAATTTAAACTTTTTTTATTGGTATATATATCACACATTTATATATAAATATAATGCCTCCATATCATTAATGAAAAAATTACTTCAGCTAACTCCAAATCATGAGTTGAGTAATTTTTCCAATGAATCTTCAATTATTGTGAGGCATAATCTATAACTATTTAATTTTTCATAATAAAACATACCAATACCTTCTTGGATGCATAACTATAGATTAAAAAACCTTATCTACTATAAGTTAATGTAATCATAGGTTCACTGACTAAACTTCACTTCAATTCCTTGAAATTTTCCACACATTCATCTATCTAGAGGAACTTGGATCCCTTCCAAGTTAACATGGTCAAATTATTATATAGTCATTAGAAATTATCTATAAACCATTGATAATATCCAACTAAACCAAGAAAACTACAAATATCAGTCACTATGGTTGGTCTAGTCCAATATTCAATAGCCTCTGTCTTTGATGGATCTACTGATATACCCTATCTTGAGATTATATGACCAAAAAATGAAACCTTCTACAACCAAAATTCACACTTTGTAAATTTTTTATATAGTTTCTCCTTCCTTAGTGCCTTTATAACAATTCTAAAGTTATTTTCATGCTATTAATTTCTCTTTCTATAGATAAGAATATATTCTACAAAGACCACCACAAACTGATCAAGGTAATGTCTAAAGACTCTATTCATTAAATCTATGAAGAGGGAGAGGCCATTAGTAAGACTGAATGACATCACTATATATTCATAGTTCCCATAAATTTTAAATAATACTACTATCTTTGGTATATCCTCCTTCTTGACTCTCAATTGATGATATCCAGAATGAAGGTAAATCTTGGAAAAGTACCGAGCTTCATGTAGTTGATCAAACAATTCCTCAATATGGGGAAGATGATACTTATTCTTATTTTTGATCTTGTTCATATACCAATAATCAATGAAAAGTAAAATTTATCCATATTTATTTTTAACAAAAATAATAGGTGAACCCCATGGTGAAATACTTGGCGAAATGAATCTCTTGTCATGGTTCTCCTGGATTTGTTTATTCAATTCTTACAACTTAATTGGGGCCATTCTATAGGGAGTCTTAGAAACTAGTATGACACCAGGTATGAGTTCTATTAAGAAATCAACTTCATGTTTTAGAATAAGGTTAATAAACTACTATGTAAATATATCAAAAAATTCCCACACAATAGGCATATCATCAGTGTCAAGTTTCTCCACAACCATTTGATATGAACACCCCTTATGAATGGGAATTAAGAACCATACAATGGATGTGATCTCTATTACAAATTCTTACTTATCATAAAATTGATAGAATATCATAGGTTGGTTTTTAATATCAAATTCAAATTCCCTTCATCAATAATTAATATGGGCCTTATGTAGAGAAATCTAATCCATTCCCAAGATAACATCAAATTCAACCAGAGGAAGAATGAAAAGATTTTAGGAAGAACATCCCTATGAAAATAAATCATAGAGGAATCATAGACTTGATATGAAATCATCATACAATTAGGGGATTTAAATTATAACTCTTTATCTAATCGTGTGGGTTGAATCTTGATACCCTTATAAAAATTCATTAGATATGAAAGAATGGGTAGATCCAGAGTCAAATAAGACATTATCAGTTCTAGAGTGGATAGTAAGTGTACCTTTCATGACATCGTTATCGTACCCCTCATCAAAAATAGTGATGACATGAGATTTACATTTGTATATCAGGTTAATAGGTTGTTGAATTCGAACATCATCTTTAACTTTTTGATTTGGGTGTTGGTTAACGTAATTCCCATAATTATTTAATTTGAAACACTAGAGTGTGGGTGATGCATTCTCTATAGCTTTCTATCTATTTGAATTGTTAACTAACTTCTTCCCATAAATTAGTTAATCAATTTCCCAATGACCTTCCATCCCACACTTAAAACATTTACTAGTCCCATCAAGACAAATTTCTCTATTTTTCTTCCCACAATTTAATCAAAAAGGAAAGATCACATTCTTCTCTTTGTGGTTTTTATATTTTCTTTTGAACCCCATATTCCTTTTCTTGTAACATCCATGAGATTGATACGTAACTCCAACCTCTATTTCCAAATTGATAACACATAAAAAAATATCTTCATATCTACTAAAGTCTCTTATGGATAACTCCCTTTTGAGACTTGGTTTTAAGCTACTGATGAATCAATCAACCTTACTTTTAGGTAGGATGATAATACCAGAAGCATACCTCACAAGTCTTGTAAAATTTTCCTCACATGTACCAACCATTTTATCATCCTTTTGATTTAGATTAAGTAACTCATTATCCATATTTTTATAAATAATATGATAAATATAATTATTGAAAAAAAAGTTCTTAAATTTTTTCCAATACATGGATTCAATTTCATCATATTTCCACGTATTATTGATAGGATTTAACTATTGATATGCTTCACCTTCTAAAAAGTAGACAAACAAAATGAATTTTTTTTGTTCTGAACATTGGATAACATAAAATAAATTTTCAGTTGTGATGATACATTATTCAGAAACTAGTAGATCGGGAGACCCATTGAAATAATATGGAATTTTTCTCATGAAGGACTCAACATAATATTGTTACCTCCTTTGTTTATTTGGAAGTATGTCATGATTCATATCTTGAGAAATTTTTGTGAGAATAACAACAATATTTTGCATCCTATCTCCCATAAAAATTATATTCTCTAGAGGAAAATCATTTATTTATCCACCACACTCAATATTAACATGATTCCTTTGGGTTACAGACATTGAATAAACCCAAAATTCATATTGTAAGAAACAATAATCATTGTAGAGAATCACATAATAATGAAAAAGCACTTACAGGATGTCTAAATTATTACACCATATTTTTAATCTATGAAACCTTAGGTTTAACCTAGGTCATTAATAGTCATAATCAATTTAAATCTTTAATGATGGTTTGTAAACTTCCACAACATATCCCCTACGAGTGTCAAGACAGGTGTGAAACACATCCCATTGTCATCCACTAGGTGATGATTGATTCTAGATCAATGCACCATTTTCAGAGTTATTACCCCTAGGTAACTCTGTGCTAAAGCCACATACAATTTTATTATCTAGATAGGGATGTAATTTCTTGTAAACCACTTTATCTATCCTTTACCAAAATTTCAATACATCTTTTTATACTTTGACCCATCCTTAGACTTATCCTTAGACATTTCCTTAGGGATATCACTAAAGTTTTCTCATCTTAGTTTCCAAAGGTTAATTAAAATTATCCTATAATACCAAATATAGAGACCCTGTATTAATATATATAGATATTACATCATTTTTTATGAATATTCATTACATTACACAAACACATTCCTAAGGATCGTAATAGTTCAGTGTCTTTGGAAATATTGAAATGAAAATAACTGGTCCATAGGTAAACTAAATAATCTCCCACTATGATCTTCATAATCAGCACCATTCATAGTCATATCACATGTAATACATTTATTTATAACCTAGGGAAATGAAACATAAGAAAGGGTGATCTCAGATGATCAGTACGGGTAAACAAGGGATATACATAAGCATAACTTGAGCATAAGGGTATGAGAACATGAGCATAACATTTGAAAACCATACCCTACATATCAAAGATCATATTATTGAGTCATGGAATAAATATTGTTAGTTCACAATACATTAATCATAAGGTAATCAAAGAACATGATCTATAAGAGCATAACATTAACATAAGATGTAGTTTTATGGCATATACATACGAAAATAAAATAATTTCCATATTAGTCAAAGATCATTTACAACACTATCATAGTGAAATGGTTTCAATCCCCAAATTATTATAGTAGTCAAGGTTTACTCCTAAGACCATCATAGTAGACAAATTACCTTACTAACTTAGGTTCACTACCCATTCCAGTACTGTCTATCTTAAGAGATATAAAAATTTACCCAATATATTGGAGGGAGATATAGGTCCCACCCATATTATAATGGAAATTATATTTTTTTTCACAAGATCATAAAACATTAATCATAACATATCCTACAAAATGAAATGGGTTTCATAAACATTTCATCATATCATAACTTGTGGAAAAGAGATAGGTTTCATAATCATTTCATCATTTTATCATTTCATCATAGTATAACCCATGGAAAAATATGTGGGTTTTATAAGAATTTTATCGTGGTATAACCAATGGAAAGTAAAAGGGGTTCATAAAAATCATGTAATTATAATAATAAACCATTAATATAAAGAATAATAACTGTTTCTTTGGATCATATACCCAATAAGTCATAGGTAACGTCAATAGATGTCATCTTAGATAGAGGATGATTTTGATCGATCATTTAAAACATTTAACGAGGAAGATATCTTTCTGTTATGAAAAAACTTTTTAAAACATAAATTTTTTTGAGAATATTTTACTTTGAAAATAAACTTTAAAAATAATAAAGTATTCATTGAATAAATTATTGGTCATGATGAAGGGATTTTTTTCATGTCATACAAATTCAAAAAAAGTTTCTTTTCAAATTTTTGATAAAAACCAAACAAGAATTGTTTGGAAAAAAATATGAAGATTCATTTAAAAAAAATATTAAAAATTTAAACATGGTTAAAAATTTCATTTAAAAATCATAAGATAATAATAAAACATTTTTTGAAAACATTATTTTTAAAGAAAATGGATTTTTAACCGAAGAGAGAAATAAAGTCAGATTTTATTAAAAATATTTTATAAATTATTTTAAGTACAAAGAGTGGAAACATGGTAATTTTACTTGAGAATATCATGAATAATTAGTGGATAATAAAATTTATGAGTTTCTTGAGAGATATATCATAAGATTTTATCATTGGAAACATAATCATAAATAATCCCCTTATACGATGAGATTTTAACATAAAATCTTTACCAGTTTGGTAACTTTGAATCATATGATACATGAAGGGATAAAAAAACATGAAATGTAAAATATCACGAGGATAAATAAATTCATGATATTACATGTTATATGGGATGTATATACACCTGGTGAATGGATATAGGTGCATAACATAACATATGTCTCAAAGAAGACAAATTGAGACAAAAAATACCTTACCACTTTGGTAATCATTTGAATCGTAAGCCCCAATAAATAATAATAATAAATAAAAAATTAAATATAATTAATAGGATTAGGTTCATGTTAAAACATTTTAAATGGTAATTATATACACCACACAAATGAAACAAGTGGTGAATTTTTATAAGTCTCCCAGAAATAAAAGAGAGACTAGAAATCCCTTACCTTAAGTCTTGAATTATTTCATAATCATTAAAAACTACTGTATAATAAATATAAGTTTATTATACATATATTAAAGAACCATATTAAAATATACCATACCATATATGATTTTATTATGACCTTTTATTACCTGTTTATTAACAATTCTATGTTAAAGTCACGTTTCAGGCAATAACTGCTTTGTATTTTGTGTATGTTTTGACTTTTTATTTTTGGTATTATTACTTAGATATTAGTTTAATCATATCCATTATATTAAACATGATAAAAATATCATATATATTCATTATATATTTATTTATAGTGGTTTGTAATTTTTTTTGATAGAAAATGAAATACACTATTCATGAAGATGGTAGACCGTACATACACATGAATTCTATTTCCATTTTCTTATTAAATTGAAAGAAAGAAAATTAAATGATATATATTATAATTATAGAATAATTATTATTTAATATATATTTCATATGATTATTAAACTCATCCTTAAGAAATTCTATGAAAAATCATGAATGAATCGCATCGCTTCGTGAGGCGGTAGTCCGCCGTACACATGAGAAACTTTATCGTATTCCCACAAAATGAAATGTATGAAGGTATGTGTGATATAATAAATAAAAAAGTATAGTAATATAATAAATATAATATATAAAAATTTAATCCATCAATATAACCCTCCTTGAAAGGTGGTAATGGAAAAATGAATGAAATCAGTTCGTGAGGCGGTAGACCGCCATACATACGAACAATGATTTTGTAACCCATTTGATGCAATTAGAGATAGTTATAGGTAATTAACTTAAAATGAAAATGTATAATTATATTTAAGATAATTAGTTTGTTATATAATCATGGTATAATAATAATTTAAGGATGTGTAAGAATAAATAAAATAAAAACACTCGCTGATGATTGTTACCTCTTCTTTGGGTATCCTCCTTAGGTTTTCACCAAAAGCATTTATATATTGGATTTATGTACAAAATAAGGAATATAGGAAAATAGGAGTTAATTTAGGAAGTTATTTGTGCAGTTATTATCTGAAATAAAGGGGTTTGATGGTGTGAAGAAGAGAGGAGAGAGGATGGCCTTTTATAAGTGAGGTGAGTGACACACTTGTATTTTTTTGAAAGAAAGAATTCCAACCACATTTTTTTTCATGTCACAAGGCTCTAATAATGGTCAATTATTAATACTAGAAAATATAAGGTCAAAAAATGTCCATAAAATGGGTTTTTACAATGTTTGGGTTTTTTAGCACTTATCTTTTTAGTTTACCCCCTTAGTAAACCCATTTTTACCCTAACCATGATAAATAATTTTTTCTATTTTTACTATTAATTTTGGTCAAAAAATATGTTAAAATTATTAGATAATATAAATTATTATGATTGAAAATATTTAATCCATTTTTATAAATTCAATTAACATAATTGGAATAATTTAATTTAAAATTAACCCCATATATGTGATGAGAAAACATGTTTTTAAAGATAAAATGTTCAAAAGTTTACAAAGTTTTTATATCAAAATTCATTTTGAAATTGATTATAATGACTTAAATTAAATTTATTTATTTATAATTTATCTAATATTACTTAAAAACAATTTAAAATATAATTTTAATTTATAAATAAATTAAATGAAAAGTAAGTTTTCAATTAAAATTAGGTATTTTTCACTATTCATCAAAAAATGAAACTTCTCAGAAAAATCCTAAAAAAAATCACCCTAAGATAATTTTGATACGTTGATTAAAAAAATGAATTTTATTTTATAAAATTAATTTTATAAAAGTGTGAGAATTTAATTTTATCATTGTTCACAAAAATAAATAAATGGAACCATTTTTTAGAAAATGGTATTTTCGAAACATATAAAGAATTTATTGAAAAATTAAGTACTTTTTTATCAATTTTTTTTTATTTATATAAAACCATTATACATAATATTTAATTTTTTTTATTTCTACTCATATCACTAAGTTTAATGGATAGGTTATAACAGTCACATTTAAATAACTATATTAATAATATATCATGGTTTTGTTAAAACTTAGTGTTATGTGTAGCATAAGCTAACTTAGTGTTATGTGTAGTGTAAGATTAACTTGGTGTTGCGTTTAATTAAAGATATCAAAGAAATTTAATTTATTCAAAATAATTCAAAAAAAATAGAGGTGTTACACCCCACACTATCTACAAGGACATTACATAATCCAACATTATCATGCTAACAAATGAAAATCACGTTCTTCTTTAAACCTGAGATATGATGAATATTTTTCATTTACAAAAAACAAAAAATTATTTGTTATAATGTTCAAATATCATCTTTTAACAACCTCAATCACCTCTCTATCAATAAGGTGAACCTATATATGGATTCTAAACACATAATTTCATGTGTATCTTCTTTAGTAAGTTGAATGAAATGATGCTCTAGGGTCCAGGATTTAGTAATCAATCGAACTCATGACACATTGGATTAAAGTTCCATACCACCCTTCAGTAATAGTGTTATTAGATGAAATGAAATCATTTTTTATGAATATAAAACCCTTATCCTAGAAATCATTCGATAAATTTCCCCTCTTCTCATTACTATAAAATACAAAAATCACCATGATAAATCGAATTTCACATCGGTTATTTAGAACTGATGTGAAAAAGTCATGAAAATTGATTTTTAAAGTATGTTCATATATAAATGACATATAAAATCAGATAAAATGTATTTTCATGTAAGTTATATAATAACCGATGTGAAATCAATTTTCAGATATTTTCACGTCTGTTCTAAAAAACCGATGTGAAAAAAGGTGACGTTAAAAATAGTTTTTATTATTATTGAACATAGATTGTTCATGTTGGGTATTTCCCAATGTAATTTTTACATTTCTTTTAGAACCCCCTTGATCAAAAAAATATCAATATCCTTCTGGAATAGGTAGTTCTCTAATTACATCTTCCAATAATTAAGGTCCTATACATCAAACATATCCACCCAAACCTTTCCCTCTTCTAATTTCACATTTTTAAAAATAATTATCCCACTAAATTAGAAATGAATAAAGTAAATGTAACCTATAATTTACAGAATACATTATCTAAGTTTCCTTTAGGGAATCTACACCATGATTTAATGCCTCTTATTATGTTAAAATCATCAATTTATAATAACCCAACCTCTAAATACATCTAATAAAGAATAAGGGAATACAAAATTTCTGAATGCATAATGATAGGGATAATTGTATTTGGAATTGAGAAGCCTAATAACCTCAAACATGCACCTTAAAAACCCATATTCCCTCACAATACACAACCTAAATAGAATAAGAAACAAATTATAGTAAATAAAAAAATGAAGGGACACACTAATTTAATGTGTTTCAAAACAAAACCTAAACCATGGGAAATAAAAACTTCAGTTGAAGATGAAATAAGAGATTACAATGGAACACTCTAAATTAAAATATGACATAAGATTAAACATGATTATTTTCAATACAATTTTAATGACTATGTAATTTATCGATTTATAGATGAGTGTTGCAATAATTTTCTGTCAAAATGGTTATACTACTATTCAATCTTCATGGATGGCCCTCTACTTCATCATGGTCACTGCCTAAGTGACATAATATTAACTGATCCATCTGATGAACAATGAAACACTACAATATAAATATCCTTTTTCAGCAGTTTTTAGTGGTGGTTTAGTAAACTACCGCTACTTTTTTTATAAATGATTTAGCGGCAGTTTTTAATAAACCTCCACTAAACTGTTTTTTTAAAACCCAAAACTTCTCCCCTACCCCTAAAAGACCCCCTTCTCCCCCCAATGATCTCCAATGCCCTACACCTCCCCTCAGTATGCCTCGCCACCTCACCAACCCTCAGTGTGGATCGCCGCCCATCGCCACTGACCCCCTGAAGCCCTTGCTCACCTCCCCACTGCAGTTCCTGACCTGTGGCACCGCTCGACACTTCTCACCACCCCTCAGTATCATCCTTCTTCTTCTTATTCCATACTCTATCCTCTAGTTATAACAGTATCACCTAGAGGCCATACTCACACACATGCACATGATATTTTCATTAGTTGTAAGTATATGATTATAAACCCTCCACACCATCAAATTGAACTTTGAGAAAATATCTTTTCACCATAGCAGTTCACCCCAAACATCTAGTTCATTGGATACCATTCTTTTAATTATGTTCCTGAATTATATTCTCTATTTTATGATAGTAATTATAAAACATTTTTTTGTTAGATCAATTAATAAATAGTTTTTATTTTTAAATAAAATTCATTTTTTTGAAAATCCCAAAGAATATTATTATTTTCACAACATTGTAAACCCAATTTTTTATATATATTTTCAGACTTTGGTGAATTTAAAAATATTTTTTTTCATATAATAAATATTCCATTGTAACATAATCACATTATATTGAACATTATTTTTTATAATTAATTTTTTTATTGTAAGTTTTTACTTATCATTGAGGGATTGATTATACTTATTTTTATGATATTTCTATATTAAATTCAGTTTGGAAGAACCTTCATCATGTTTTAAACAAGCATATTTTAGATCTTTATATCATAGGTGATTGGATAAATAATAAGAGGGAGAGGAGAAATTTTTAGTGTAAGATTAATAAGAGTTAGAATTTATATCATGACTAACCTCTATTTTAGTCATGAGATACTAGGAACATTTTTCTATTGATTCCCTTTATAGGAGGGTTTCATTTCTCACACAATAAGTTGAAACATTGAAGGTTTCCTTGATTTTTTATTCTTCCCCTTGTTCCTTTTGTTATTCACATAGAATTATGACCTTATGTGTTCCTTTTTTTCATTGTAATAACATCAATTGTTGTTATCTATCATTATCCACCTTATTTTAAGAATTTTATGATTTATTTATTTTGAAGAATATGTTCATATTCTTTGATTGATGATCCGTTTCATCATCATTATATGTTTCACCATTAATTTATTTAAAAGAAAACATTATTTTATTATTATATTATTTGGATTTTTTATTATCATGTAACTTCATTGTGATCTCCTAGGTCATGATAGATCTATATAGATCCTCAAATGACATGTTTTTTTATTTCATTTTCCTCTTGGACTATTATATATTTAGGTTTCGTAATTATTTTTAAACCCCAAAATATTTTTATCACTAGATATTCTATAGTATGAGTATAATTAAGAGTCATTCAACCATTTCATATGTTAGTAAAGTATATAAATGGTTAGTTTTAATGAATTATTTGAAATGTGATTTCAAAGAAGATTAAAGTGACTTAGAATTACGATTATTTTAATAATCCTCATTTGTAACTTTCATGATGAACTACTTATAATGTATGTAATACCCTCAATGATTCCCCTCCTCTTTATATATATTTTTATGACATGGATTATATTTTTGGTGTTGTTTATTTCAAGGGTGTTGGAGGTTAGGTTAGATTTATATTATGTTGTTGCATTAATCATGTAAATTGTTTGATTACTCATCTCCTATTATTTCTATCATGGGTACACTAGGCACTGAGAGAGAGGTATATATTTATGTTACACTAGATAGTCACACACTATTGGTATCCCATAGTTGTGTTGTATACCATGGATTGTGGGGAGTTACCCCTATTATTCTAGGTGTGGGATACTCAAGTGACATGTGTTGTTTGGATGAAACATATGTTAGTGGTAGGTATCATGTACTGGTAAGGTCAAGGACTATCTTAATTTATGAAATTTTTTATTTCCCATGAAACTTTATGGATTCCATTTGGGGACTCTCATTCATTGTTTCCCCTAGTTTGATTAATATGGTGGGAACCATGAATTTTTCTCCTTGTTTACTCATTTCTCGTTTGTGATGTGGTGACTTGGTGTTTTAGTTTTACAGTTTATGAGAATGGGTTTATTTCATTAATTTTTTTTGAAGTGTTTTCAAAAGAGTGTTTCTGTAGTATTTTTAAAATTGAAACTATAATGGTAGGTTTTAAAGAATGTAAGGGTTTTAAAGTAATATTTTTAAAATGATTATTTTCATTTAAATAAAAAGAAAATATAAGTTTATAAAATGGATGTTAAAGTGATATTTGGTTTTTCATGTGATTATCAATAAAAATCTATTTTCTAACTATATTTAAAACTACCATAAATGAGATGTGTTTTGAAAATAATTTCAAAAAATCCTTGTTGATATCCTACTGGGATTAATTTTTCTCACACCCTATATACATCATTCGATATATAAAAATATTATGGTTTTATTTTTTAGGTTCCCTAGACTTTTTTAGGTTTTTGAGAGAGGGGGGTGGGCTGTCTAGGTGGGGGGTGGGGGGATGTCTAGGTGGGGGGGGGGGGTGGGCTGTCTAAGTGGGGTGGGAGGGGATGTGCTGTTCGGGTGGGGGGGTGGGCTATCCTGAGGGTAGGGGGCTGTAGGGGTGTGGAGGAGGGGGGTGTGGGATGTCCAGGGAGGGGGGTGGGCTGTCCAGTGGGGTGGGGGTGGGCTGTCCAGGTGGGGTAGGGTGTGGGATTTCCAGGGGGTGAGATGTCCAAGGGGGGTGGGGGTGCGCTGTCCAGGTGGGGGAGGGGGTGTGGGATGTCGAGGGAGGAGGGGGGGGGGGTGTACAGGTGGGGGGTGGGCTATCTAGGTAAGGTGGGGGGAACTCCAGGTGAGGGGGGGGGGGGGGTTGTCCAGGGGGTAGGGGCTGTAGGGGTGTGTGGGGGGGGGGGTGTCCAGGGAGGGGGGTGTGAGTTGTCCAGGGAGGGGGGTGGGCTGTCCAAGTGGGGTGGGGTGGGGGGTGGGGGATGTATAGGTGGGGGGGGGGCTGTCTAGATAGGGGGGGGGGGTGTTCAAGGCAGTAGGGGGCTGCAGGGGTGTGGGGGAGGGGGTGGGAAGTCCAAGGAGGGGGTGGGTTGTCTAGGGGGTGGGGGTGGGATTTCCAGGGGGTGGGATGTCCAGGGGGTGGGCTGTCTAGGTGGGGGAGGGGGAGTGGGATGTCCAAGGAGGAGGTGGGGGGCTATCTAGGTGGGGTGGGATGTCCAGGTGGGGTTGGGGGCTCTCTAGGTGGGAGGGGGGCTATCCATGGGGGATGTAGGGGGGTAGGGGGCTACATGTGTGTGTGTGGGGGGGTGGGCTGTCCAGGTGGGGTGGGGGGGCTGTCCAGGTGGGGGGTGGGCTGTCCAGGTGGGGGGTGTCTAGGTGGGGGGTGGGGGGCTGTCCAGGTGGGGGTGGGGGGGTGTCCAGGTGGGGGTTGGGGGATGTCCAGGTGGGGTGGGGGTTGTCCACGTGGGGGGGGGGGGGGGGGGGCTATCAAGGGAGGTAGGGGGGCTGCAGGGGTGTGGGGGAGGGGGGTGTGTGTTGTCTAGGGAGGGGGTGGGCTATCCAGGGGGGTGGGGGTGGGCTGTCCAAGTGGGGGAGGGGGTGTGGGCTTTCTAGGGGGTGGGATGTCCAAGGGGGTGGTCTTTCTAGGTGGGGGAGGGGGTGTGTGATGTCCAGGGGGTGTTCAGTTGGGGGTGGGGGTGGGCTATCCAAGTGGGGTGGGGGGGCTCTCCAGGTGGGGGGGGGGGGTGTCCAGGGGGGATGCATGGGGGGTAGGGGGCTCAGAATTTGGAGGTGTGTTTATAATTAGGTGTTTTTTAGAATTCATGTATGATATTTAGAGTGGAAGATAAAATCCATTCCACATATGATATTTGGAGGAGTGTTTACAATTAGGTGTGTTGTGATTTATATTTATGATATTCATGGTTTACACCAACAGTCTTTTGGGTCATCTATAATAGGCTTGAATTCATGCTACAATTGGATAAAGATTGGCTCTATGGGTCAATTAGGAAATACCATTGGGGAAAGGGGAAATTAGCTACATGGTTAATTCCAATTTAAAAATTAGGCCAATCACTTAGGATATCTTTATATTCTTTGAGGGATCTTTTTAATTTGCATTCTTTGGTTTTCTAGTGGGTGGGTTCATTATTTACCATATGTATTTATATAGGAAAACCTTATTTAACATATTTATATATATTTTCAACCAGTATATATGAATCTTATAATGACCCATACTTTACATACATTTTTAATACTTCAAAATTGAAGTACACTTATTACAACATATAACAAAACCATGAAAGGACCGTATAGGTATAGTGTCTTTAGAAACTGGGAAACATAAACAACTGGTTCATAAAGCATCTACATTATATCCCATTTATTTCATCATATCTAGAGTCCCTTTTGGAATATACTACTTAATAACCTTCTTCCTGAATTGGGGAAAGAAAACATACAAAAGGGTGAGCTCAAATTCTCAGTAAGGGTAAACAAAAGAAATATCAATCACATCATATTCATAAGAACATAACATTTTGGAAATCTTAACCTGCAAAAGAGATCATAATTTCATAATCATGGGATAAATCATAGTAGTGAAATGTAATCCCAATAATCATAGCTTAAAACATGAAACTTTTTGGAATACACACATAATCATAGAGAATCATTTCTTAGTAGTCAAGACTCATTTCCAAGACTATCTTAGCGGACAAAGTCCATTTCTGAACCGAGTTCACTCCTCATTTCAGTCCTGTTTCACTGAACCGGTTTAACCTGACATTCCAGCCATGTTTATCTCATGAGATATAAATCTTTACCCAATGAATTGGAGGGAGATATAGGTCCCACCCATCTCATAATGAAACCATTCTTATGTGTGACACAAAATCATAAATCATACATCATAGCATAACCCATGTGATAAAAATGGGATTCTTAAACATCATGCCATCATAAGATAAAAGGACATCATAAAAATAATTCCATCATAACATAATCAAATCAATGTAAAAATAGGGATAGAAACAGAATCTTATATTATCTTAGATTTAAAATAATTTTGATAAAATGCTTGAACTCCATTCTTGAGGAAAATATCCTTTCTACTTCAAAAACATTTTTCCTTTAAAATGTCATACAATTTTAATCTAAAAGAAGTTGATTAAAAATAAACTTTAAAACTTGTAAAGTAAGCTTCATGTAAATAATGTTCTAAAATTCCATTCAAGCAGTATAAGTTAAAAAAAACATTCTTCTCGTACTTTGGCCGGAAAAGTCAAAAAGTACCTCGTACGAAAAACGACAAAAGATTCCTTTCATATATTTTACTAAAAACCCACCAAAGGGTAAAATTGGATTTAAAAAATTGTAAGAGGATGAAAATAATATTACATATTGAGGAAACATGGATGTGGATGATAAATATTCCCCAGTAAATTTTGAAGTATAAAAAATCTCGGATAAAAATGAGATTGCAAGATTTTCCCTTACCTTAGGTCTGATTTACTTCGTAAGTGTCCGAAACTCCTGTATAATGATTTAAATAATGTCATTGACTTATTACATAATCATACTCATTGTTATTATATCATATATGGTCATATTATTAGATTATTATCTTTTATTAGTAATATTTCATTGCTACTTGTTATTCGAGTGTTTATTGCTTTTTGTTCTTATGCGTGTTTTGTAGAATAAATTATTATTATTCTTTTAGGTTATAGATACCTAATTTAAAAAATGGTATTAGTGTAATATATATCATATTTATTCATTCAATTCATTTATATAACCATTATGCAATGAAGATCATGTATAACGAGTCGCGTCACATCGTGGAGACGATAGGCCGTACGTATGCACGAGCGATGATATCATTCCCATGATCGTGGAATTGAGTTGAAGTGTATGTATACTATTTCAGAATCAATATCACTTTAAAATAATCATATATAGTTATTATTTACACAATTATACCCATCCAAGTAAGGTGGTGGTGGAAAATAGATTACACCACGGCGTGGAGACAGTATTCCGTACGTACGCACGTGCGGTGATTTCATTTTCCGTAGGATGGATAGAAGGTTAAATAGGGTTGTTTAATATTTATAATAACATATCAGTATATGAGTGATACTGATGTTATTACTTCATAATTAAACAACTAAAGAAGAATAAGTAGAAGAAGAAATAAAGTTGAAAGAATCGGTAACGGACATTACCTCTTCTTTGAAGCGCCTCTTCTTAACCTCATCTTAGGGCACTAAAGATGGTATTTGAAGAAGACCAGGACCTATAGGATGTTTCTAGGGAAGTGTAGAAGAGAAATTGGCAGGGTTTGGATGATCTTGAATGCTCAAAGTGGTGTGAGGAGGAGAGGGAGGAGGTGCCCTTTTATAAGGGAGGAGAGGGGCACCTTTGGAAAAACTAAAAATATTATTTTATTATAAAGTCATATTCGGTTTTTAATAGATCCAAATTGATTTATTTTGAATCTAATGTGGTTATGGGTCGAAATACTATCAAAAAATGGGTTTTATACAAGTTTAGGTCATTATATTAACCTTATCTTTTAGTTTTAACTCTTAGTTAATTAGATTGACATTTACCATGTCACTTTGTATTTTTATATTATATAGTTAATAAACTTACCATATACATCCAAGAGACCCCCAAGTAGTCCATTAATGATACAACTATCATGATATAAGTATCTTTTCCAAACATTATATTTTTAGGAATATAATAATAATTAATAATATAATATTTGTTTTAAAAACTATTTTATGTCAATTTTGAAACTATTTGGTAATTGATTTTTGTGAAAATCATAACAGCATGATTAGTTCAAAAAAAGTTAATTAAATCAATACTAATATGTCATATTAACCTATAAAATTAGTTTAATTCATAAAAAGTCTCAAATTACATTTATTTTAGTATTTATAACATCAATTATGTTAATATTTCATTAATAAGATAATTACTGTATCATCACTGTGTCATAAATAAATTAAATTATCTAATGTCTAAAAATTATAAATAAAATACCATTATTTAGGAAATATTTTTATACTTCTAATGAATATTTATAGTCGAATTTATCTTATGTATAACCCTATATTAAAAATGTTTTAGTTATTAAACTTTGATTTTAACTATTTTAACTCTTCTTTAAATAAAATAATATTAAATGTCCTAATCTAATCCAAGTGGACCTAAATGGTCATATTTTATTCCTAAGGTTGTTTTTTGTCGAATTACACTTATCCAATAGAATTAGGACATGTGTTATAGTAATAATAATATCATTTTTACCCTTAATTACCCTATTTACTTTTAACCGTGGTAAAAAAAAGTAAGAAGTTACTATTCACCAAAAATTATTTTCATCTCATTGAACCACATTTTAGTCCTTGATATTAGCCGTGTCTCTCGGATTTTTGAAATTCCACTCACAGAAGCGGTAAAATTAAGTTTTATGTGAATTTTTAAATTCTCCTAGGAGGTGGGTAAAAGACGGTGAAAAGTTCAATAAAATTTTTATATATCTAAAATTATTATAAAATGAATCCAATGAATTATTTTGAACTTATATAGGTATTATGTATCAATTTTGACCTAAAATAAATTTAAATAAAATAAATAATTATTTAAATAAAAATTCGGTTTTTAAATAGTAACCCAGTGTTTTCACTATTCATAAAAAATTGAAAGTTTTCAAAAAAATACTAAAATTTCACCCTAGGATAATTTCGATATTCCGAATCTAAAAATGAAGTCCATTTTGAAAGATAAAATTTATAAAATTTCAAAAAGTGGGTATTACTATTCATAACGGCTAGTTTTAATAATATTTTAATAGCATATCGCTGTTTAGTGAAACTCGGTATTGCGTACAACGTAAGCTATCAAGGAAGGTCGCGATTGCGTGTAAAGCAATCCAAGCTAGTGTTGTGTGTAGTGAAAGATTCCTTTGATGATGTATATAACATAAAAAAAACATTTCTCATAAAAATCTCGGGTGTTACATTCTTCCCCCCTTAAAATGAATTTCGCCCTAGAAATTCGTCACTTTGTAAAAAACAGAGGATACATGTCCCTAATCATATCCTCAAGCTCCCATGTAGCTTTTTCTAATTGGTGGTTCTTCCATAAAACTTTTACCAAGCGAGTGGTCTTATTCCGTAGGACTTTTTCACTACGATCCAGAATCTTTATCGGCTATTCTTCATAAGAAAGATCTTGCTCCCGCGGTACAACTTCTGAGCTGAGTACATGTGAAGGATCAGGTATGTACTTTCTCAGGAGAGATAAGTGGAACACATCGTGAACTTGAGAGAGATTCAGTGGAAGCGCCAATCGGTAAGATACCTTCCCAACATGATCCAGTATTTCGAAAGGACCGATATACCTAGGGCTCAACTTTCCCTTCTTTCCAAATCTCATTACTCTCTTCCAAGGAGATATTCGTAAGAACACATTATCACCCACTTCAAACTCTAGGTCTTTTCTTCGGTTGTCGACATAAATTTTTTGTCGACTCTGAGCTGCTCTTATGTGTTGTTGAATAGATCAGACCTTTTCTGCCATCTCATCAACAAGAGAAGGTCCTAATAGATTTCCTTCCCCAACATCATCCCAACAAGTTGGAGTCCTGCATTTCTTTCCATAGAGAGCTTCATAAGGAGCCATCTGAATACTTGAGTGAAAGCTATTATTATAAGAAAATTCCACCAAACGAAGGTGTTGATCCCAACCACCTTTGAAATCCATAGAGCAAGCTCTCAACATATCTTATAGATTTTGAATTGTCCTCTCTGACTGACCATCTGTCTGAGGATGATAAGTAGTGCTGAAACTCAACTCTGTATCTAGAGTATGCTGAAGACTTCTCCAAAACTTTGAGGTAAATCTCGGATCCCGTTCAGATATAATGGAAAGTGGTAATCCATGCAATCTTACCACTTCTTTTACATATATCCTGGCAAGCTGATCCAGAGAGAAATTCTCTCTAATAGCAATGAAGTGTGATGACTTTATAAGACGATCAACTATGACCCAGATAGCATTATTACCTTTGGATGTTTTAGGAAGTCCAGTGACAAAGTCTATAGTGATGTTTTCCCATTTCCATTCAGGTATTGGTAATGGTTGTAACATCCCCTTAGACTTCTGTCTCTCAGCTTTAACTTGCTGACAAACCAAGCATTGAGAGACATATTCAACAACATCTCTTTTCATGCCATCCCACTAGAAGTACTCTTTCAGGTACCTATACATCTTCATGCTTCCAGGATGAATAGAGAATGCAGAACTATGAGCCTCATCCAGCAGCTCCTTCTTTAATTATGGGATGGGAGGAACACAAAACCAATTCCTAAACCTTATTATCCCATCACAATCAAGGTTGAATTCAGGAACATTTCTCACCTTCTTTTTTTAACTCTACATCTTCTTTCTGTGACTATTTAATCTTCACATGTATAGATGGTTGAACATTCATTTGAGAAAGATACGATTTTCCCCTTCCATTATAATTCCAAGATCCATCCTTTGTAAATCCATAAATATTGGATCTTTTGTTATCCTCATCATGTATAAGCTAGCATGGTCTTGTCAACTTAATGCATATTCCACCTTGTTTGCTTTCCCAGGGTGGTAATTAATTGAGAATTCGTAATCATTAATCAGCTCCAACCATCTTATTTGGCGCATATTCAGATCCTTTTTTGTGAAAATATACTTTAAACTTTTATGATCATTATAAATATCACACCTTTCTCTATAAAGATAATTACTCCAAATATTTAATGCAAATATTACCAAAGCTAACTCCAAATCATGAGTTGGGTAATTTTGCTCATGTATTTTCAACTGTCGTGAGGCATAAGCTATCACCAGATCATTTTGCATGAGAACACACCCCAACCCCTTCTTGGATGCATCATTGTAAATCACAAACCTTTCTCCACTACAAGGCAGTGTGAGCACAGGTGCATTGGATAACCTTCTTTTCAACTCCTTGAAATTATCTTCACATTCCTCTGTCCACACAAACTTAACTCCTTTTCAAGTCAACCTGGTGAGTGGATTAGATAATCATGAAAAATATTTCACAAAACGTCGATAATATCCAGCCAAACCAAGAAAACTTCGGATCTCAGTTATTGTTGTTGGTCTCGACCATCTTTTGATAACCTCTATTTTTGTTGGATCCACAGATATCCCCTCTTTTGAGATTATGTGACCCAAAAATGTAACTTTTTGAAGCCAAAATTCACACTTGGTAAATTTGGCATAAAGATTCTCCTTTCTCAGGGTCTTAAATACAATTCTCAAGTGATCTTTATGTTCTTCCTTGCTCTTTGAATAAAGAAGAATATCATCTATAAAGACTACCACAAACTGGTCAAGATAGTCTCTAAAGACTCTATTCATCAGATCCATGAAGATAACAGGGGCATTAGTAAGACCAAATGGCATCACTATAAATTCATAGTGTCCATACCTTGTACGGAAAGCCATATTTGGTATATCCTCCCTTTTGACCCTTAATTGATGATACCCTGAACCAAGATTAATCTTGGAAAAGTATTGAGCTTCGCGTAGTTGGTCAAATAAGTCATCAATGCATGGGAGAGGATATTTGTTCTTGATCTTGATCTTGTTAAGTTCTCGATAATCAATGCAGAGTCTCATTGATCCATCTTTCTTCTTAACAAACAGAACAGGTGCTCCCCAAGGTGATGCATTAGGGCATATGAATCCTTTATCAAGATTATCTTGGAGTTGCTTCATCAATTCTTGCAACTCAATTGGGGCCATTCTATAAGGTGTCTTTGAAATAGGTAAAGCACTCAGTATGAGTTCTATTGAAAACTCAACTTCAAGATTTGGTGGAAGACCATCCAATTCATCCGGAAAGACATCATCAAACTCCCGTACAATGGGAATATTCTTAATCATGAGTTTCTCACCAACCATTTGAGATAAATAACCTTCATTTAGTGTAATCAAGACCCATAAGATGGAATAAATTTCCATTGGAAGGTTATGTTCATACTTGCATCGATAGACGATCATAGATTGATATGGAATATGAAATGTGACTTCCCTTCTTTGGTAATTGATATGAGATCCATATAAAGAAAGCCAATCCATGCCAATAATCACATCAAATTCCACTATAGGAAGTATCACAAGATTTGCAAGAAGCACTTTCCCACAAACTTCATTAGGAGAAGAATTATAAACTTTTGATGCGACTGTTGCGCCATTAGGAGTTGTCACAGCTAACTCAACATCTAATTGTTGAGGTAATACA
The DNA here is from genome assembly GCA_963277665.1 of Viscum album. Taxonomy (NCBI): domain Eukaryota; kingdom Viridiplantae; phylum Streptophyta; class Magnoliopsida; order Santalales; family Viscaceae; genus Viscum; species Viscum album. The sequence continues at coordinate 472,084,166 of OY728121.1, read as the reverse complement.
GCGATACCCTTAGAAAATTATTCAGAAATAAAAGAGTGGGTGGATCCAGAATAAAATAAAACATTTGATACTTTAGAGTGGATGGTAAGTGTACCTTTCACCACTTCGTTATTGTACTCCACATCGCTGATAGAAATTGCATGTGACTTTCCTTTGTCTTTATACTTAAGAGTTTGTTGATGTCGATCATCATCAATAACCCTTGGATTAGGGCATTGATTAGCATAATGCCCCATTTCCTTGCACTTGTAACATTTAAGTGTAGGAGGTGCACTCTGTGTAGCCTTTTCTTTGTTCGCATCACTAGACATCTTCTTACCATCATTGCGGCATTCAAATGCCCGATGACCTTTTTTCCACATTTGAAACATTTACTTGTCCCTTTAAGACAACTCCCTCCATGTTTCTTTCCAAACTTTGAGCATAAGGGAAAACTCATCTTCTTTTTAGCATGGTCTTTAGATTTTCCTTTTAATTCCATTTTCCTCTTCTTATCAAACCCATATGACTGATGGGTTACTCTAATCTCCATCTCAACTTTGAGAGCACATCGAACGATTTCCTCATAGCTATTGAAGTCCCTTATGGCTAACGCCCTTCGAAGACTTGGTTTTAAGACACTAAAGAATCGATCAATATTACTCTCAGGTTGGATAATAATCCCAGAAGTGTACCTTGCAAGTCTTGTAAAATTTTCTTTGTAGGTACCAACAGATTCATCATCCTTTTGCTTCAGTTCAAGAAACTCCTTCTCCATATTTGTTCGAAGAATATGAGGGAAGTACTTATTGAAAAATAAGTTTTTGAACTTGTCCCATTCCATGGAATCAATTTCATCTCTTGGCATCGTATTCTTGATAAGATTCCACCATTTATCAACTTCACCTTCCAAACAATATACTGCTAATATGACTTTATCATGTTCAGAACATTGAAGAACTGAAAATATCTTTTCAGTAGTACTGATCCATTGTTAAGTAACTAATGGATCAGTAGACCTGCTGAATGAGGGTGGACGCTACCTCATGAAGGATTCAACAAAATGTTGCTCCTTCCTTTGATCGTTTGGAAGTCATGCATGATTCATAGCTTGAGAAATTTGTGGGAGCATGGCTACAAGATTTTTCATTCTAGCTCCCATAACGTTTGGTTGCTCAGGGGGACAATCATTGCATTGTCCGTCGCATTCTGCATTAACACAGTTCCTTCGGGTTCCAGCCATTGACTAAAACCAAGAAGAATAGTGTGAGCAATACTAATTATAATAGGAAAACCACATAGTCAAGAATAAAATTTCACACTTAAGGTCTTATCATAGGTTGTTCATGGCCATTTATAAAACACTAAGATTGTGTTCTATGCTTAGAATTATCCTTAGGGTTCTTACTAAGGCTTTCACATCCTAGTTTCTAAAGGTTGACTATACCTTTCCTCTGGTACCAACTATAACGAACCATACTTTACATACATTGTTAATACTTCAAAATTTAAGTACACTTATTACAACATATAACAAAACCATGAAAGGACCATATAGGTATAGTGTCTTTAGAAACTAGGAAACATAAACAATTGGTTCATAAAGCATCTACATTGTCTCCCATTTATTTCATCATATCTAGAGTCCCATTTGGAATATCCTACTTAATAACCTTCTTCCTGACCTGGGGAAAGAAAACATACAAAAGGGTGAGCTCAAATGCTCAGTAAGGGTAAAAAAAAGAAATATCAATCACATCATATTCATAAGAACATAACATTTTGGAAATCTTAACCTGCAAAATAGATCATAATTTCATAATCATGGGATAAATCATAGTAGTGAAATGTAATGCCAATAATAATAGCTTAAAATATAAAACTTTGTGTCATACACACATAATCATAGAGAATCATTTCTTAGTATTCAAGACTCATTTCCAAGACTATCTTAGCGGACAAAGTCCATTTTTGAACTGAGTTCACTCCTTGTTTCAGTCCTGTTTCACTGAACTAGTTTAACCTACTATTCCAGCCATGTCTATCTCATGAGATATAAATATTTACCCAATGCATTGTAGGGAGATATAGGTCCCACCCATCTCATAATGAAACCATTCTTATGTGTGCTACAAAATCATAAATCATACATCATAGCATAACCCATGTGATAAAAATGGGATTCTTAAACATCATGCCATCATAAGATAAAAGGACATCATAAAAATAATTCCATCATAACATAATCAAATCAATGTAAAAATAGGGATAGAAACAGAACCCTATATTATCTTATATGGAAAATAATTTTGATAAAAAGCTTGAACTCCATTCTTGAGGAAAATATCCTTTTTACTTAAAAAACATTTTTCCTTTAAAATGTCATAAAATTTTAAACTAAAAGAAGTTGATTAAAAATAAACTTTAAAACTTGTAAAGGAATATTCATGGAAATAATGTTCTAAAATTCCATTCAGGCCGTATAAGTTAAAAAAAACATTCTTCTCGTACTTTGGCCGGAAAAGTCCAAAAGTACCTCGTACGAAAAACGACAAAAGATTCCTTTCATATATTTTACTAAAAACTCACCAAAGGATAAAATTGGATGTAAAAAATTGTAAGTGGATGGAAATAATATTACATATTGAGTAAACATTGATGTGGATGATAAATATTCCCCAGTAAATTCTGAAGTATAAACAATCTCGGATAAAAATGAGATCGCAAGATTTTCCCTTACCTTAGGTCCGATTTGCTTCGTAAGTGTCCGAACCTCCTGTATAATGATTTAAATAATTTCATTGACTTATTCCAGAATCATACTCATTTTTATGATATCATATATGGTCATATTCTTATATTCTTATCTTTTATTAGTAATATTTCATTGCTACTTGTTATGCGGGTGTTTATTGCTTTTTTGTTCTTATGCGTGTTTTGTCGAATAAATTATTATTCTTCTTTTAGGTTATAGATACATAATTTCAAGAATGGTATTAGTGTAATATATATCATATTTATTCATTCAATTCATTTATATAACCATTATTCAATGAAGATCATGTAGAACGAGCCGCATCACATCGTGGAGACAGTAGGCCGTACGTACGCACGAGCGATGATATCGTTCCCATGATCGTGGAATTGAATTGAAGTGTATGTATACTATTTCATAATCAACATCACTTTACAATAATCATATATATTTATTATTTACACCATTATACCCATCCAAGTAAGGTGGTGGTGGAAAATATATTACACCACGACGTGGAGACAGTATTCCGTACGTACGCACGCGCGGTGATTTCATTTTCTGTAGGATGGATAGAAGGTGAAATATAGTTGTTTAATATTTATAATAACATATCAGTATATAAGTGATACTGATGTTATTACTTCACAATTAAACAACTAAAGAAGAATAATTAAAAGAAGAAATAAAGTTGAAAGAATCGGTAACGGACATTACCTCTTCTTTGAAGCGCCTCTTCTTAACCTCCTCTTAGGGCACTAAAGATGGTATTTGAAGAAGACCAGGACCTCTAGTATGTTTCTAGGGAAGTGTAGAAGATAAATTGTCAGGGGTTGGCCAATATTGAAGGCTCAAAGTGGTGTGAGGAGGAGAGGGAGGAGGTGCCCTTTTATAAGGGAGGAGAGGGGCACCTTTGAAAAAACTAAAAATATTATTTTATTATAAAGTCATATTCGGTTTTTAATAGATCAAAATTGATTTATTTCAAAGATAAGGTGGGGATGAGTCGAAATACTCTCTACCAATGGGTTTTAGACAAGTTTAGGTCATTATATTAACCTTATCTTTTAGTTTTAACTCTTAGTTAATTAGATTGACATTTACCATGTCACTTTGTATTTTTATATTATATAGTTAATAAACTTACCATATACATCCAAGAGACCCCCAAGTGGTCAATTAATGATACACCTATCATGATATAAGTATTTTGGCCAAACCATAGATTTTTAGGAATATAATAACAATTAATAATATAATATTTGTTTTAAAAAATATTTTATGTCAATTTTGACACTATTTGGTAATTGATTTTTGTGAAAATCATAACAGCATGATTAGTTCAAAAAAAGTTAATTAAATCAATAATAATATGTCATATTAACCTATAAAATTATTGTAATTCATAAAAAGTCTCAAATTACATTTATTTGAGTATTTATAACATCAATTATGTTAATATTTCATTAATATAAATAATTACTGCATCATAATTGTGTCATAAATAAATTAAATTATATAATGTCTAAAAATTATAAATAAAATACCATTATGTAGGAAATATTTTTATATTTCTAATGGATATTTATAGTCGAATTTATCTTATGTATAACCCTATATGAAAAATGTTTTAGTTATTAAAATTTGATTTTAACTATTTTAACTCTTCTTTAAATAAAATAATATTAAATGTCCTAATCTAATCCAAGTGGACCTAAATGGTCATATTTTATTCCTAAGGTTGGTTTTGGTCGAATTACACTTATCCAATAGAATTAGGACATGTGTTAGGGTAATAATAATATCATTTTTACCCTTAATTACCATATTTACTTTTAACCGTGGTAAAAAAAGTAAAAAGTTACTATTCACCAAAAATTATTTTCATCTCATTGAACCACATTTTAGTACTTGATATTAACCGTGTCTCTCGGATTTTAGAAATTCCACTCACAGAAGCAGTAAAATTAAGTTTTATGTGAATTTGCAAATTCTCCTTGGAGGTGGGTAAAAGACGGTGAAAAGTTCAATAAAATTTTTATATATCTAAAATTATTATAAAATGACTCCAATGAATTACTTTGAACTTATATAGGTATTATGTATCAAATTTTACCTAAAATAAATTTAAATAAAATAAATAATTATTTAAATTAAAAGTCGGTTTTTAAATAGTAACCCAGTGTTTTCACTATTCATCAAAAATTGAAAGTTTTTAGAAAAATACCAAAATTTCACCCTAGGCTAATTTCTATATTCTGAATCCAAAAATGAAGTCCATTTTGAAAGATAAAATTTATAAAATTTCAAAAAGTGGGTATTACTATTCATAACGGCTAGTTTTAATAATATTTTAATAGCATATCGCTGTTTAGTAAAACTCGGTGTTGTGTACAATGCAAGCTATCAAGGAAGGTCGTGATTGCGTGTAAAGCAAGCCAAGCTAGTGTTGTGTGTAGTGAAAGATTCCTTTGATGATTTATATAACATAAAAACAAAACATTTCTCATAAAAATCTCGGGTGTTACAAATCTATTTCTCTATTTATTAATAGTTATGTGTTTTAATTTTTTTTAATATTGTGTAGGCACATTGTGATATACATGGATAAAAGCTGGATCACATTACCAAAGAACACACCTCAGTATGTTAAGGGTTTGGAGGAGTTTTTAGATTTTTCAATTTCTAATCGATCTGTTGAAGGGAGAATAAGATGTCAATGTCCTAAATGTAAATTTAGAATATGGTTGAAGAGAGGTGAAGTTTATTAACATTTAATATTGAAGAAATTCCCTAGTCAATATTTGTGTTGGATTTGGCACGGAGAATCAAACGTTAAAGAAAGGTTGAGAACTGATGTCAATCCACAGAATGAGCTTCAAACTTTATCGAAAATGGAAAATGAAATGAAAAACCTTATAAATGATACATTCAGCACTACAATACACCACCATAAACATAAAAAAAATCAGAACAACTAGATGAGGGTGCTACAAATATCAATGTGACAAGTGATCTTTTTGAGACTGTAGGACAACCAGATCAATATTGTAAAATATTAGTGGATCCTACTATTGATTATGTGGAGACTAATTTAAGAGAAACATTCACTAAGGAAAATACGTTTCATGATTTAGTTAATTATGGAAATCAAGAGTTTTATAGTGGATGTTTGAAATATTCAGAACTTTCTTTTCTGCTGAAGTTTTACTATATCAAATGTCTATGTGGAATTAAAAATAAGGCAATGTCCATGATGTTGTAATTTTTGTGTGATTCATTTCCTGAAGAAAACATCCCCATGTCTTTTTATGATATGAAAAAAAGTTGTTAACACGCTTGGTTTGAATTATACAAAAATACATGTGTGTCCCAATGATTGTATGCTTTATTGGAGAGAGGATTCAAGTAGACAGGATTGAAAAAAATGTTCTTCTTTTAGATGGCAGTCAATGGGTGATGTTGGAAGTCTGAACTAATATACTACAATGAATAAGAAGAAAAGGAACACACCTGCAAATGTTTTTCATTACTTTCCTTTAAATCCTCAATTGTAAAGATTATTCATGTCATCAAAAACCGTCGAACACATGAAGTGGAATTCTGTAGATAATAACAATGATGGGTTAATGTGACATCCATGATATTCAAAATCATGGAAGACATTTGATTCATTAAATCCATATTTCTTAGATGATCCTAGGAATTTTCAATTGGGATTGGCTGCTGATGGATTCAACCCATTTAGGACTTTGAGTACCAGTTATAGCATTTGGAAAATTGTTTTGATCACTTACAATCTGCCTCTGTGGATGTGTTTTCAACAAACTTCTTTTATAATTTTGATGATTATTCCTGAAAAAACTATTCCTGTAAATGATATTGATGTATACGTGTAGCATTTAATTGAATAATTACAGGAGTTATAGAGCAACAATGTTGATAAATTTGATGCTTCTTCTAAAACAATGTTCAAAATGCATGCTGCTTTAATGTGGACCATTAGTGACTTCCCTGGTCTTGGGAATTTATCTGGTTAGAACGCTTACACAATTTTGGATTGTCCTATTTGTAAATTTGATTTTGATCCAAAATGACTACCTCACAGTAGAAAATGATGCTTCTTGTGCCATCAAATATTTCTCGATGCATCTCATAGATTTTGGCTGAACAGATCAAAATTTAATGGTTTCATTTATCGTAGACCACCTCCAAAGTTGTTAACTGAATCTGAAATATTGACACAACTTGGAAATGTTGAAACAAAATTTTGGAAGGTTCATCATTTGAATGATAGTGGGAAATGGGTTCGAAGTGCATCGTCAAGTGAAATCGAAATGCAAAAATGGAAGAAAAAAAGTATATTCTTCAAACTTCTGTATTGGGAATTTAATTTTTTTTGTGGCATAATCTTGATGTGATGCATATTGAGAAGAATGTCTGTGAAATTTTGATCTTCACATTGCTTAATGAGCATGGAAAGATGAATGATCATCTCAATTGTAACACCCCCAAAATTTACAAATAGATTTATTATAGAATGCATGGATCACTGAATATCTACAAACACTACTTTTTATAGCCAAGCCAAGTAAACATAAGTTTGTCACTTCGGTGATGTGAATTCCAAAAATCTGACATACACGGTTGTGATAAGTAATCTATTTGGAGTCCGATAAGAAAAACTTAATTTTGAGTGAATAGAAACCTAACCTACCCTTATGAATAGTGATATACCCTAATTAATAGTAACCTTACCTATGATAGTATATAAATGATATTTAAGTTAGAGTAAGATATACCTATGTTTTGGAATAAGTAAATAAATGTTTTAAAAATGTTTTTTAGAATAAATTATGATTTTAATTAAATAATAAATTAATCATATTTAGAAAATTATTTTTGAAAAATAGACTTCATTTTTGGAGTCTACACATTGAAAAATGGTTGGGGTGAATTTTTGGGATTTTTTTGAAATACTTGAATTTTTGATGAATAGTGAAATACCATAATTTACAAAATAAGCTAAATACACTAATTATAGAGTCATGTATGATGTTCTACTGATGTAAGCCCAATTGATTCGGATTCACATGATAAAATTACTATTCTTGGTCATAGAAGAATCACTATTCTTTGTATTGTGGAGAAATAATAAATTAATGAATATAAAATTGAGAAATCCCCTCTCCCCTCCACTATAAAACCCCCACCACTCCATCTTCTCTTCACTCCTCTCAAGCCTTGTTACTTCTCCAAATTCTATACAAATATCATCCCAAACTCCTCTACTACATCCAACAAGCCTTGGTCTCATAAAAAGACCAAAACCTCTCCCTTAAAGAGGCTCTCAAGGACGTTTGGTTCAAGAGGTAAATTCCTCTTTTCAATTCATTGTCTTTCCTTTCAAGTTCATTTGTTTTATTTTTCTATTATTACCTATCCTTATCCAAATGTTGTGATGAATCTAGTAAATTACATGTACTATAATGGTGTCATGATATTTGAATAATTTATCATAATCTCTTACTTTTACATTCTTTTATACTAGTAACAAGAACACCATCTGAGATGTGTCAATTTTCCACATTCAAGGATGATGGGATTTCGATTTCTATCATCATTATCAATTCCAGTCATGAAACCATTCTTGTTATGGTTGAACCAGATTATTATATATGTAATATACCCTATGTAAGGTTATGTAATCCCTTTGTACAAATGGTATTAAGTTATAAAAAAAATGAGTTCGTTGTAATCAAAACCCACAAATTAACCGAAACAGTTATCATTAAACTTATATATAATAATTCATACTCATGCCATGTAACCAATTTATATAAATGATCATTAAAACTTCTGGATGTTCATAAATAATATTTAATTTCAATTCTGGATATTTACATCCATTCCACAAGAATTCCATTACTTAAGAACAAGTAAACCGTTTATGAAAATCAAGAACACAAACACTCCGGAGCGATAGAATTCGATATTATAAATTATCAATAAGGAAATAAATGAACAAAAAATAATTATGATAAACTAAATAAATGTCTAATAGGTTCTGAATTAAGTTCTTAATGAGTATAATTTCATATTCCAGGACCTTAATTTCAAGAGGGGAACACATTCAGATTTAAGGTAAGGGATATCTTAACTCAATTTCCATTCGTTGAGTTAAACATCAATGTCATTGGTTTTTTATTTTACTAGAATATATGTGAATGACCTGTGATTGTTTTATACCATATATCCACTTTTATTTTGTGGGTTTATGTTCATCACACATAATTATTTCATTGATTTCTCCTCAATCTAATGATATGTTCTTGGTAAGGGTTTCTTCATCCCACTTCCATCTTTATGAGATATTCCGTATTCACTACTATTACTTATGTATGGTGTATGTATACTTCCCATTGATTTTTTATACCATGAATATATTTATTTTCATTCAATGTATCATTTTATTACAATTAATTTGGGGCATAGGGTTCAATTGATTACAATGTAGTAAGTATTTTCTACCCAAACCTCCATTTTCATTTGGGTTGCTCTTATTCTCTATTCACCTCAATGAAATTCTTATTTATTCTTATGTAATCCTCATAAACTCTGTGTGAATGTCCTATATATTTGTACCAATCATAATCTTTATTTACTTTTTGTGAAGTTACACGTTTTAAAATAATATTTCAAAAATTCTTTTGAAATTCCAGCTTGATTCAAGGAACTTCTAAAATTCTTGCCTATTTTGATGTTCACTCTATAATTTATTTTAAGCCACATTTATCTTTTTAAATAATACATTTTAACATGAAAATTATATTTTGGTTCATTTATGGGTTTATGAAAGAAAACATTCCTTTTCACTTTAAAATCTCTTTAATGAATTCTTTAAATAGACCTAAAATGTTTTAATTCTAAATCTTCTTTAAAATCACTTTTTACATGATTTCACTTCAGCAGGACATCATTTATGCCTCAAATGTAATATCAATGTCCCTACCTTTTATTTTCAGGGATATAAATTTTTAAAACCATATTTATGGAAAATAAAAATGATTTACCAAAAGAACTCTTCTTTCCAAAGTAAAATGGATTTTTTCTCCTCACACTTTAACTTTTTGAGATATATGCCTTGTTCACCACTTATTTCTTTCTGGTGGTGTATGTACTGCCATTTTTTATATCATATAAAGAGTCTCCTTATTCTCATGATATTCTAAGGGATTATGATTTGAATGTTTCAAGGTCTTATGAGACACTTTGGAATGTTTAAGGATTATTTCCTCAAGAATTTTTCAATGATCTCATTTAAAAGTATCTTTATTTATGTCAACATACTTTGATGAATCCGTATCCTCAAATATATGCATATATTGAGATGGAATATTGTACATGTATTAAATATATGTATAAAGAATGATTTGGACATGAAGTGGCGGGTGTGGCCCACTATATCCCCTCGATGCATCAACAGGTATCACGAGACAAATCAATTGGCGACTAAACCCTTGAGTTTGTTTCCAAAAATCAGACGGGTTTATACCCATAAACTTAAACTGTTTCGATGGTATTGTGGTATCATGTTCTAGATACATGATTTCCAATTAGTAAGCATTCTCTTTGTTCATTTTTAGTTATTACTATCCATGAGGTTTTTACTATGACAAAACCTATGGATGTAGTTTCATTCTCAGTTTATTAAAGGTACCCATTATTTATTTATTCACCATGCCATATTGACTATGCCTAATTGTTTATGATTCAGTTATTATTGATTCATGCTTCTGCTATTTGTAACCCTTACTGAGCATTTGAGGTCACCCATTTCATTTGTTTACCTTCAATAGGTTATGAAGAGGAGACCATTTATAGAGTTCTCATGGATGCTGTCTTTTAGTTTTTGTTATGTGTTGTTTTTTGTTACCTTTCCCAATTTAATATGAGTTAAATGTATGTATCTCGTTTCTTCAATACTACTAAACTACTTGGTCCTTCATTATTTGATTCCTTGTAATCATTCCAATGTAATTAGTAATGCACTGACTCCGGTCTTAAGGGGTCGGGGCGTTACAGTTGGTATTAGAGAAAGTTTAGTAGAAACCTTGGGAACTAGATTTAGAAAATGTAGGTTAGGGAACAAATCCCTAAGATGGTCTTTGAGGATAAAAAATAATAACATCCTCTAATTTTGGTAAGTAATATATTAAGTAGATCTTTCTAGAAAATACATCCCTGTCTGGATAGAAATAAGTAGAGGTGGCTCTGGAATAGATGTACCTAGGAGTGAAAACTCCGACAAAGAGTTTTGGGCTTGACTTGGGGTATCCTGTTACACAACAACAAGTCTTGCTGCACTCTTACACTACTAGAAATTTAGGCTATATCCACAGTTCTAAACCATGGCTATAGGCCCAAAAACCATGGCTATAGGTTATAGCCATGGTTTCATGAACCGTGGCTGGTATTGGCATGGCTATAGGTCAGAGCCTATAGCCACAGTTTGAAACCATGGATATAGACCAATAGACACAGTTCGAACCGTGGCTATATCCCTAAATCCATGGCTCCAACTGTAGCTGTAGCCCTATAACCATGCTAATAAAGGCCACGGTTCATAGAACTGTGGCTAAATACCTATAACCACGGTTTTAAACCATGGCTATAGGTTTATAGACATGGTTCAAACTGTGGCTATAGGGCTTTAGCCATGGTTTAAAACCATGGCTATAGGCCTTTACACTGCATAAAAAAAACCCAGCACAGTTCACCATGCTGGCTGTTGGGAGGACACTACCAACTCCCCCCTCCACCCACCCACAGCCCCCCACCATGCACCAGCACCCCCACCCCTTGATCCTACACACCTCCCCTACCCCACCCCTGCACCTTGCACCCCACCCCCTACCCCCTACTCACTACACACCCCTCCCCCTAGATAGCCCCCTCCCCACCCTACACCAGCACCCCCACCCCCTTCTCTTGCACACCTTCCCTGCCCTCCCCACCCTGCACCAGCACCCCCCACCCCCGGCTCCTACACACCTTCCCTGCCCCACCCCCTGCACCTTACACCCCACCCCCTGCAGCTTGCACCACCTGACCCCTCCTCACTACATAAAAAAAACCAGCACAGTTCACCGTGTTGGCTATTGGGAGGACACTACCAACTCCTCCCCTCCCCCCACCCACAACTCCCCCACCCTGCACCAACACCCCCACCCCCTGCTCCTGCACACCTCCCCTGCCCCACCCCCTATACCTTTCACCCAACCCCATGCCCCCTCCTCACTATACACCCCCTCCCCATAGACATCCCCCTCCCCACCCTGCACCAGCACCCCCACCCCCTGCTCCTGCACACCTTCCCCGCCCCTCCCCACCCTGCACCAGCACCCCCCACCCCTGCTCCTACACACCTTCCTTTCCCCACCCCCACCCCCTGCACCTTACACCCCACCCCCTGCACCTTGCACCCCTACCCCTCCTCACTGCACACCCCCCACTCCCCACCTTGCACCAGCACCCCCACCCCCTGCTTCTGCACACCTCCCCTGCCCCACCCCCCTGCACCTTGCACCCCACCCCCTTCCCCCTCCTCACTGCACACACCCACTCCCCTGGAAATCCCCCCTCCCCCTAGACAACCCCCATTCCTACACACCCCCTCCTCAACAGACCCCCCGGACAACCCCCCACCCTAGACCCCACCAACCTACCCAATACACCAGTCAAGTGAATTGCGAAAACCAAAAACATGCTAATATGGATATGATACAAAAATTTCCAATCAAATGAACTACACTAATAAAAAACATGCTAATATTATTATAACTAAATCAAACATCATCAATCCAAATTGAGTAGAGTGGAACCAAACCAAATGGTTTTGAAAAAGATGAAATTGAACCAAACTGAAAATAATGTAACCAAACTGACTCAAACCAATCAAAAATGACTTCAATAAAGCATAATTGAGAAAGAAAAAATGAAACTAATGAAAAATACCTGGTTGAATCTAAAATTAATTTAATTGAACTGAATAGCCCCAAATCGAACAAAATGAACCTGTTACAATTGATATAAACAAAAAAAAATGAACCTATAAAAAATAACTTAGCAAACCTAACCTGACCCAAAATGAACCAAGGATCCAGGCCTTGTGATGAACTTTTAGAAGGCCTCATCCCCGTAGGTTGAGAGAATATCCCAGTCATGTGGTGCTTCACTGTCCTCAATGAGATCCAAAACGCACTACAAAAAGATAGGGAACCCAAAAACCACAAAAATACTAATTAAAATTAAGTCAAAGAATATAAATGGAAGAAACCTTACCTGAATCCGATAGTGAACTGCACAGCTTGCACCCTGTACTCCACGACACCCTGCACCTGGTTAATCATACATGAGTGCCCATCATCTATATGTTAAGAGACCAACACCTCATCCATAAGTTAAACATTCTCAAAGTATGTGATATTATGTACCTCATAGTTGTAACACATGAACATAAAAAAAACTACATGAACAAAAACTAAATCATGAAATTTCCAACACCTTGCAAAACACCCTGCACAACACCCTGCACTGCACCCTGCACTGCCTGCACTACACTACCTGCACTCCACTGCCTGCACTCCACTGCCTACACTGCACCCTCCACTGCCTGCACCCTACACTGCCTGCACCCCCTGTCAGTCCCCCCTTCCCATTTCCCCCTCCCTTTCCCCCTACTAGCCCCCACCCCACCCCATTCCACACCCTGCCCATTCCCCCCTCTAGTCCCCCACTACCATCCCCCTGTCAATCCCCCCATGCATATTCCTAATTCTTTATTTATACATATTGGATTTATTTACATGTATATTCTAAGAAAATATGAATAAAAGGATGAAGTAGAACCATAATTAACCAAGTTAATATGCAGTGATGCAACTTTTGGCCTTCATGGTTATCCTCATGAGTGACTGGCCGACAATGTATGAAAAGTCTGATAAGGAAAAATGGGATTTAGAGAATAATACTCTAACAATTGTACTCTTATTTGACTTTGAACTGGATCTCTTTCATAGGAGTGCACACATTGATAGGACCTATAAAATTCATCAAAAATCAACCTACAGTCCAAATGAATAAATGGAATTGATAACACATGATCATCCCCATCCAACCACATTAGTATTCCAAAGAAGTGGGAAAAGGATAAAAATTAGCAAATGCAATGGTACTAGTGAGGGAAATTTGAAAAAATAATGGACCCAAAATTAGTACCTTGAGAATTTACAGGGAGAAAGTAAGCTCCCACGCCATTAGCCATGATACATTTTTCTTTGTGCAGTTTTTCATCTAGCTGCAATAAAGTAAAAGCATAATGTATTTAGAGATTAAAACACTGGAATAATATATCACTCCAGTAACATAAATTTGGGTGGAGACACCCCTTCTATCAAATTGAGGCCTACAATAGAACTAATCTATTATTAATTAGAATAAAATGGACAAGATAAATCAGAATAGAAGGTTTAAAGCATATTAGTTAAGGAATTCCAATCTTATCATCTAAAGAAGAATATAAGGCTTTATTATTAAGAAGATACCCTATTAAAGAGCATAGCCTTTTGATTGTAGAGTCAATAGAAATAGCACACTAAAAAAGAGCCTTTTCCTCGATGGATTCCTTTAAAATAAATGATGCAGCTAAATCCTACAATTCCTTCACTTGTTACAATACCTTAGATACTTCTTCCTATACATTTATTCGTGATTCCTCTAATGTTGTGGTATCACCCATTGAACGAAGTAAAATTCAGTGCACGCACACAAAATATTACTGCTGCTTCCTACCAATGACCAAGTAAACATAACAAGTTCTAGTGAACTTAAGATGAGAATTGTTCTTGCAAAAATATAAAGAAGTTAAAAGCTCATATCTCGGTCACTCTGAAATTCTAGCGTTTCTATAGAACACATGAATTTATGATGCAATAGTTTTATACCCCCCAGGGATGAAAATTTCATCAACCACCAGCCCCCCCCACCACACAAACCCCCTGTACCAGCTTCCCCCCACCCCCCTGCACCAGCACCCCCACCCCCTACACCAGCTCCCCCCAACTCTCCCCTACACTAGCACCCCCATGCCCTGCATTAGCCCCCCCCCCCCCCCCCCCCGCGCACCAACCCCCTAACTTTAACTGCAGGAAAAATCAAAAAACATAAGCAAATCCATGAACAACACTAAGAAAATATAATTTTTCATTAATATACATATATAACTATTAGGTTAAGAGATGAATAGACATTACAAGTAGTTAAGAAGAAGAAAAATGGGATGGTTATACAGAATATATTCTAAGAGATTATTTTATTTCTTACTTTGACCATAATTCCATATATTACAAGAAAGTAAAACTATTTTAAAAGAAGAAAAGAAGTGTAAATGTGAAGTAAAATGATCTCATAGAAGGCATAAAAATGTCCATGATGAAATGTGTATAATAAGACAGGATACCGGAATCTCTTAATAAAAAAATGGTTTCTAAATAAAAGGAAATTCATGAGGCACAATCTAGGTATCTTAAATCTGAAAATTCCTTAAATAATATGATATAAGTCTATGAAAATTCTATGGATATTCAAGATAAACCATCCAAGGATGATGAGAGAACCAACCCCATGAAAAAGGTACAACATTTTTCTAAATTCTCATGTGATACTAAATCTGTTTCATTTCATTATAAATATTATGAAACATAATTTAAATATTTTTAGGATGATTAATGGTGTAAAAATTTTCCTCCTATAGATGACTTAAGAATGGAAAAACCCCAAGGAAATGGGAAAATAAAGGCTGGAGGATGCCTGGAAAACAAGCATAATTTTATAAACAAAATCATCAATATAAAGGAAGATCAAGTTTCAAGGGATATTAATATTGTTGTATAAGTTTTCGGTATAAATATTTTGAGTACTGGTACAACATGTCATTTCACTGGAATTGGTATGAAAAAAGGGGGAGCAGACCTGAGAAGAATAGAAGTAGTTGTAATAGAAGTAGGAATACTCTTAGTAAAAAAAATCCCCAGCCTGAAAAAACTACTAGAAAGGTATCGCATCTTTATTCCCATTCATTTTATGTATACTTTCCTATAGGGAATTAAAGAAAACAATTGGGTAGATGGATGACTGTTGTATTATTTGGGTATAATAAGAATGAAGTATCCTTCCTAGAATACCATTGAAGTTAGATTTTCCATGATAAAGAAAGTGAGACCATCCCTCAAGGGGTGAAAAGCATAAATTAACATTTTCAATAATGAAAAACTATATGGAATCTCAAAATCTGGACAAACTAATTCTAATTAGTCGTTGAGATTATGTTGAACAACCCCAATATTATTTTTTATATTGACATCACATACTCAATGATTTATGTACTGCATTGATTACTTGTTTATAAAATCTTGTTTCTATAAAGGTTTTTGCCTCATAGAACTATAATTGAATATCTCAAGTCTGTTTTCCAAGAATATCATGTGATTATATCCTTCTCTCACAAGTGGATAAGTTTGACACTTCAAATATATGGAGGAGAAGAAGAATTCATGATGGGAGTGCTCTTCATCCAGGACCACTATCAGCGAGTTCTAAAAATCCATTCCCACTAACCCTATAGTCATTTTGTAACTCCAAACTAGGGGGTGCACTAATTCAGATCACCCATTAGCTCCCTAGGATAGACCCTGGACACCCCCCAGACAGACCCTGGACACCCCCCGGACAGACCCTAGACACCCCCCCAGACACACCCTGGACACCCCCCGGACAGACCCTGGACACCCCCCCAGATAGACCCAGGACACCCCCCAGACCCTGGACACCCCCCATACAGACCCTGGACACCCCCCAGACCGACCCTGGACACCCCCCAAATAGACCCAGGACCCCCCCAAGGCCCTGGACACCCCCAGACCCTAGACAGATCCCCTTGGATAGCCCAGACCTCCACTCCCCTGGAAAGCTACCCCCACCCTCCTGGACAGACCCTGAACCCCCTCCAGACCCTGGACACCCCCAGACCCTGGACAGATCCCCCTGGACAGCCCATACCTCTACTCCCCTGGACAACCACCCCCACCCTCCTGGACAGACCCTGGACCCCCTGCTCGTTTCCCCTCCCCCCTACTAGCCCCCACTTGCACCCCCTACCATCCCCCACTTGCACCCCCTGCCAGCCCCCTCCCCCCCTGCCAGTTTCCCCCTGCCCCTACCAGTCCCCTCAAAATTAAATTATACAGGAAATATACTTACATAATAATAATTAAACAAATCCAAATATAAAAAAAACACATAACTACACTTAGGAAGGCTGTGAATTCCCAGAACCTGACTCAGGCCAGGGTGGATGTCTAGACAGACCTGAAGGCATGCAGTGGTGAAGAAACTCACACTGCTGACCCTTTGGTGCCTCCACCTCAAAAAAGTCTGCAACCCAATGGTTTCATTTTTTACCATGTCAATAAATCATGGGTTGATATCATTGAACAAGGGCATACTGCTATGGTCCAGTCATCAGAGGATAACAGAGCACAAAATCTGGGTCAAAAAATGGTAGGATATTCCCTGGGGAAATCCTATGGTAGTAAGGAAGGTGCCTTGATATGATTTTCTGAAGTCCCATCCTCTTTTGCTATCAACAAAGATTCTGAACATACCTTTTATGTTGTTATCAAGGATGAGCATTCCACTTCTGATTCTCCTACCACAAAGCAGGACTGTTCTCCTACTTTGTAACATGTAATACAGATTGGTTCTGCTTCCGTTTTAATGGTGGAGGCTAGAACTATCTTAGGAGACAACTCCCCAGCTGATTATCCATTCATGGACAAGTCTAATTTGTCATGCAATCCCCAAACTGCTCTTATAAGCAATGAGACACAGGACTGTCCCCCTGTTTTTCAGCCTGGAATGCATATTGATTCAGACAAGAGCAATGAGATGCAATTGACACCCTCTAACCCCCTTGGTGATATCATTTTTAATAATGCAAGTACCACAGTTGAAGAAGGAGTTATTGACCCTCACAAGGAGGTCAAAGTGGACAGAACCGTCTTTCTGCATTCACAACAGGTAATAGAAGAGGATAATGCAAAGGGGAAACAACTTTCTATTGCAGAAGAGATTGATCAAGAAGTCGCCTGGCAACAGGCCAATTGGAAAAGAGGACGACATGATCGAAGTCATGGACGTAGGCATGGAAGAGCGGCGTGACCACAACGTGACCGCGACGTGACTGCGTCATGACCACAACATGTAACACCCCAAGCTTCCATGATACACTCATATTTCAATAATGCAATAGCTTTCTTTGTACGCAAGTTCGAGATTCTAACACACCGCGACCAATCAAAATAGCCGTTATGAATAGTAATACCCACTTTTTGAAATTAAATGAATTTTATATTTCAAAATGGACTTCATTTTTGTATTCGGAATATCGAAATTATCCTAATTTTATTTTTTTGTAATTTTCTGAGAACTTCCAATTTTTTATGGATAGTGAAAAATACTTAAAAACAACTTTTTTAATCAAAATAAATTATAGTGATAAATTATACCATTGAGTAGTTTTAAAGTATAATTATAATATATTTTTACCATTTAATCCAATGGTGGTCATTAGAATTAATTTCACTTTGAAATTGGACATAAACAATTGTCAATCTTTTGATATATATTGTTTCTTAAAAAACGCTATTTGTTGTGACAACGAGAATTAATTATAAAATTAATTAATGAAAATTATATGTTTGTAATTTTGTAAAATAGACATCATTTTTGAATTTTTAATATCAATTATATCTTAGGGTGAATTTTTGGCATTGTTCTGAAAAACTTCAATTTTTGATGAATAGTGAAACCACTAAGTGATAGTTAAAAACTGATTTTTCATTTAAATGAAACATTACCACTTATATGATTTGATTTTAAAAAATCCAACATACATGGTTGTCATTAGGAAGTAAAATGTGGTTCAATGGGATTAAAATATTTTTTTGGTGAATAGTAACTTTTAAGTTTAATTAATCGCGATTAAAGGTAATTAGTGAAATTTAAGGTAAAAATGATATTATAAAAATATGAAAATACCTTTACACTTGTCCTAACCTTATTTTATGAGTCATGGTCGACCAATACAATCCATGGGTCAACTTGGGGACCCCATGGAGCCACTTGGGTAAGAAAATGACATTAATAACTTTTTATTTAAAGTAAAAATAAAATTGTCACAAACATGTGTTGTTTTACTAAAACAATTATTACATGGGGTTATATAAGTTAACTTTTCGACTATAAATATTAATTGGAAAGATAAAAATATTTCCTACATAATGGTAATTTTTTTTATAATTTTTAGACATTAAATAAATTAAATTATTTATGACACCATGATGATGCAGCGATTACCTCATTAATTAACGATTTAAATAAAATGAAAAGATAATGTAAAATCTAAGACTTAAACTTGTAAAAAACCTATTGGATGAGTATATTTCTAACCATTATCACCTTATCCTCGAAATATATAATTGTGGGACCTTTGAAATCCGAAAATCACTTCATAATAATGTAACATTTCATGACTTTCCAAGAGTGCCCCTCCTCTCCTCTTATAAAATGCCCCCACCTATACCACCTTATTCACACCTTCAAGCCATTTGGATCGGCCAAAATCTGACCAAATACTCTCTAAAATTCCCTCTATTACTCCTAGAATCCTCAATTTTGGCATAAGTCTTCCCAAAGAAGACTTTGGCTCAAATCAAAAAGAGTTACCCGATTTTAAGGTAATGTCTTCTCTTATGTTCTTTTGTTTTATTTTGCTTCTCCAACCATTTAAACTATTTTATTCCTTTATTTTGTAACAAAAAAAGTATATTAAATATACTAGGATGTTTTTATGATAAGGATTCGATCTAAACTTACACACACCTTCATCTAATGGTTAAAGAACATACTATTTCTGTGGATGGTGAATTATTGCCTCACAAAACGATGATTGTTCTATCTTCTCCTACCACCTCTCATGGTGGACATTATGACGGAACTATATTTATTTATGATATATATCATATTTAATTCCTCTCTATTCTTATGTATTTTACATTTAAATCATACCTTTATGCTTTTCATGTTGTGCAAATGCGATAATTTCATTTGAGGAAGTGTGGACTACTGCCCCCTCAAGTGATGTGACTCGTTCATGCAATACATGGAATGTATAAAGAATGAAATTAATGAACTTATGTGACCTATATAACATATATATTATACTATAATTATAATATATATATATATCTCATTTAGTTTTAATTCCATTAAATATGAAATAGAAATGAAAGTAGTGTTCATGCGTACGTACGGCTTAACGTCTCCATGAATGGTGCATTTCATTTCTTACCTCTAAATTTTATGTAATATTATAAAGGAAAGTATATAATGGATATATATAATATATATTATATCAACATAATGAATATACTTCTGGAGATAATGGATATTTTACCACATGAACAACTTTTAATTATAAGAAGTTTATCGTTGACTCAAGTACCAAAGATCGACAAAACGATCGTTATTAACTTAAATGACTACATAATTTTCATAAAATGGTAATAAGTGATATAAAAGGGATAATGAACTTGAAAAAGGTTCTTAAGAAATTATAAATTAACTCTAGTTTATTATTCAAGAGGTTAAAGAACGACCGAGTCAAGTCGGACACATGGTAATTGAACTTCTTAACCCAATTTCTGTTCTTTGGGTTAATCTCCTACTTTCAAATTATGTCATGATATTATTATGTCCTATCTTGTATTTGTAATTTCTTTATGTGTAATTATAGTGAATACAAATAATAGATCTATTTTATTTAAAAAATTATCTTTGTAAGGACTTCGTCTCAATCTCCTTTCATGGAGGCATATTTTGTTTTATACACAACTTTCTTTTATACTGTGTATAAACCCCTTTGACTTTTAAATTTATTAAAAAGGAATATTTTTATATGAAGCATTTTTAATAAACGAATAAAGGAATGTTTTGTCTTACGTATGCGGTGACAATGACTTCTCTGCCGCTATGACCATTATTTGAGTTTCAGCTTCCTCTACATGCCATAACATTTTTAAAATGAAAAATAAATACCAAGTTTTAATTTTCTTTTATTTTGGTATTGAAAATGGTTTTGAGAGTTTTTTTATTATATCAATGTGTTGTATTGATATCTTGTGATTGAAATGTGGAAATGTTATGTTTCCTTTATGCATGTTTTATGTGATATGATTATATTATAGTTTTTGATATGTTTAAACCTATTCATATGAGGAATGCATTGGACTTAATAAGTGACAGGTGGAGCCCGCTATAGCTCCTCGATGCATTGGTTGGTCTCATGAGACAAACTAGTGTCTTGGCATGAGGCCTTGACAAAATCTTATTTTTATTTTTGGCACGAGTCCTTGGCTACGTGGTTATGATAGTCTGGCATTATGCATTCCATCATTATGAAAGTGGTTATTGATATTTCATGTGATTATTCGACCAGTAGAATATCCATGTGAATACGTAAATGGAATTGTCTAATTTTACTTTTTCCATATTATGTTGAAGTTCAATTTTAAAAGTCTTTTGTTTTAGTTATACATTGCCTTAAATGTTTATGTTTATTTATGAAAGCTTCCGCTATATTGTTATCCTTACTGAGCATCTGAGCTCACCCATTTCAATGTTTTATTTTTCCCAGGATGTGAAGAAATATTTTATGACTGACCTACAGGGATAGTCTGAAGGGGATAGAAGTATGGAATATGGAGACTATGTTATTGTGATTTTTCACTTTATGATGTAATGTAACATTTATGAATGTATCTAGTGTTTCCAAGGCTACTAAACTAATCAGTTTTTCGAGACTTGATCTTTTGTGATCATGCCAATGTTACACAATAATGTACCGACTCTGGGTAACTGGGGTCGGGGCATTACAGTTGGTATCAGAGGCAGTTTAGTACTAACCTTAGAAGCTAGATTTAGATAAACTCTGATTAGAGAACATATCCCAAAGATATACTTTGAGGATTAGTATAGAATAACTTCCTAGAATTTTGGTATTATAGAGATTTTGTGAGTTTTACAAGCAATACATCCCTATCTAGATACGAGCAGGTAGAGGTGGCTCTGGAACAAATGTACCTTGGGGTAAAACCCAAAAACACCACTTTGAGATAGACTCTAACAGGAACGGGTGCATGAAAACAGGCCTTGCTGCACTCTTGGTTACGACACTCCCGGGGGATATGCTTAGGATAATTCTCATTTTCTTTACAAACCATTATGAAGGGTTTATGAGTATATACTTCCTCAAAGAAAACATTTTTATGATTATAGTTCAATTTATGTTAAGTGTTTTACAAGTATGGAATTATGTATTTTGATTCATAAACTAATCTAGTTTATGCCATTGTTTAGAAATGGCACATAGTGGGAGGAATGGAAACTGTATAAATACATGAATTACATGTAGGGATTTCCCTCCTGCTCAAGATAATTATAGTGTATATGGAGATACAACTGGTGTTGATCAACTTATCACCATACTAGGACAACTCACTCAGGTTATGAATAATAACCTTACTCGTATGGATCACCCTGATCCGCAACGTGGAGGATCAATGTTAGACCGCTTCATGAGGTAAAAACCGCCAAAATTTAAAGGGGGTACAAATCCATTAGTATCTGAGCAATGGATAAACTCCTTAGAGAAAATATTCCATGCCTTGGAGAGTAGTGAAAGGGAAAAGGTTATCATGGCAGTTTACTGCCTCACTGGAGATGCTGATCAATTGTGGTCATTGATTCAAAATACAAAGGAAGATGAAGAAGTATCAAGTATGGAATGGAGAGAGTTAAAAGAGATTTTCTTAGAAAAATACTTTCCTCGTGACCATCGAGCAGATATGGAAAGGCAATTTCTGAGTCTGAGATAAAAGGAGGATGAGAATGTCACAAAGTATGAGGCCAACTTTACAAGGTTAGAGAGGTATGCTGTAGATTATATACGTAACACAAGAAGTAAGATTGATCGTTTCTTTGATGGGTTAAAACCATTTATCCATCGAGCGTTAGTATCACAATATTTCTCATCGTATGAAGATATTGTATCATGTGCTATCAAGACAGAAAAGGAATTATCTAAATTTTATGACAATAAAGTAAAGCAAGAGAAGAAGAGAACAGTGGAACAAGAGACAGATAAAGGGAAAAAGGGAAAGAAGTATTTTCCATTATACGATAATTGTGGGAAGAATCACCCCGGTACTTGCCTAAAAGGAATGGGAGTTTGTTACAAATGTGGAGAAAAAGGTCACCAGGCTCATGATTTACTGACTGAAAATTACTTTTTTTATTATCCAAACACACCAGGCTCGTGATTTCAAGGGAAAGAAAGAGGCTATCAATATTGAATGATACAATTGTAGAGAAATGGGGCATTATGCAAATGAATGTCCTAAGCATCAAGGAAACTTAACTCAGAAAAGGCCAAGGGATCAAGGCCAATCGTGTGCTGTTACTACAGCTGAAGTGGAATAATTAATGTATTGGTGATTTTGGACTCAAGGATTATATTCTGGTTATAAGAATAATGTGATATATATAAGGATTATACTGCATTACTTGTTGTTTTCATTAAGGTTTTAATATGATGAAGGTAATCATATTTTTGTATGTGACAATAAGAGAAACTTTACTATGTTTGAGGAATCTGATGATACAATTGATTTTGGAATTTAGAGACCTTTTTGAGAAAGTCTGGACAGAGGTATTTTGGATAACTTTAAAGGTTGGAATGGATTAAGTTGAACTTTGGATAATATTGTTTAAGGTTAAAACATTTATGATGATTATTTTTGGAATATTATAATACTATAGTTTTAGGAAAAGGACAACCTGTAGGTTGGGGGATAACCCGTCGCGTCGGACAAAGCTGCAGGAATCGAACCCAGAACCATAGTGCGAAAGGCCTTTATTACCTACCACTAGCCTACAGGAAGTCCCTGGTTATTATAAAATAGTTTTCCTAATCTAAATGATATCTGTTAATATTTGGAACCTTATACGATTAGGATAAATATAATATTTTTGAGTTCTATTATCTTTTTGAGTGAAAGATGAGTTTGTGGTAGAAATTAGTTGAAGGTTGAAACTCTACTTGTCAAGTATACATCTCTCTTATTCTATGAATAAATTAATTCTTAAAATTTAGGAAAGGGATATTAAAAAAAATGTGTTATCCTAATACCTTATGTTTTGTTGAACTGATGATATTTTAAATCACCATAGATTGAAGGCTTTAAGGTCCTCAATTTTATACTTGTTTGTGATTGATGACCTCAATCACTCCCTACAAATATTTACGTTTTCCCTCAAATTATATGTCTCTAATTTCCACCAATGTTCTCCAAATCGATATCATAATTTGGTGGTGACTTTTTCATTTCCCTTTCCCTCTTATTAAGGTTAAATTTTATTAACCTTATTTCCGATATGGGTTTTCCACAAAGGTATTTTCTACTTTGAACCTTTTATTTTAGAAGAAAAATTTCAAATTGCGAGGAAGAAATTTATTGAATGAGGGGAGAATGTAACACCCCAAGCTTCCAAGATACGCTCCTCTTTCAATAATGCAATAGCTTGCTTTGAACGCAAGTTCGAGATTCTAACACACCGCAACTAATAAAAGTAGCCGTTATGAATAGTAATACCCACTTTTTGAAATTAAATAAATTTTATATTTCAAAATGGACTTCATTTTTGTATTTGGAATATCGAAATTATCCTAAGTTGAATTTTTTGTAATTTTCCGAGAACTTCCAATTTTCTATGAATAGTGAAAAATACTTAAAAAAAACTTTTTTAATAAAAATAAATTATAGTGATAAATTATACTATTGAGTGGTTTTAAAGTATAATTAGAATATATTTTTACAATTTTATCCAATTTTGGTCATTAGAATTAATTTCACTTTGAAATTGGACATAAACAATTGTCAATCTTTTGATATATATTGTTTCTTAAAAATGCTATTTATTGTGACAGCAGGAATTAATTATAAAATTAATTAATGCAACTTATATGTTTGGAATTTTTTAAAATATACATCTTTTTTGAATTAGGAATATCAATTATAGCTTAGGGTGAATTTTTGGCATTGTTCTGAAAAACTTCAATTTTTGATGAATAGTGAAACCACTAAGTGATAGTTAAAAACTGATTTTTTCATTTAAATGAAACATTACCACTTCTGTGATTTGATTTTAAAAAATACGACATACATGGTTTTCATTAGGAATTAAAATTTGGTTCAATGGGATTAAAATAATTTTTTGGTGAATAGTAACTTTTAAATTTAATTAATCGCGATTAAAGGTAATTAGTGAATTTTAAGGTAAAAATGATATTATAAAAATATGAAAATACCTTTACACTCATCCTACCCTTATTGTATGAGTCATGGACGACCAAGAAAATCCATGGGTCAACTTGGGGACCCCATGGAACCACTTGGGTAAGAAAATGACATTAATAACTTTTTATTTAAAGTAAAAAAAAATTGTCACAAACATGTGTTGTTTTACTAAAACAATTATTACATGGGGTTATATAAGTTAACTTTTAGACTATAAATATTCATTTGAAAGATAAAACTATTTCCTACATCATGGTAATTTTTTTATAATTTTTAGAAATTAAATAAATTAAATTATTTATGACACCATGATAATGCAGCGATTACCTCATTAATTAACGATTTAAATAAAATGAAAAGATAATGTAAAATATAAGACTTAAACTTGTAAAAAACCTATTGAATGAGTATATTTAGAACCCCTATCACCTTATCCTCGAAATATATAATTGTGGGACCTTTCAAATCCGAAAATCACTTCATAATAATGTAACATTTCATGACTTTCCAAGAGTGCCCCTCCTCTCCTCTTATAAAAGGCCCCCACCTCTACCACCTTATTCACACCTTCAAGCCATTTGGATCGGCCAACCTCTGCCCAAATACTCTCTCAATTTCCCTCTCTTAATCCTAGAAGCCTCAATTTGGGCAGAAGTCTTCCCAAGGAAGCCTTTGGCTCAAATAAAAAAGAGTAACCCGATTTTAAGGTAATGTCTTCTCTTATGTTCTTTTGTTTTATTTTGCTTCTCCAACCCTTTAAAATCTTTTTATTCCTTTATTTTGTAATAAAACCAGTATCTTCAATATAATAGTATTTTTTTATGATAATGATTCGATCTACACTTACACACACTGTAAAGACTCGTAAATTTCAAGGAAATTTCTTTTCTTAATTTTCTTTGGAATTTTACAAGAGCGCAGTTTATGAAGGCACCTGATTCCGAGGCCCGGTGTGCCCGGAATCATTTTCCGATGTTTGGCTCGGGTACGTTCAGTGAACGGACGAGCGGGTTTTTCTAACTTTTGAACTGGTGCCCGAAATCGAATTCTGAGGGCACCGATGAAATCGCAGCGCCGGTTTTTGCTTAGAAACGCCTCTTCCGGAGTTGCGTTTGCTCGGGTGTGGTTTTTAATTTTGGGCTTAAAGTTTAGAAATAAAATAATTTGTTCGACAAACTTTATTTTATTTCACTTAAGCCACTTGAAGCCACTTGAAAGCCACTTAAACTGAGTTAAAACGGATAGGGTGCTATCCAGAAATATCCTACCCCCTTGGTAGGATATTTGTGGGGTGGGCCCCGCATGAGCCCCGCCGTTTCTTTCCACTAAGTAACGCACCCGTGAAAACCCATCATTATGAAAGTCAACTGACGCGTTTTCTTAAATCTTTAACGCACCATTTAATTGGGTGGTTTATTTCGTAAATTAAATGGGTGGTTTCTTTCATTGAATTAATTCAACGAATTGATGGGTCGTTACTTTCCCTTTTTTTCGTTTGTTGGCGTATTAATAAAATAAGACCAACAAGTCTTTTTGGAGGATTGTTCATTGAGAGGTTTTGTCAGAGCCTTCATCCTCCTTCGCAAAGAACGCGAAGAACGTGAAGAACGCAAAGAATGCGAAGAACGCCGGCCTCCAACGAAGAACGCCAAACCCGCAGAAGTCGATGACGCGACGCCGTGTTCCGCGAAGCCGACGTTCCCTTCCTGCAACGTTCTTCTGCGATGTCTCTTCCTCCGCAACGAAATCCTTGATCATCTGTTTGAGGTAAAAGACTTCCGGATTCTCTTAAATCTCCCTTGTGTTTTTCTTTAACGAAACACGGATTTAATTTTATATAATTAAATTAAATCTGTTGTTTCTTGGTCCGTTGAGTTCACCGACTCAACGCCAGATTCCGCGACGACGCGACGCCATTCCGCGACGACGTGACGATTCCCTCCTTCCGCGACGAACAAATTCCGCGAAGAACGTGCGTGCGATGACGACTACGAGGTAGGGTTTGTTGTGAATTTTATTTCCTTTTTCCCGTGATGGTTTCTTTTAAAAGTGAAGAACCAGACAATAAGAACAATTTTTAATCCTTTAAAAATTGTTGATTCATGTGTTGAATTTATGTCTCCCGTTGTTTATCACTAATGCGGAGGGTGCGGGCCAAATGAACACGGCCCGACAACCCTCCGCCGTTCTTCGTTGTTGTGCGGATTTGACGGGCGACGACGGAACATGCCGCAATGGAAGTTTGATGGTTCCGCAGTGAAGAACGAGTCCTGGGAGGAACAACGGCGCAGGCAGGAAGGAAAACGGACCACCGGAGCGACTCCGATGGCCCGTGGAAGCCGCCGGCGGCACGGGCGGCCGGAGGCGGCAGCGCCCCGGCGCGCCGCCGGCTGTCCAGGGCGACACCCCGCGGGTGCCGCGGGGGTGTCCCGCGGGGGCGGCGGCTCCCCCCCGCGTCACTCGGTTGTCCAGGGAAACACCCCGCGGGTGTCGCAGGGGTGTCACGCGGGGGCGGCGGCTCCCCCCCGTGTCGCTCGGGTCGTCCAGGACGACACCCCGCGGGTGCCGCGGGGGTGTCACGCGGGGGCGGTGGCTCCCCCCCACGTCGCGCGGCTGCTTGGCCGAGCCCGGCCGGTCCGACCGGCCGGGCCGCGCCCTGGCCGGGCCGGACCAGGTCCGGACCGGGTCGACCCGGTGCGGCTGACCCAGGGGGGGTCGGGCCGGGTCGGCCCGGGCCCGGACCCCCCGTTTTCGGACCGTTTCGGTCAAATGCTCGTAACTTGAGCTACGGGCCTCCGAACGATGCGCCGTCAGCGGCAACGTGATCCTTGGATCGAGACGGTCGTTTCGGTATATCTCACTCAAGGTTTCGGAATATTTTGAGTTCGGCCAGGTTGGTTCGTACACGAAACCAACCGGGCCCTTGGAGCGGAAACACTCATATCTTGAGCTACGGACGTCCGATCAACGTGCCGTCGACTTTGTTGAATTCCTCTAAGTGAGACGGATCTTTTGGCTCACTCAGCTCGAGGTTTGGACGCAGGTGGAGTACAGTCGGGTTGGTTTTTCTTTAAAAACCAACCGGGCCTCTGGAACGAAAAAGCCAATAACTCTCAGACCGGGCGTCCGATTGACGCGCCGTCTGTTGCGTTGAGTTCCTGTTGTCGATACAGAACTTTTGGATACATCAACCTCGAACTTTTCGTCAGTTGATGTATCAGCCTCTCGGCTCGTGGAGCAGACACTCCCGAACGAGCTTGCTGTGTGCGGGAACCCTAGTGCTGGCTGCGACTTCGACGATGACGACTATTCAGAGATCCTCGGTGGATTCGACTGTGACGATGATGAGAACAGTACGGGAATCCTCTGTGTTTTTGGCCGTGACCACTACGGTACACCTTGGGATACATCAACTCCGGACTGCATGTCAGTTGATGCATCGACCTTTTAGCTCGTGGAGTGGACCCTCCTGGAACGAGCATGCTGTGTGCAGAACCCTAGATCCGGTTGAGATTTGACGATTGCTGATCTAATGAATCGGTGTGTTACGGATAGCGGCATAGGGGAGCGCTTGGTCGTAGCGGCAGACCCACGACAGAGGTGCGTTTGGTTGTAGCGGCACCAGGGAGCGCTTGGTTGTAGCGGCAGACCCACGACAGAGGTGCGCTTGGTTGTAGCGGCACCGGGGAGCGCTTGGTTGTAGCGGCAGACCCACGACAGAGGTGCGCTTGGTTGTAGCGGCACAGGGGAGCGCTTGGTTGTAGCGGCAGACCCACGACAGAGGTGCGCTTGGTTGTAGCGGCACATGGGAGTGTTTGGTTGTAGCGGCAGACCCACGACAGAGGTGCGCTTGGTTGTAGCGGAACAGGGGAGCGCTTGGTTGTAGCGGCAGACCCACGACAGAGGTGCACTTGGTTGTAGCGGCACATGGGAGTGCTTGGTTGTAGCGGCAGACCCACGACGGAGGAACGCTTGGTTGTAGCGGCATAACCACTGTAGTTGATGGAGAAGGTGTTTCCCAATAGCCTTGGGTCCAACTTCATGATCGATCCTATGTGGGTCATTGTGGGGGTTAGTTACCTATCGATCCTTTGTGGGTCCGACGACTTAGATGGATCAATGATCATCTTTATCGTCATCCGAAGAAGTATACCTGTGTGAGCTGAATCCTGTTTACTCTCCTTTGTGGATTGTGTTGAGCTATCCTATGTGGATTACTGTTTACTCTCCTTTGTGGATTGTGTTGTACTATCCTGTGTGGGTATACGTTTGTTTTCATGTGTGGACTGGGTTGTGCTTGGGCTCAGACGTTGGAGCCGAACGGGAATTGATGACTTAGGTATATGTATGGGCATATACCTAAGCCGTGTCAGATGTTACTTCGTGATTGTATCTTTCCTTTGTGGATTATCCTTTGTGGATTTAGGGAGACCTTTGGGGGTCTTGGGGTACCTATTGAGTAGCTTATACTCACCCCTTCACGGGCTATGCCCACACTACGTTGTGTTGGTTGCAAACGACGGACAACGCTGATCGTGGTGGAGGCGTGCGGAGCAGGACGGTACCTGGAGGTGGACCACTGGGTGGGACGTACCCGGAGCGGTTAGGTGGACCGAGGAGCAGTGGAGGCTATCTGTACCCACCCTTCAGGTGGGAATTCCTGAGGACGGCTCGACTCTGCGGCTTTTCTTTTCAGTTGCTGTTTTTTCCCTTTCAGTTGTACTTTACAGTTGGGCTTGTATTTCCAGCCCCTTTTACTTTCAGCACAGCTTGTACAGTTTTTACTTAGTGTTTACTTTTCTGCTTGCTTACTCTGTGGTGGTTGTTTACTTTTCAAAGGCAATGCCTTCCCTTTGTTGGTATTTACGCCTTGGTGCTAGTCTCCATCCCCTGGCCTATGGAAGGCGAGCTTGGGGTAGTCACGGCACGGGCCCCGAGGACGGGTCGTGACACACACCTCCGTCTAATGGTTAAAGAACATACTGTTTCCGTGGATGGCGAATTACTGCCTCACGAAATGATGATTGTTCTATCTTCTCCTACCACCTCTCATGGTGGCCATTATGATGGCACTATATTTATTTATGATATATATTATATTTATTTCCTCTCTATTCTTCTATATTTTACATTTAAATCATACCTTTATGCTTTTCATGTTGTGAAAATTTGATAATTTCATTTGAGGAAGTGTGGACTACCGCCCCCTCAAGTGATGTGACTCATTCATGCAATACATGGAATGTATAAAGAATAAAATTAATGAACTTATGTGACCTATATAACATATATATTATACTAGAATTATAATATATATATATATATATCTCATTTATTTTTAATTCCATTAAATATGAAATAGAAATGAAAGTAGCGTTCATGCGTACGTACGGCTTACCGTCTCCATGAACGGTGCATTTCATTTCTTACCTCTAAATGTTATTTAATATTATAAAGGCAAGTATATACTAGATATATATGATATATATGATATCTACATCATTAATATAATTCTGTAGATAATGGATATTTTACCACATGAACAACTTTTAATTATAAGAAGTTTATCGTTGACTCAAGTACCAAAGATCGACAAAACGATCGTTATTAACTTAAATGACTACATAATTTTCATAACATGGTAATAAGTGATATAAAAGGGATAATTAAATTGAAAAAGGTTCTTAATCAATTAGAAATTAACTCTAGTTTATTATTCAGGAGGTTGAAGAATGATCGAGTCAAGTCAGACACGAGGTAAGGGTACTTCTTAACCCAATTTCTGTTCTTTGGGTTAATCTCCTAATTTCAAATTATGTCATGATATTATTATGTCCTATCTTGTATTTATACTTTCTTTATGTGTAATTATAGTGAATACACATAATAGATCTATTTTATTTAAAAAATTATCTTTGTAAGGACTTCATCTCAATCTCCTTTCATCGAGACATATTTTGTTTTATACACAACTTTATTTTATACTGTGTATAAACCCCTTTGAATTTTACATTTATTAAAAATGAATCTTTTTATATGAAGCATTTTTACTAAATGACAAAAGGAATGTTTTGTCTTACGTATGCGGTGACAATGACTTCTCCGCTGCCATGACCATTATTTGAGTTTTGGCTTCCTCTACAAGCCATAACCTTTTTAAAATGAAAAATAAATACCAAGTTTTAATTTTCTTTTATTTTGGTATTGAAAATGGTTTTGAAAGTGTTTTTATTATATCAATGTATTGTATTGATATCTTGTGATTGAAATGTGGAAATGTTATGTTTACTTTATGTATGTTTTAAGTGATACGATTATGTTATGGTTTATGATATGTTTAAACCTATTCATATGAGGAATGAATTGGACTTAATAAGTGACGGGTGGAGCCTGCTATAGCCCCTCGATGTATCGGTAGGTCTCATGAGACAAACTAGTGTCTTGGCACGAGGCCTTGACAAAATCTTATTTGTAGTTTTGGCACGAGGCCTTGGCTACGTGGTTATGATAGTCTGGAATTATGCATTCCATCATTATGAAAGTATTTATTGATATTGCATGTGATTATTAGACCAGTAGAATATCCATGTGAATAAGTAAATGACATTATCTCATTTTACTTTTTCCATATTATGTTGAAGTTCAAGTTTAAAAGGATTTTGTTTTAGTTATACATTGCCTTAAATGTTTATGTTTATTTATGAAAGATTCCTCTATATTGTTATCTTTACTGAGCATCTGAACTCACCCCTTTTAATGTTTTATTTTTCCCAGGATGTGAAGAAATATTTTATGACTGACCTACAGGGATAGTCTGAAGGGGATAGAAGTGTGGACTATGGAGAATATGTTATTGTGATTTTTCACTTTATGATGTAATGTAACATTTATGAATGTATCTAGTGTTTCCAAGGTTACTAAACTAATCAGCCTTTCGAGACTTGATCTTTTGTGATCATGCCAATGTTACGCAATAATGCACCGACTCTGGGTAACTGGGGTCGGGGCGTTACACGGCATGATTGCGGTGTGACCGCAATGTGACCGTGGCGTGACCGTGGCATGTTGGCCTGGTCCAGTGACATCTGCGGGGCAACATCTTCCATCCAGGAGCGAAGTGAGTGGGAGGAGGCGGGGCAACATTCTTACCATTTCCCTACCGACAGATGATAAACCAGATCAACTATTTAATATGCTATAACAATGGATCGCCAAAGAAGGTTGTAGCAAGCGGCACAATGACGCAACGTCTAAAGGGAAACAAAACGACGGAAAAGAATCATACACCCTACAAAAACCATTTACAAATTCATTCACTTTTCCTAAACATGGAAATTTTATTTATAATATTCAAAGTGTGAAAAGGAAAGTGTCATGGTCAAGGAATATACCTACTTGGGAAATGTCATTTGAGTTAAACGAGTATGATAAGTTAATTTATATTATTCAAAGAAAACAAAAACTAACTACCCACAAAACAAACACCAACAAGAGGCATATGGAAGACTCAAACCAAATCTAAACATGATACAAATAGCTATCACTACTCTTTGGTTTAGAAGACAATGCACCTCCGTTGGAGG
Organism: Viscum album; assembly: GCA_963277665.1. Lineage (NCBI taxonomy): Eukaryota > Viridiplantae > Streptophyta > Magnoliopsida > Santalales > Viscaceae > Viscum > Viscum album. The sequence continues at coordinate 472,051,314 of OY728121.1, read as the reverse complement.
GGTTTTATTATAAAATCATGGCATTTATTTATTTAAACACAAATCAACCATATATAGAAATTACAAGGGGTTAATTTTATCATTTATTTTAACAAAAATCAACCATATACTTAACAATTCAATTTTCCATGTTTAGGAATGTTGGTGCACCCCATGGGTGGCCCTGAACTGGTAAAACAATCCTAAATGCATCACATAGAAATTATGAGTGGTTAATTTTATCATTTATCCAACCAATTTACCAAACCCTAAAAAAGAAATAAAATTCCCAACAAGAGATAAATAAGAACACAACCTCACATTGAAAAATCAATAATAAAACAATTGTATATAACTTATAGACCACATAACTCTATTCTAAAGAATACTGCTTGCTCAACCATACCCCTTAACTCGGAATCAAACACCATTCAAAACCGAAACATATGAACTGAAAAGAAAAAATGTTGTTAGGTCATTGGAAGAACATGAGAAAATACACATTCCATAATATGAAAAAGTGAAGAAATATAAGGATTAGACTCACCCAAATATTTGATTCGAAACCAACGATGCTTCAAATGGAATAGAATAAAAGGAGATCAACCCATGTAGACATATGAGAATTTTGGATCATCTCTATGGTTTCAAGGTGAATAAATGATGAGAAAATTGAGTGAGGTTTGATAAATACAAGGGGAAAATTGGAAAATTGCACTTTTTAAGGGGCACACAGTTTGGCTACATGGTTTTCCAAAACATACCCAAACCGTGCACCAATATCTGTCCAAGAGGGGTCCAAGTCACACTTTGAACCAGGGATCTCACACAGTTTATAAAAATATGTGCCATCAGTCTGAAATTCATCTTTCTAAGGTTATGTGGTTTACTCTAACTATGTTACAACCATGTAACATGCACATAATGGCCACTTTTCTCCTTTCATTCATGTTTTGAACCCCCTTAACACCCTACACAAACCAGAGGTTTCTTACATGTAGCATGGGTATGAGGGATCATGTGGGGATTTTAAAACCTCCTTACCTGTGTAAGACACAATAGATACCATGTGAATTAAATGAAACAATAAACAATAACTGGACACATGAATTATAAACTGTTTCCCTAAGAGGGTATGGACTATAACCAAATAATAATATATCATGTCAAGATAACATTATCAATTGAGAAAGAAACCCAATAATTAATTGAAACCTTGGAATCCCCAAAATGGGTCTAGAATCCAATTCTTGACCCCCATTCAGGATCTTCCCAAAGACAACTAAACTCCCCAGAAGAGGGCCTTTTCCCTTGTTCAGACATACAATGATGAAATAATCTCAGGTACCCAATGATGGTCTGGTCAAGGTGTGGGTAATACTCAGTAGGAAATCACCAATGATGTCTACAGATTATCCAGTCTAAACAGATAGTGTATGTAGGTTCAATGTAAATATGGTAGAAAACATAAGAAAACTTAGGTATTATCGTTTAACTATATACACATTAACCATTTCCTTTGTTATTTCCATTTTTATCACTTATACCATCTTAATAACTTATTTCATTTTCATCCCATGTTCAAATAGGTTAGGCATTTATATCTTTTAAACAATGGACTAATATGGTAAAATACTATGCATAAGTGAATAAGTCATGTTCCCTATATCGCTAGGGATAAACATATCATAACTAAATAATTACACTTACCATGGAGCCTCAGTCCATGTATTCATATCCAACAAACTATTAAGGGAATATATCCTCAGTCCGACTCCCTAACTCATGTATTAAAGGGGTGGGGTTTAGAGCCTCTATCCAACCCGACCCGTGTGTATTGAAAGTGAAGTCAATTCCCCCCATACAACCAGACCACGATCACATTATTATGTATTTATTAACCACATATAACATATTGAATCCATACATATTCCATACACACAAACATCATAATTCATATTTATTTTCATATGACACAATATCAATACATAACCCATTAACACATTTTCCATTTATATCGCTTAACCCATTTGACCCATTTTCCTTTTCATACCTTAACCCATTTATAATATTAATCAACACAAATAACTTAACCCATATAACTATTTACTCAATTTAGGTGCATTATCCCATTTATCATGTTCCTATATTCTTATGAATTAACCTATTTACACATGTACATCACAAATTCATAATCCATTTCCCAGATTCACATTAATCCATTGAAATTTTTTTCACATCATTCCAAATAATACCATTTTCCATTTTCAATAACTTGAAAAAACAACCATTGGTGACTCTTATATTTTATCTAAAATTTCAACATATTTATCATGATCTTTACTTCAACACAAATCAACCCTATTCTTAATATTTCAATTTTCCATGTTGGGAAATGTTGAAGCACCCCATGGGTGGCACTAAACAGGTGAAATAATCCTCCACACATCACATGGGGATCATGAGGTGTTCATTTTATCATTTATCCAACCATTTTACCAAACCCTAACAAAGGAATCAAATTAAAAACAATATAGAACCATGAACCGAACTGCACATGAACAAATTAACAATAAAGCTTTTAGATATAACTTGTAGATGACGTACTTAGATTCCAAAGAAAACAACATGCAAAAACTTGGAGAATCACTCGGATTCGAACACCCTTCCAAACCCCAACCTAATATACACTAAAAAAAATCATTTAATGGATTCAAAAGAAGATAGTAAAGTAAACAAACCCAAATCTAAAAAATTGAAGAAAGAGGAGTATTATAGAAACACAAATCGTCGATTTGAAACCAAGGGCGATCCGAACAGTGTAGAATCAAAGGAGATCCACCCTTGGAATGATTTGGTCATTTTTTTCATAACCAAGGATGAAAGGGGAAGAAATGAGGATAATATTTTTTGAGGCATGATAAATATCGATGGGGGGAAATGGGAAAATCAAACTTTTTAATGGATGTATGGTTTGACATAATGGTTTTCCAAACCATTCACCAACCATGTGATTGCCTCTATCCAAGAGGGGTAAAAGTCACAAAACAACCTAAGGATCTTATAAATTTTACAAAATAATGTGCCAGCTTTGTTAAATTTTCTTATCCAAGGTGGAATGGTTTCGCATCACAATATCACAATTTACATTAACATACCACCAACCATGCAACATAAAAATAATGTATAGTAACCCAGGGTTAACATAAAAATATATTACATAATATTATGTGAATATAAATTACATTACAATAATACATGCCTAAGGACTATAATAGTTTTGTGTCTTTGTAATCATAAAAAATATTCAATCATAATGAAATATCATAAAAATATCCCATAATGATTCCAACCATTAGTAATTATACCTAAAACATATCTTCATAACCTAGGAAACCAAAATATTAGAACGTTGTTCATTTATATTACCATTAAGTTAAATAATGTAAATGTGTAAGATACTAGTAAGATAATTATATGTTGCGTATCAAAAATAGTTATGGTGATTTTTCTGGTAAAATGCATTGTGTTCTTACAAGGTCAATGGATTCACCAAACCGGTAAATATTAAGTATGGATAGAATTATTTATATATAATATTTTTTTTATGAATCCATATCCTTGAATTCGGCCTATTTTCCATTCCCAATGAACATGAAAAGGGACCATGAGTTAGTAGGGACACATTACCATTCTTATACACCCCTAAAATGATAAATCATTTCCAGTACCAGGATCACAATATTAATTCACCTCCATATGGCTAGTTGGTCCACTATCAAAAAGGTTGTAACTCTGACTCTGGTGTTGGATTCATGCACTAGTAATATCAAACAATTATGAAACATCACTAAGAAGGCTACATTTTGAACAAATCGGTTTACATCTAGGGAAAAATTGCATCTCCACTAACTCAATTGTCCTTATTCGAGTGTTGTAAAGTAAGAATGAATTCATCCCTAGTTTGAATGTGTAGGAAAAATCCCGGGCCTACCCACATAAGGATTGTGATAATTTGGTGTGGAAACATACTGAATCCATTCAAAAAAATACATCTTTCTTGGGGAGGGATTGACCTCCTGAAGATTCTGTTCTATCTTGAGAAATTACCTCAAAGCAGAGGAGTTCATTTAGGATCATCTCAAATGAAGGGATAAACATATGAAGGGATTTCATAGCTCTTGTTTTAAAAAACGCAAGGGAACAAGAGAAATCAAATAAATTTCAAAACCTGTTATCAATTCCCAGAACCAATTGAGCAAGATGAGTCGGCTCGGCCTGGGCACTCCTGTTCAAAATTTCCCCTAAGATATGAAGCTCAGCATTGAAATCCCTTTCAAATTTCCTGCAAATTTCACATATTCATGAGAAACCAAGAATGCGGTCAAGGAAAAAACTAAAAGTCCAATCAACTTACAAGATAGAATCCATGACCATTCGGTCTCTGGAGGAACGACGAGGAAGGAGGAACGGTGAGGGAGAAGGAGTATTCACCGGGGGAGAGGGTCAAGGGTGGGAGGAGAAAGTTGAGCACGGGGGTGGGGAGGATGCTATGAAACACTGATGGCTGGAAAGTGTAGCAGTGACATCGGGGAGGAGTTCACGGAGAGAAGGTCCAGGTCGAGGGTTCGAGGAGTCATGGACAGTGGGGAGGAGGAGCTCACAGATCGGGGGTGGAGAGGAGGAGAGAATCATGGAGAGCGTCACCGAGAGTGTTGCGGACTGGAGAGGAGGATCTCGCAGATCGGGGGAGGAGAGGAGTCATGGAATGGGGAGGACGAGCCCAATTAATATTAAAAAAAAACATTGCTACAGATTTTTTTAATCCATGGATATAAATTATGATATAGCCACATTTTTAATAGAACTGTGGGTATAAACTAAGCTATAGCCACGAACTTATAAAACCGTGGCTATAGGTCCGTGTCTATAGACCTTTTTTCTAGTAGTGTTAGTTTGAAACTCCCGGGGGATATTCTTAGGATAATTCACATTTTATTTACCCACCATTGTGAGGGATTTATGTCCCCAAAGTAGCCAATGTATATGGTTCTAGGATTTATGATGCATAAACTTATGCTATGTGCTATACCATGTTTAGAGTTATAGATAGTTCATAATTTTTGAGCTAATATATAATATGGAATTGATTAGATATGGCGCCTAGCAGAAGGAATGAGAACTTCACCAATGCATAAGATGTGAAGAGTAAGAATGATCATATCTCTAATGGTCTTAAGACATATTTTCAAAGGAAGATTATCTCCCATGTATCCTCATCATATGATGAAATAATATCATGTGTTAACAAGGTATGTAAAGATGTCTCTGAGTCTTATGGATTTAAAGGGAAGAAAAAGAATCAGACGATGCCGAGAGATATGGGGATAAAGGGAAGAAGGGAAAGAAGTGTTTTCCCACATGTGATAACTATGGAAATAATCACTCTGGTAAATTCTTAAAGGGAATGGGTGTTTGCTAAAAGTGTGGAGAAAAAGGAAACCAAGATCATGATTACAAGGGTAAGAAAATGGTTCCCAATGTACAATGCTTCAATTTAAAGGAGATGATACACTGTGAACCAATGTCCCAATCATCAAAGGAATATACCCCAAATGATGATTTTGGATAATGAGAAAGTTATAATGCTATCACAGATGAAGTAGAATGATTAATATGCCTAGTCAAGAATCATTCCATTTGTATATTTTTTCAGTAATGTACTGGTTGTATGAATTATGAGATATATAAGGATTGTACTACAATACTCTTTCATTAAGGATTTGAGTTCATATGATGAATGATACAAAGGAAAAGTGATTCAGTGGAAAGTTAAAATTTTTAGAAAAAAACATGATTGAGGGAAATACAACCCTTAATATATAACTGATGTTGAGATAATGATGAATAAATTATTGATTCAGATAAGTATTGACTACCTTGGAACTGATTATTGACTTGTCGAGAAGTGGTCTATGATATCATCAATGAAGTTTACAACACTTTTGGATTTAAGGAATATATCCAATAACATGTATCTTACTTAAGGAATATGGAAGAATGCATGTTTCTAATATGGTTTTTATGGTAATTCAAGTTGTTATGATATTTCAATAGGATACATGATGAAGTTATTCACATGTTTGGAATGTGAATTTTAGAGCTACTTCTTGTTGATTAAGGGTTAGTGATAAGTTCATCTTGGAAATTTAGAGGACTTCATTATAATGTGTTGAATCATTATATTTTGGAATTTTCTTAACCATTTATGAAATGGTTTAAGTTGATCATTGTATGAGCTTTTAGAGGTTAATTTATTGCTTCACCAAATGGCTTAATCCATGTTATGTGATGAGGTATAGATAGTTAAACTCTAATAAAAGGATTGGTTTATGTATATTTATACTCTTATAGAGTGGAATAATTCATCAAATCAATGAAAATAGCCTTAAATAAAATTTTTTCATATTATCATAATCATTGATAATGCATTTTTTTAGTTTATAGTTTTTTAGTAATCAACATTTATCGGAACATGTCCTCTATCATGTTCCATCAGAACTTCATTGTAAGATTTTTCTTCCATGTCTAGTTTTTTTCTTCCAACTAATGTCACCTCATTCGAAATCATACTTTTTGGGGTGAATACCTCATCTCCATTAACTTTTTTATGAGGATATTTTATTAACCCTATTTCCGATGTGGGTTTCTATAAGGGAATTTTAAAGTATCAACCATTAACTTTCAAAGTTCAATTTCAAATTTTGAGGATGAAATTTTTGTAAGGAGGGGATAATGTAACACCCCATAAATTTACAAATAGATTTATTATATAATTCGTGGATCACTCAGTCTCTAAAAACACCACTTTTTATAGCCTATCCAAGTAAAAAGAAGTTTGTCACTTTTGTGAGGTGAATTTCAACAATCTAACATACACAGTTGCGATAAGTTATTTGGAGTTTGATAAGAAAAACTTAATTTTTGGTGAATAGTAACCTACCCTTATGAATAGTGATATACCCTAATGAATAGTAACCTTACCTATGATAGTATATAAATAATATTCAAGTTAGAGTAAGATATACCTATGTTTTGGAATAAGTAAATAAATGTTTTAAAACTGTTTTTTAGAATAAATTATGATTTTAATTAAATATTAAAGTAATCATATTTAGAAAATTATTTTCGAAAAATGGACTTCATTTTTGGATTCTACACATCGAAAAATGGTTGGGGTTAATTTTTGGGATTGTTTTGAAATACTTGAATTTTTGATGAATAGTGAAATACCATAATTTACAAAATAAGATAAATACACTAATTATAGAGTCATGTATGATGTTTTTCTGATGTAAGAACAATTGATTCGGATTCACATGATAAAATTACTATTCTTGGTCATGTAAGACTCACTATTCCTTATCTTTTGGAGAAATAATAAATTAATGAATATAAAATTGAGAAATCCCCTCTCACCTCCACTATAAAACCCCCCCATCAGTCCCTCTTATCTTTACTCCTCTCAAGACTTGTGCCTTCTCCAAATTCTATCCGAATATTCTCCCAACTTCCTCTCCCACGTTCAAAAATCCTTGTTCTCATAAAAAGACCAAAACCTCTCCCTTAAAGAGGCTCTCAGGGAAGTTTGGTTCAAGAGGTAAATTCCTCTTTTCAATTCTTTGTCTTTACTTTCAAGTTCATTTTTTTATTTTTCTATTATTACCTCTCCTTATCCAAATTTTGTGATGAATCTAGTAACTTAAATTTACTAGAATGCTGTCATGATAATGAAATAAGTTATCATCATCTCTTCCTTTTACCTTCTTTTATACTAATAGCAAGAACACCCCCAGCTACCCGCGCCGGCGTGCCTCAAACCAGCCGCATCGCCTGGCCCCCCGTCCGCTCGCCATGCCACCTCCCGTTACCACGCACCCGACCCCATGCCGCCGCACATCAAGAACTAGTTGGTGGTGGGTCCGGACTTGTTCGTAGTCCGTACCCACCACATTAGTAGTTCAAATAAACACCCAACAGAATATTCTTCTATGCTCAGGGGAAAGAATCACATAAAATTAAATAAACAAAACCCCCTACCTCGAAATTGACGTCGCACGTCGTCGATTCGCGGAAGATGGACGTCACGGTAGTCGGGCGTCGTGGAAGAACGGTGTCATACCGTCAACATTGGAGTAAGAGTTGTTGACATAACCGACACTTTCCCATGGTAGTGTCTCCTCTCTTAACGTGGAGGAAGAAGAAGGTTAGAGAAAGAAATGTTTCCGGTTCTTCGAGTCATGGAGCGTTCTTCGCGTTCTTCGTGGTAGAACTCTCCCTTTCAATATCTCCAACGTGCTCCCAACACCGCAAGTGCCAAAACAAAATAATAGCCTGATCTATTATTTTATTCTCCCATGATATAACATTTATACCAAATTCAAATTAATTCGAAAAGACTATTGAATTAATTATGGCATTTGAGTTGGCAACTTTAATGGAAGGGAGATGGAAAGGCTCCACATAATTAATGAGAGGTGTTGTCAAAATAAATAAAGGGAGTGTTAAAGGGGGGTTTAAGGGAGGTGAACGGTTAGGTCTCGTGTGGGTCCCACATCACAAATATCCTCCCATGGGAGGTTATGTGGGGTGTGGGCCCCACCCCTAACTTCCTCTTAGAGGATATAACCACCCAAATAAATAAAATGGTGCACAACCATTTTATTTATTTATTTTTTACAAATCCCCAAAAATTAACCTTCAACCCGCATAAAATGCAACTGCAGTAAAGGTCCTCTTAAGTGAATACCGGTGCTGCGAGTTCATCGGTGTCCTCAGATTTCAATTCCGAGCACCGGTTCAAAAGTTATAAAATTCTGAACGTACGTTTACTGAACGTATCCGAAAAAAAGTTTGGAAAATTAATATCAGTCACCCTCAACCCACTGCGGTCATGGTTAGGCTCTTCCTAGGTGAAACACGCCCCAAAGAACCCAACGGTACTCTCATATTTTCAATCCGAGTTACCATTTAGAAGTTATGAGTTTTACAATAAAATAATTGTCATTTAATTATTTTATTTGCGGACAAAAAATAACTTTTTCTGGTGGATCTCGCTGGCCAAAGTTAGTATCTGCTTAAATAAATCATGCCCTCACGAGTTCAGCGGTGGTCTCAGATTTTTAATCTGATCTACCATTTTTTGAGTTATAAGCATTTGAAAAATAAAATAATTTATTTAATTATTTTATTTATGGTTAAGCCATTTTTGGGATTTCTGATAGGAGGCCCGTGCTGACTAAAATTAAGTCGCGCCTAGGGTAATCCCGCCATCCTGAGTGCAACAGTGCCCTCGGATTTATGATCCGAGAAACCGTTCAAGAGTTATTCCACTTTTTCAGGAAAACTGCTTACGCACGTTAATTTAATCTTAACAAAACTTCAACGGATCATTCCGGGCACTCCGGGCCTCGGAATCAGGCGCCGTCAGAAACCATAGACTCATAAAATTCCAAAGTATTTATGAAAAAAAAATTCCTTGAAATTTACGGGCTTTTACATTACTCCCACCTCAGGGATTTACGTCCCCGTAAGGCTTCAACACACACTAGGGGAAACAAAAGTGGTATTGAGCACGCATCTGAGCCTTCCGCTCCCATGTGCCCTCCTAGAGGTTACTGTGCTACCTGGGGTTTCCTTTTCTCCGACCAAGGAAAACCCATCCCATCATTATAAGTAAACCACAACCTTTTTCCTAATACTGTCAATACGTGTATAAACTAGGGTTGCCCAGTCCATACCCAAACTAACGTCATAAGGCCTCGATGCTGCCACCAAGAGGTTCCAACCGAAACTCTCACCTCAAGGGTCAGATCACACCTGTCATAGTAAGTGTGTTTATCGATTCTCCTCTCAAAGGTATCTCCAGACGTGAGGGTCAAGTCGACGGTTTTAACCGGAAACTCTAGGTCTGGGATAAGATTCGTGGAAGGAAGTAATGATTGGTACCTATGTCTATTGATATGGTAGCTCATAGTAGACACAGACTGTACCTCAAATCATTCTTAGAGCCCTTGGGTAACACTCCGTGACCGCATGCAGCTATTCTCTTCCCCTGCCCTTCAGTTCCCTAAGCTTGGCGGGGACTATAAAGGCGGGTGGTTGTAACATGTCGAAATTTACACCACCTCATGCTGCTCTCTAAGCTCTGCTTCCACGCCTGCTGCTCTACAGATTCATCTGTCCTTAACACTTCCTATTCTTGAAACATTTTACATGCCCAAGTCTCTGAGACTGGTGCCAGTTCGTATCTTCCCACTGCTAACATTCACTGGCTAAAACCGATCTTCCAAAGAACATTCAAGCACAAAGGTTCTCTCTAGCCCCCTAACATAAGTAGGAACACATAGAGGAAAGAGTGCTTACTTGGATATCCTTAAACACACCTCGCTCAGAGGTCCGAGATCTAAAGAACTGATCATATCGTAGTCATAAAGTACCAAGAATGATCGGTACACCTCGAATAATACTCAGCTACGGACATGTCATCCTGCTGAAGCTGTATAAGCTCTAGAAAACTCTCAAACACCTCCTCAAGCCAGTCCTCAGCCACCAATGAGTCGGGATCGCCTCAGAACTTGAGGGGTATATGATGCTAAACATGTGTAAGGCACTAAGCCTACATTAACCCCCTACTGGTACTTCTAGTTGTAACTGTGGACCAAAAGGTAGTGGTATAGCTGGCACACTACCCGAAGGTATTATCTCAGGCATCAGTCCATGTACCGAAGCCTCATCACTATGCGGACCAAACTCATGGTCACTCACTGGTAAACACCAGTAGTTAAGATCACTATATTCTCTACTAGATCTAAACTAGGTGTAGAACTCTAGAAATCGCCTCCATCCAGTCCACTGCTACCTGGGAATCTACCTCACCTCGTAACATCAGAGGCCTTTGCTGCTGGAACTCGTGTAACGCGCTTTGTCAGCGTGCACCGTCTGCTAGTACGGCTGGTGGAATCTGCTGCCTAACGGGTGGTGGTGCTGTTGGTACACCACCCGAAGGATCCAACATAGAAAGAGGTCCCTGCACCGGAGCCTCATCGCTCGGTGAGCCGTCATTGAGTACTCTCTCAGAAACTCCAACTGACTATCTGCGTGGAGACATCTTGAACAGATGCGACATGGTCAAATGATTTAAACCTGGTGAACTGACCTGGTTTGAGTTGAATTAAAGAAAACTTTTGAAACACACACGCAATCAGTGTTTTCATGCACTATGTTGGAAATCAGTAGTCAGGGTCCTGGTGTACGGATATGTCAGCTGCCGCACCAACACTGGACTCCCTGAACTGAAAACCACACTTAGTACCCTTAACACATTTGCTTCACAGAAAGAAAATATCAGAGTCCTACGTTATGCGGTAGAACCGACTCCTTTGATACCAATTTGTCACGACCCGTCCTTGTGGCCCGTGTCGTGACTACCCCAAGCCCGCCATCCATAGGCCAGGGGCTGACGACTAGCACCAAAGGTGTAAATCCTAATAAAAAGGGAAGGCATTGACTTTATAAAAGTAAACAACACAATAGAGTACAAGAGGAAGCAAAAACTAAGTAAAGCAGTAAACAAGTGTGCTGGAAATACAAAGGGGCCAGAAATACAAGCCCAATAGAAAGGTACAACTACAACTGAAAGTAAAGTACAACTCAAAGGACAACAGCTGAAAGGTGACAAGCAGCTCCTGGATTGTCCACCACGGATCCTACCTGGAGGGTAGGTATATATGTCCTCCACAACACTCCGCGTTCGACCGTCCATCCGTCCGTCTCCTCCGGGTACCGACTCATCGTGAGATCCACCTCCGGGTACCGTCCAGCTCAACAAGCCTCAACTACGATCAGTGCTGTCTATCATCTGCAACCAACACAACGATGTGCAGGTGTATCCCGTGAAGGGGTGAGTATAACGATACTCAGTAGGGACCCCGAGACCCTCAAGGTCTCACTAAATCCAACAAGGATAAACCACAAAGAAAGATCTCAACGGATAACCTTTACTTAGGTGTATGCCCTTACAGACACCTAAGTTATCAAGTAACCCATCTAAATCATGAGGAAACACAAAGGTTATGAAGTCAAAGGATAACCACTACTTAAATATATTCCCATACATATACCAAAGTTATCAAGTGACCCATCTCAATCATAAGGTAAACACAAAAGTCATTGATTTAGCTCAAACCAGGATTTTCATTATCGAAACCGTAACTACTGAAGAGCTCCGTCTCTGAAGAGTACAATGATCCTGTCACGACTCCGAGGTACTTCTCACTAACCTAAGACTACTGAGGTAATCCTCTTGTCGAGTACCACGGGTCAGCCACCTCACAAAGTAGTGCTCCTCCGCCATGGGTCTGCCACCTCACACAGTAGTGCTCCCCCTCATAGCCTACAAAGGTACTCTTCCTGTTGAGTATCTCGGGTCTGCCACCTCACAAAGTAGTGCTCCTGCGCCATGGGTCTGCCACCTCACAAAGTAGTGCTCCCCACTAGGCTATGCAAGTCACTCCGAATCTAATCGAACAAGCAGTCATCAGGTCTCAGCCAGCTACACGGTCTCCGTACTCCGTACGCTCGTCTCCGGGAGGGTCTGCTCCACGAGCTACAGGTCGATACTCCAAGTATCACAAAGTCCCACGAGGAAGTATCTCAAAGGACCGCCTCATCATAGGGGTCTCAATGCAACAGACGGTGCATCAATCGGACGCCTGGTCTGTGAGTTATTAGCCTTTTCGTCCCAAGGGCCCGGTTGGTTTCGTGTACGAACCAACCCGATCGTATCTCAACTGTACCCCAAACTCACATAGGGTATACTCATAGGGACCGTTTCTCAATGTGATCACCAACGCCGCTAACGATTCGTCAAACAGACGTCCGGTCTAAAAGTTATCAGCTTTTCTGTTCGAGGGGCCCGGTTGGATTTCGGGTACAATCCAACCCGACCATACTCCAAATGCATCAAAACCTCGAGTGGAGTAATCCAAAAGGTCCGTCTCACTAAGAGGAGACCAACAAATTCGACGACACGTCAATCGGATGTCTGATCCTTAAGTTATAAGCATTTCCGCTCCGAGGGCCCGATTGGTTTTGGGTTCAAACCAACCCGGCTATACTTCAAATGACACCAGTTAACCAAACTAGTCACACCATTGAGATCCATATGAAAAAACACACGAGATGGACTACCCATTGTCCAAAACGGATAGCCGGTGAAAAAGTTGCATTTCACCGCAACACGCGCGAACCGGGGCCCATGGGGCCCACACCTCGACCTCAACTTAAATATCCAAAATTGGTCTTGAAACATCCGTCTTAATTCCACGGTCGCAACCTCGCAGACGGTTTGACATTCCGACACCGTATGAGAGAGATATGTCTGATATAAGATCCCCTAATAATAATAATAATATTATTATTCGGTGTTTCGTGGGCCAGAGCCACGAACTAGAATTTAGTATTCAACATTAGACTTGAATCGACCATATTGATGTCAGGATTACATCGCCACTAACGGCAAGCCAATCAGACATCGCACACATGAGTTATGGCGGGTTAGAGATTTAATAATAATATTAAATCTATTATTTTCCAAGCGCTTTGGGTACCCGATCCAAAAACCCGAAAAAGAAATCCAATATTAGACTCATAAATTCCGTATCGAAGTCATGGTCACACTGCCGCAGATGGTTCGTGAAACCGAGGTCGCACGAAGAAGATACAGTCAAACAATGTTTTATCAACAAAATTAATAATAACAATATTTTATTATTATTGTTAATTATTTACTTATTTATCTTTCTAACTCCAAAATCAATCACGATTTTGGACTCCTTGCATGCTGGAATTCATCCCCAAAACCCCTATTTATCATTTATTTCTCTTTTGATTTTATCCCCACTATTATCTTATAAATCATCTCTCTCTCCAATCTCATTTACTCTTCCATGATTATGTTCTCCCAATTAGCGCCCCAATCACCCGGCCTCCTTCCACATGACCATAACCGCCACCACCTTTGCCTGCCCTCCGCGCCGCCGCACCGCCCCCAGCTACCCACGCCGGCGCACCTTAAACCAGCCGCATCGCCTGGCCCCCCGTCTGCTCACCGTGCCACCTCCCGTTACCACTCACCCGACCCCATGCCGTCGCACATCAAGAACTAGTTGGCGGTGGGTCCGGACTTGTTCGTAGTCCATACCCACCACATTAGTAGTTTGAATAAACACCCAAAAAAATATTCTTCTATGCTCGAGGGAAAGAATCACATAAACTTAAATAAACAAAAACCCCTTACCTCGAAATTGACGTCGCACGTCGTCGAGTCGCGGAAGATGGATGTCACGGTAGTCGGGCGTCGTGGAAGAACGGTGTCGTACCGTCAACATTGGAGGAAGAGTTGTTGACGTAATCGACGCTTTCCCGCAGCGGTTTCTCCTCTCTTAATGTAGAGGAAGAAGAAGGTTGGAGAAAGAAATGCTTCCGGTTCTTCGAGTCAGGGAGCGTTCTTCGCGTTCTTCGTGGAAGAACTCTCCCTTTCAATATCTCCAACGTGCTCCCAACACCGCAAGTGCCAAAACAAAATAATAGCCTAAGATATTATTTTATTCTCCCGTGATATAACCTTGCTATCAAATTCAAATTAATTCAAAAAGACTATTGAATTAATTATGACATTTGAGTTGGCAACTTTAATGGAAGGGAGATGGAAATGCTCCACATAATTAATGGGAGGTGTTGTTAAAATAAATAAAGGGAGTGTTAAAGGGGGGTTTAAGGGAGGTGAAGGGTTAGGACTCGTGTGGGTCCCACCCCACAAATATCCTCCCATGGGAGGTTATGTGGGGTGTGGGACCCACCCTTAACTTCCTCTTAGATGATATAACCACCCAAATAAATAAAATGGTGCACAACCATTTTTTTTTTACAAATTCCCAAAAATTAACTTTCAACCCGCATAAAAGGAAACTGCAGTAAAGGTCCCCTTAAGTGAATACCAGTGCTGCGAGTTCATCGGTGTCCACAGATTTCAATTCCGAGCACCGGTTCAAAAGTTATAAAATTCTGAACGTACGTTTACTGAACGTATCCAAAAAAAAGTTTGGAAAATTAATATCAGTCACCCTCGACCCACTGCGGTCATGGTTAGACTCTGCCTAATTGAAAAATGCCCCAATGAACCCAATGTTACTCTCAGATTTTCAATCCGAGTTACCGTTTAGAAGTTATGAATTTTACAATAAAATAATTGTCATCTAATTATTTTATTTGCGGCCAAAAACTAACTTTTTCTAGTGGCTCGCGCCGGCCAAAGTTAGTATCTACTTAAATAAATCATGCCCTCATGAGTTCAGCAGTGGTCTCTGATTTTTAATCCGAGCTACCGTTTGTGAGTTATAAGCATTTGAAAAATAAAATAATTTATTTAATTATTCTATTTATGGTTAATCCATTTTTGGTATTTCTCATAGGAGGCCCATGCCAACTAAAATTAAGCCGTGCCTAGGGTAATACCGCCATCCTGAGCGCAACGGTGCCCTCAGATTTCTGATCCGAGCAAACATTCAAGAGTTATTCCACTTTTTCATGAAAACTGCTTACGCGCGTTAATTTAATCTTAACAAAACTTCGACGGATCATTCCGGGCAATCTGGGCCTCAAAATCAGGTGCCGTTAGAAACCATAGACTCATAAAATTCCAAAGTATTTAATAAAAAAAATCCTTGAGATTTCCGGGCTTTTACAGATGCATAGTGTATATAGTATGTTGGGATGTGATTATGCGATTCACAGGATGCATGGAATGTTACAGTAGCCCATGTTTATTTAGAATGGATTCCTTTTGGAAAGAGATGGCTCTGGACGTACGATGTTGGATAAGAGAAACAAACTAGTTGGGATGTGGTATTATGGTACCTTATTTGATATATGTTGGATATTATATTATTCTTGTATGTGATATATGGAGAGATATCTAGGGTGAGGCCAACAACATAACATACTTAATTAGGTGATGGTATAAATTTACTTGTTATTCACTAGGATTTAATATACATTATTTATCTTTTTTCAAAAGAGTCTCTAGGGAGGATCATATTGAGTATAAGTGTTATAATCACCCTACATTATTATAATCTATTTTTCAAGACCACAGGAGTTATTAGGTGATCAGGTTGTACATTATTAGCTTGTGGAGTTGTTTTGGTATTTTTTGGGATTTGAGGTCAGGGTTGAGATTTTTATTTTGGTACATGTAGTTTTGTTTGTAGTCACTCACATGTAGGAAATTACATTCATGTATTTGAATCCCTTTTTAGTTTAATCTTTATAAGGATTTATATGGTGATTTTATCTTATCTCTTGTTTCTCATGTTCTCTTAGAGGTAAATGAATCCCATTTATGTGTATGATATACCATTAGTGATTTTCTCCAACCCATGACCTATTAGAGATAGGATTTGGGCATCATTATCTCCATTATCTCATTTTTTCCATTTAGGGTTACCATTGGGGGGAGGGGGTCGTGACAGAGTGGTATCAAAGGTATTGTTAATAAAAAAGATGAAGTTTATAGGTAGGAACTGGTGAGGATTTCATTTTTTGGTAGGGAACTAATGTTAGCTAATATTAGTATGAGATCTAAACAAGAGAGTCTAGCTAGGACATAGATATTTAGGGCTTTTGTGATCCATTTTATATAACTTTATTTTTATAGATCCTACTAAGAAAAGTGATTCTAGTTGCAGGGTAGAGACCTAGGAAAGGATTATGTATCCTTCTTCTTTGTTACTATGTTTGAAATGGGTAGACCATGGGGTTTTAATAAACCCTAAATAAATAAATAAATAAATAAATATTAAATATTCCATATTCTAGGTTTAGGGGTCTATACTAGTTCTTCCCTTTGCAGATATGGCCTAAGGTCAACGTCCCCATCAAGTTCGCATTGAGGATGTTCAATAGGACATGCAAGAAAATAGCAACATAGTCTAGGTCAATGATGATAAATCATATAGGATGACACATTGAGAGTTTCAATTCCAGATCTATATAAGTATAAAGGATCCTTTTTATATGTACTAACATAGGATTGGTTGTAAGAGGAGGAGATAACCTTCAGTTTGATCCATCCTCAAAAGGAGAAATGGGTTTCAATGGATGTGATGATGATACATGTTGTATATAGGAAGTGGTGGTTCTTGTTCTATTTGGATCATGAGGATTCAACAGTTTCAAAAAAGAAGTTCTGGGATCAGTTCCATACATAGTTTCTTTCTTTGACCCTAAAGGCATCCAGTTTCTATGAGCTATTTTATTTCTCGTAAGAGAGTTCCAACATGTAGGAGTTTAGGATCTACTAAAATACCATTCTCTAATATGCTTCCAACCTATTTCCATATAATTCATCTAGGGAGAGAAATTTCAATAAGTATTTGAAACAAAAATACAACACCATGTTATGTGATTTATGCTTCCAATATATCTCAAAATTCTATTGAGATCAGAGGTCATATAGAGGATACTAGCTAGGACTGGATCATTGCGAGAGGTGAGTCATCAGGATTCTCTATGAATGAAGGGCTATGTTCTGTGGTTCCCATTTTCTTATATAGAATATCTTTTAGATGGACAAGGGTAGGTCTCAACCCTCATCATTTCCTTTCTTTAGGATTATATTCTCATTCCCCTTCTTATAGATCATACACATGAATTTGTGATGAGGATTTTGTCATTGGTGGGAAGAGTATCCGATGTTTTTGAGTAGGTAGTGTGGAATAGGTGTTCTAAATTAGGTTCCTTCATTGTTGTAGTTTCATCTGAGGTAGTAGTAGTAGGTTACTCTATCTATCAATCAATATATTTGAGAAAGGGATTATATAGGACAACCTTACGATTCTAATCATCCATAGAGAGTAGATCATAGCCATAGGGGTACTCGTCATTAGGGTCAGAAAGGTCATGAATCTAGTCATGGCCAATTTTATTCTTTTCAGTTGCTAATTCCCGGCAACCAAAACATCATTCTACATACTATTTTATTGTTTTATACTTTTATGCTTGGTTTTTTGATTCAAGAGCTACAAACTCCTTCATATCACCTACCCTATTTCATAATTTATTAGTTTAAGTAGTGATACTTCTAGTTCCATTGGCATTAACTATTCCAGTTAGAGGTTGAGGTTATCTGTATGATGTTTATAAAGACTATAAGCTAGTTATGAGGAAAAATCACTCTTGGGGAGACTTCCTATGTTTGTAGAAACATTCATATGACATCATCCACATTATGGACTAGAAATATTTGGTTCTAGCTATCATGGATTTTATTTGGATACATATTGTATTCCACGATACTGATGGAGAGTATGCCATGTTTGTTGGTGAGTGAGATCCTTTGATGGGTCAGAGTTATGTTTCATCCTTTTTTTCCTTTATGTTTAAGATGATGTTGATATAGTCATAGGTTCATCTGATGGTGTTTCCTAGGGTTGTTTAAGAGTACCCTGATGTATTTCCTAAGGATGTTCTAGATTTACCCCCTTGATGGGAAATAAAGTTTTCTATTAAGTTATAGTCTAGATAATCTCTGATATCAATGTCTCTATATATGATGATTGCTTATGGGTCACGAGTACTACATATTTATATAGATAATATTTTATAAAAAGGTTTTTTTGGGCGAGCATATCACCTTGGGGTGCTTTGGTATTGTTCATTGAGAAGGCGAATGGAAGTATGGATCTCTATATCAGTTATCATTTCCCAAATCTAATGACAGTGAAGAATATCTATCCTCTTACAAATATTTACTATTTATTTGATCAGGTGAAAGGTGCTAGTTTTCTCTCAAAGACCTATTTAGGGTTGGGATATTATCAAATGTGGGTGAAGGATGAGGATATATGGAATACCACTTTCTTATGTCATTATAGGCATTATGAGTTCTTTGTGATTCTATTTAGTGTGATGAATGCTCTATATTTTTTCATATTCTTTATGAATAAAACATTATGAGAGTTATAAGATTAGTTGATGTCCGTTTTCATCGATGAAATCCTTGTGTACTCCACATCTAAGGAGGTGCATTCCGAGCATCCTTGGGTAGTTTTGGGAATTATTTGTTGTCAACTTCTATTTTGGAAGCTGTTGAAGTATGATTTCTAGGATCAATTTTTTTTTACCTTGGGGACCTTCATGTCCTATTATAGAGTAGTTATTTATCCTTTAATGATTAAGGTAGTTGTTTCTTGGGTAGTCCCTAAGTCTATTTCAAAGGTATGGAGTTTACTCAGTCTTGAAGGCTATTATATGAGGTTTGTACCTGACTTCTCGTAGATTACAACTCCTATGATGCACTTGATAGAAAATGATCAAGAATTATTTCAGTCCGAATAGTGTTAGATAGATTTTGAGTATCTAAAGTAGAATTTGGTTAGATACATAGTTATTTATTTTACAAAATAAGGATTTCAATTTAATATTTTTTTGATGCTTCACATGTTTTCTTGGGTAGTGAAGGTTTAGTCATCAGATTAATTTTTCTCCCCTATTTGTTGATACTTTAAAGGTGTTGGATTGGTTTGGATTCATAAAGTATGAGATAAAACATCACCCATAGATGATCATGATACTTGATGTATTCCATGTATTATAGATTATCAGTTATATTTATGATGAATCTCACACAATTTATTTGGTAAATATGGATGTTAATGATGATGTTTCCTTTAAGGAGAATCCTATAGAAATTTAGGACTTCCAATAGAAGGTGTTGTGTGGATTTGTTATTCCCTTAGTTCATTTCTTTTGGTGACATGGGGGTATGAAGGAGAGAACTTGGTAATGTGAGTCACAAATATTCTCTTAGTATTCTAAGTTGTTTGAGGTTAATCACATCATTTTATATATGTTTTTAGGTTTTGACCTTTATATGGTTTATGCGATGGTTTATTCTTCTTTGATTCCTTGTTTATGACTATGAACTTGTTCGATAGTTATCCCCCCTGAGAGAGTGTTTAGGAAATGGTTGTTATGTTGCATGAATTTTTACCATGTTCCTCAAAGTGAAGTAGTTAATCAAATTTGATGGAGATATTATTGATAGGTAACTTGTGGGGATGCTATTCAGATGGCCTCTTTTAATTTTTTTCTCTTTAGTTTTGTTTAATTCTTGAGGAAAATAATTGTTTGATAGGTTTCTAATTTAATGGTTCATACCTTCTAAATATCCCCTTTGTGGTTTTTTGAACATTGATGGTGTCTTGGATGAGTTTTGAAGAGTTTGGTTATGTTTGGAGACCTTTCTGTCAAAAACAGTCCACACCACATCTTTTTTTCAAGTCTTGGTGGCCCTGGAGTTCTCCTATCTAAAAAAGGATAGTTGAAATGTCAATTAAGGGAATGTTTCTAGGCATGGTTCCTTGAGGGTACTCCTATCCAAAATTTCTAGAATTGAAATGGATTTTCAATCCATTTTGGATGTCGTGGTTAGGGGAAAATGACCTAGGTGTGGGAAACACACCCTATGAGAAGCTATTTTAGGATGGTGTTCCTATGTACCATCACGACCATGGTTAGGCCATGTGAATTACATAACAACATTTGGTCATTCTTTGAAACATATAAAAGGATTTTGATATTTATGGATATTTTTTGATTTTTAGGGGAAATATGTGAGGAGCTATGAGGGGTATTAAATGTATTTATAAGTTAATTTTTCACACTATTAACTGATCCATGAACCAATTATTAAATACATTTATTTTTTAGATGGCCTGGATTAATTAGGGATCAATGGATAAT
This sequence comes from Viscum album, assembly GCA_963277665.1. Lineage (NCBI taxonomy): Eukaryota > Viridiplantae > Streptophyta > Magnoliopsida > Santalales > Viscaceae > Viscum > Viscum album. The sequence goes on along the minus strand of OY728121.1, from coordinate 472,030,470 downwards.
TTTTATCCATGAAGTTTTTTTTGACACAAATTTTTTTATTAAGTGTTTCCTCTATATCCCTTGATGATCATATATAATCTCTTTGTGTATTCTAACTCAGATCTTGAAGAATAAAAAGATTTGGGTTCAAGGTAACTTTTTTCATTCTCCATCCTTCCTTCAATAATTTATCCCTTTTTGTTTGGATGTTCATTATTCTATTCCTTATATTTTGAGGCTAAAACCTAAGTGTTCATTGTTGGTGGCTTTCCAGTTTTAGGTTCTGGTGAATACTCCTTCAGTTTTAGTGGTGGTTGATCCTTGATCCCCCATTCTTATTTTAAGAATGTTGAGATTCTAAATAGAGTTAAGGGATTCATTTACTATCTTATTATTTAATGTGAAATCATAAATTTATCATGCTTAATATATTTATATAATTATCAAATTAACATTAATATAAATAAAACCATATTAAATAATGAACATTAGTTATGGTTGTAGTGATTTCAAGTGTTGTTTTACTATATATTTTTCTATCGATTTTAATGTTATCATTTTTTTTCTTCTTTTGATTAATATGTCTGTTATGTAGAAAATGGTTAATGAATATGAAATATTTAATGCTTTTTTTAAATAATTAAAGTGGCTTGTTTAAATAAAAATGCTCTTTATTATGATTTAATGGAAATCAAAGTGATGCTTGATGCATGTTTAATTGAAATCATTCTTACTTATGTTAATGGAATTTGATAAAGGATGAGAATTTGGTAATTCTTGATGATTAAATGATAAAAATGAATGTTTGAATGAAAATGTTCTTACTTATAGTTTAAGGAAACTGGTAGTTATTCTTATAAATGCTTAATTGATCAATTGATTTTAATATATGATGCCTTAGGTTACTTACAGTTATATCTTGTGATGAATGAATTGGTTAATACAAGACAATAATTAACCAACTATTGATAAAGATAATTGTTTGGGGATGATCGATCTTATTTACTTGTGAAGGATAAAATCCATGGTTTTTAGGGACATGATTCCATATTGACTTTTATTTTTTTCTTTCCACCTCATGTGATTTATCTAAATGTGATTATTTTTATGCAGTGATGTGTGTGCCTAAGATGGATGATGGTTTATGAGACATGGGTGGGGAGGACTAGCTTTTTGGCATCAGTTGGCACCATTTACGATTTAATGGATTCATGGTGATATGCATGGTGGTGTCAGGTATGGAACCAAGAATGATAGAATAGGTCAAAGCTGGTTATTCTCATTATTGTACTAAAAGACGATATGATTTATTATTATTGAATCATATTTGATGGTTATATGGTTGATTTGATTCTTTAACTGCATTTCTTTCCCTGCCACTTGAAGTAGAAGGTTATACATAGTTCATGCATCTCTTTTATTGTATCTTAGAAAGAGTCATAGATTAACTAGAATAATGGAATGACAATGAATGTTAATTTTTTTTAAACCACCAGGTTGATGTTTTTTAGAATACAAATGATGATAATCTTTAGAAACTATGGAATCCGTTGGTTTATGCCTGAAGGGAATGACATCAATTGGTTATCATATTAAAATAATAATAAATCAATGTTAATGTTTAATTTAAATAATTAGTGTAATATAGAATGTTTAATATAATGAAATAAATGAAATATTTCTTGAATGTTTTATATCTAGTTCATAGTGGTGGAAACTAGGTGTGTGAGTGACAATAGCTACAATTGAGCCAAATACTAGGTTGATTCCTAGAGTGTGGTTGCGAGCTATATATATATATTCTATATATTATGTGATTTCATATGCTACCCCACCCTTGTTAGTAGGGATCCTAAAACCTAGTGGACACTAGGAGGTTGTTTTCCCTAATATCTAGGTTGGTGAGGAATAGATGGTTGACTATCCCCTTTTACCCAACTCTCTTCTTCTGTTAGTGTAATGTGCTGGTATTCATGGTAATTACCTTTCACATATATATGTGTGTAGAGTTTTGTAATGGATTTTGGTTATTTTACCCACATCTTTCTCCGCATATAGTATCATATAGATTATTATAGGAATTTCGTGTATGGGATATGATGTATTGAGGTATAATACTCGATATATGGGTTATGGTGTATCCTAGATACAACTATATAACTATTTAGAGGTCTTCCATGAGACGATGAGACGATGTGATGCACAGGGTGCATAGTATGTGGGAATGAGCTTATGTGATGCATAGGGTGCATGGAATGTTACAGTGGCCCAGGTTTCTTCAGGCTAGATTCCTTTTTTAGAGAGACGGATCAGGAAGTGTGATGTCGGGGAAGAGTATAAAACCAGCAGGGAAGTGGTAGTAGGGTACCTTTTTTGATATATATTGGATATTATATTATTATTTTATATGATACTTGGTCAGAAATCCATGGAGAGGATATGAACATAGAATACCTGAATAACTGATGAGCTAGATTCACATGTTATCCATTGGGGTTTAGTATGCCTTGTTCATTTTTTCCCAGGAGGCTTCAAGGAGGATCCTACTCAATATACATGTTATGCTCACCCTACATCTTTATAAACTATTTTTTAGGACTGAAGGAGCTAGTTGTTGATCGAGATGAACATTACAAGCTCATGGAGTTCTTCCGGTGCTCTTTGGGTTTTGAGGTCATTTTTGAGGTTTTTCTTTTGATACTTGTAGTTTGTTTTATAGTTGTTTAGTTGTATGACATTACATGCATGTATTGGAATCACTCTTTACCTCTCTCTTGAGTAGGATTTTTATGGTGGTTTTATCTTATTTCTCATTCCTCATGTTCACTTAGAGGGTAATGCCTTTCATTTTTGTGTATGATATACCTTCAGTGCTTTTCACCAACCCATGGCCTATTGAAGGTGGGATTTGAGAATCATTATCTCCCTTCCCTTATTGTCAGCCCAGGAGTAACACCTTTTGGGGGAGGGGTTCATGAAATATATGATCTATGATGAATAAATTCCCATCGAAATGGATATATATTGTTTAACAAGGACCATGAATCAATTAAAAATTCCCAAAGACTAGTGCATCTCAATACCATAAAGATGAATAAAGTTCTTCAAATGTTTTAGGGTACATTCCAATTATTCCATGGTTTATTCTCTTATATGTAAGTGAGGAAATTGTGATACAATTTACGTATCATAAAAACACAAGAAATAAAGAATGGAAACTTCATCACCAAGTAGAATATCCTTAGTGAAAGAAAAACAATCATGAGTATCTTAAATTTGAAAATGAGCTAATAAACCTTCATCTTATGCTATCTTTAGATAGATTGAATCCTTTTGTTTTACAAAGTTTCACTCATAGTAAACTACCAATTTTGAAGGTAAATTATGACTTTCCACTATAGTTATTCATAAATAGAAAATGAATTATATTATATCTACTTATATTAGGAACAAAGAAACCAGGTCATGATATTTATTTTTTTGATCGATTGATCAATAATTTGAAACTAATGTAGGATTCAGGTGTTTAGTTATATAATGATTACATAAATGAAAATTTCACATTGAGATCCATGTTGTATGGGATGATAAATGAATTTCCTACTTCAGGAAAAATTTCAAGATATAAAATTAATGTAACTCAAGGATGTCCCATTTTTGAGAATAGTATACACTTAGTTAGGTTGAAACATTCATTGAAGATTGTGTTTCTAGCTCATTATATATTTCTACATCGATGAAATAAATACTAATATTGGATAACATCATTTTTGGGAATTCATAATAAGGTATAACATCGTCTCCACTAACATGTGATCATATTTTGGAGAAAGTAAAGTATATGTCCACCTATTTTGGTAAAAATTATTTGAAAAAACTTATAAAAACCGGTTAGAAAAAGTGATCAGTTTTTTTAATTATTGTATTGGAATTTTTTATACATAATTCATTTTATGGATGTAACGCATGTGAAAAAATGTATGTGATAGTGGAATTGGAATGTTATTAAATGTTCTAAAAAAACAAAGGGTAGAATTAATGATACTTTGGACATGATTAACATGGGGATATGAAAATATTTAGTGCCAAATAAGGGTGAAATGTAGACTTTTATTCCACTAATTACTTACACTCTTTCTAGGAAAGAGAGATATTAGTATTCCTCTTCCTAAATGATATAAAGGTTCCAAAAATGAATTCATAAAATATCTAGAATATCATGTCAATGACTGATTTTATGTTTAAAGGACTGAAATCACATGACTTCCATTTTTTAATGAATGATCTAATAATTTTAGATTTATGTTGCATTTTTCATAAAAATGACCATCATGAATTAACCGAGTGTTGTTTCTTTTTCAAAGTGATTTGAATTAAAGTTATGAACCTAATGAAATGGATAACTATATAATAAGAAATTTATATCATATTATGTGAGTTGCAATGTTCTTTCCACCATAATTCATTGATACGATGGTTCATTTTATGGTTCAATTGGTTAGTGAGATCCTGATTTGTGGTCCTATACATTATAGATTAGTACACCCCATTAAATAGTTTATAAATATTTTATAAGGGTATAATTTTTTTTAATTCATATAGAAGGTTTTATTATGGAGTGATATACTATTGAGTAAGACATTGAATTATAAACTGAATACCTCTTTAATGTGTAATGAATTTTCCTTCCAAAATCTCATCACAACGGGTGACTCATGGGTGAAAGAATCTCCTAAATTGATATTGTCTCAATTATAATTACCAAGTGGGAGTAGGATCACATTTACATTTTATATAACACTTTTGAGATTATTCCATATGTTTCAACCTAAAAAGTAATTATTTGGCATTTAATTCCATCAAGTGATGAAAGAGGGATATAAAATACACATAATCAACAATTTATATGAGGGTATCAAGAATATATTTTAAATAATTCAACTAAAAATATTATTTTAATTTTAGAATAGATTTAATTTCTAGATAGAGGATCAAGTGTGTACATAATATCTTATAATGATACGTAATTAATGGTTATACATTCTATACAAAGGAACATGATGAATGAAGTACCATGTAAAATAGTGGAGTTACTCTTGTGGATTAAGTGATGAATATATCTAGTACCAAGGATAGAAATCCAATTTATGTTAATATGTATCACTTTGGAATCATCAAAAAAATATTACAGTTGGATTATACAACATTTCAAGGGATGATTTTTCAATGAAAGTGGGTTGATAATAGAAGTGAAATTAGAATAAATTAATTAGTATTTGTTAATGTAGATTTTAGTAAGGAGTGGTAAAAGGTAAAACATTCATATTACATCATAGGTAGTATATATATTTTATATCCTAGATCCTATAAACAGAAAGCGGTAAATTGTTTTTTTATCTAGAGAAACTAATATAGGGTCATATGTGAATTCAATTAAGTATGACCATTTCATTGGTACATTACAATAACTTCATGGAAGTCCCAATATAGAATGGTTCTTGTATGTTATAGGAGACCACAATGAAGGAAAATGGATGCTCGATAGCGGGATCAAATTCCTTCAACCTTTAATTGAAAAAGGGAGTTAAACAATAGGGTTATATTTTTTAGTATACATTGCCTTACTGAATAGTAATATTTGTTCAATAATTCATTTACATATTATAAATTAAATGTTCAACCAATTTTGTAGATAATGGTTTCTCCACATATCAATTCTTATTATATTTAGGAACAAAAAGTTTCTCAACTTGTTGATGCTACCAATCTAGAGTAACAACAGGTTTATCTAAAAGTTGATACTACCAATCCTGAGGAATAATATTTTGTTTATGTTGAAAATGAGGAAATGTTTGAAGGTGAACAACCTCTGTCTCAAAAAAAGGATCATCGTAGCATGACGATGTTAAGAAAAATTATTAATGTGAGAAGAAAATAATTCAAATTAAAGGATGGATAGAATGAACATGTCCATCCTATTAACCCCCACAAATTAATTTTTATTAATTACATTGGGGTAACTACTTGAATGTATGTACTGAATAATGTAGATACATGGAACAATGTTTTTCCCATGATTAAGGTACTAATTTTGGAATATATTAGGGTAAAATTTTGATATAATTTCTTTATTTTAATAAAAAAATAAAATATTGAAACAATTGGCCCCGATGTTGCATTTGTTTTTAGTAACATATCAATATGTGTTTGGTAAGCTGATGATGATAAGTTGTGATGCTTGGATAATTTTTATAGACTCATAGCATTGGATATCGCACTTGAGAAATTATTAATGTTACAACTCTAAATATTGTTTGTACTGATATTTAGTTTTCAAGACATGTGTCAAAGGATGACACATTGTTTACAATAATGTTTTGAATATTAAATAAGACCATGAAATATGAATTTCATATTTGAGGATGTGAAGAAGAATTTAGAAAAGTGAAGGTCATGCAATATGAATTTCATTTGCACAAATTAAAGGGGAAAAGATGATTGATAAGTTGTCTTGGTATTCTTATTGAGGAATAATGCATTCTATTATATACTTATTTTTTAACTGTGTATTTTTATGGGATTATTTTAAAAATATGGCCAACCCCATAGAATCCAAGGTGATCCTCAACTTCCCATGTAGGATCCATAAGGTCAACCATACCCGAAGGAAGGTATCCCTAGACAACCAGAATGTAGCAGGGACATGTGTAAGACCAAGGTAGGCTTGTGTATAGGGCCTGTAAAGCACACGCCTAAAGGCATGCATGGATTGGGCCAATGTCCCACAGGAGAAGCGGTGCCCCCATGTAGATCTACATGATGATAGGGGAGGGGGATTTCTGGGCACTTCAAGTGACAGTTGATTAGTATACCATGATCCAACTAAAGGAGGTTTCAATGTGGACTATGGGTAAAGAGGGTTACTATTCCTACACTTAAAAACATATGGAAATTTCTCATGTTGTTGGATTGAGTTTATCTGCACCATCTAATCAACTGATGGATTTTTTTCTTCTTTTGAACTCCTCAATGAAAAACAGTACACTAGAACTAAGGTCAAGCCTACCATTAATGACTCATGACATATTTAAAGACCTCACTAGTGGAATTAGGATCATCTTCTCATCTCGATATCATGCGTGCAATTACATTTTTCATGCATGAGATAAAACAAAGAAAATGAACTATGAATGAATTGAAAATGATTGTTATAAGAGGCTATTTGGTTGTGAGGGAGTATGAGATTTAGGATAAATAAGGAGCATGCGATTCTCATTGAATGCACATGATCACCATGAAGAACATCATGAACTTGGAAAGATTATACACCATGTTTTTCAGTGTATATTTGAGATATCTCTAAATGAATTAGGTGTGACAAATATGTTTTGACAAGACATATAATTCAGAGTCTCTACATAGATTAAAACATGGATCTACGAAAATGGAATCTACTTATAAATATAGAGATCCTAAGATAGATAATTGTTGGTGATACATTGATAAAACATTCATTTTTTTGGGAGAAAAAATAGAGCACTGTGATCCACTAGTTTGCGAAGGAGAATCCCTCCCACGTAGTTACTACTTTCATGAAGGAGAAGGATTCCGTGAGCATTACAAAAGTTAAAATCAATCTTTAATTACTTCACAATGAACACTGTTCTATGAAGCCACTCGGGACAACACTATAACATGTCTCCTAGTATTTTGCGAAGTTCTGATATCTGTGAATGGTTCTTGGTTTACGTGATTTGGTTGAGACATCTACAAGGAAGTGTCTCTTAAACCATGTTCTTGAAGAAGAAGACCTTGTGCGCTTAAATATACCTTTCAAACATTTAGGTTTATGCACAAGAAGTAGAATAATCTCACAACTACATAATAATAACTTGATCATTGAGGTAATGACTTTCAAAAAGGATTTTTTAAAGTAAAAACTAGGTGTGTATGAAAAGTGGATAATGTGGATACATGAATAATAAATTGATAGTGTATGTGCAAGGATACAAAGAAGAGGATAGTGGATAATGCATATAATTGAATGCATATATAGATACACATGAAAGTGAAAATTGTGATACCCAAATATTATTCACCATCAAGGAAGAGTCAAACTTTAAATTGTATAGAGAATACAATAACATAAAATATAATAGAGGAAATATACATGTGCTTGGATTTTGGATGCCATGGAATACCTACATGAAGTAAAATTGATTTGAGAACTGTGAAAGAGTTATTATTGAATAAGATATTAGTAAAGAATTTGTGTATATAATTTTCACACATCCAAGTTAGGTTGGGTATTCATCAGTAGAAAAAAAATTATAGCCTGAGCATTATTGCACTAAGTCAACTGATCAGTTATAGATGATCAGATTAATCGATCAAGACTAAAAGATCCAACTAGTGGCCATTGAAGATACATGAATATGTATATGGGAAATTCATATCCTAAAATACTTTGGAGGAATATCATAGAATCATCCTATAGAGGATCAAGAATTTTATCATATGTTAAGTCTTTCGGTTCATTCTAGGAGTAGTTGAAGTCTTCTTGTTAGAGCTAGGAGTAGAAAAAGTCTCTAGGTTAAAGCCAATGAAAAAGTCTTCCAATTGGAACTGTAATAAAAAAAGTCTCTAGATTAGATATGGATCATTTTAATCACTTGTTTTATAGTGAAGAATTCATGTTGGGGGACCAACATGTCAATGAGTAGGTCTTTGTACCAAAACCTTATAAATACTATGTGATTCTATCTATGTTAATACCATTGTACATGAAGTGAGATTAAGAGATAATATTTAGTGGATTGAGAACCATAACAGGTTTGAGAGTTTGATTTAAAAAAAAGAGATTTTTAAAAAGAAACCACTGATTCACCCATCCCCTCTCAATGGTCAATCCAGTATGGGTTAGAACAAGTGGTATTAGAGATTTGGGTTCCCTCTAAATATCCAAGAAGTATTCTGATAGATGGATAATAAAAATTCTGTCAACAACTAAGGTTTTACAAAACTTTATGGGAATAATTATCATAGTTAGAAGAATATGATGCTTCCCTATCTCATATCACTCGGTTTATAAGTGAAAGATTCTATAATAGTGTGTTTCCACCCATTTCTGACAATTTTTTCATGAAACAAAATGATAAGATAAATTTTTAATTATATTAAAAGGCTCAAAATTCAATCTTGATGTATCTAATAGAAAAGGTCTACACAAAGTTCATGGGTCTCCAAACCACTAAGGAGATTTGTGATAAACTCAGAAGCAGCTATGAATGGAATTTCAAAGTAAAGGAAGACAAACTAAAAGTTTAGAGGAGTAATTTTGAGGAAATTAAAAGTAATTATATATAAAGTATCGATAATTATTTCACTATAGTAAATGAGATAGTTAATAACCTTTGAGGATTTGGTGAGAATCTGGATGACTCTATCATTTCCAAAAAAACTAATGAGGAATTTTATAGATCTTTTTGATTTAAAAGTCTCATACTTGGAATAATGAGATGATTTATCTATTTATAGACTCTATAAAATTCTCATTGCTTATAATATGAGAAAAATTCCAGCTTTCAATAAGAAAGATAAATTTTAAATGGCCTTTGAAGCCATGAGAAATGGAAAAGTTAGAGAAGAAGAGGCAGAATAATCTAAATATTTAGATAGTGATGAGGATAATGATGAATTAAATCACATCATTTCACTTATGTAAAAATGTTTCAAGAATTGAAAATGGAATGTAAAGAATAATCTACCACCTAAATGCTTCAACTGTGGCAGCACTGGTCATTTTTCCAAGAAGTGTCTAAAGAAGAAGGTTGAAGAATTAGAATCAGAATTAGAATCAGATGATGAAAGATCACATAAACACAAATGGGATAAGAATAATAAGAAATACTATAATATCAAAAAGATAAATCTTATAAGAAAACATAATAAATATTCATCATCAACTTTCTCTTTAGATAATTAAATTAGTTTATTTTCCTAAGAAAAGAGAAGAAGTGATTCATCAAGAAGTATTAATGATGAAGAGGAATGGACAGAACTTGAATGGAAGTTAAAATAAGAATTATAATTCTTCATAGAACATATCAAATATCTCAATAAATAAATTAAGAAGCTTGAGAAAGAAAAAAATAAATTAATTTGTCAAAATAATAAGTAAGAAAAAATTCCTGTTGATGAGTAAAAGAAGGATCTAATCAAGAAATAAGTATCCTTTGTCAATGAAATCAAGTTTCACAAATTAAAAATTATTAAAAAAGATAAAATTATATGTGATCTTGAAGAAAAACTAACAACTAAAGAAGAAGAGTTATTTGAGACACAATCCATATATGTCACAGTTCAAAATGAGTTGAATATGGCCAAAGAAAATTTCAACAAATCCACTGAGATCAAGGGAGAAACTTCTCAAGATGGAGAGAAGAAAGTTAAAAGTGTACTTAATAATTTTGATGGATATTTTATTTCTAATAGTGTAGGTTTGAAAGACCAAGCTTATAATATTAGGGATAAGGAGAATGAGAGGAAATATCCTACATTTGGGGAAGAGGAAAATTTTCCAAGAAGGCTACATCCCCTAAAGTAAATACAACAACAACTCACATATGGATTCATCTAGAACTAATCTGGGATAATGAAGTTTCAAGTATTTTTTAGTGTTTTTGTAAGAATGGTAAAAGATCCTAATATTTCTAGTTCAACATGTATTTATTAGTAATGAGGAAATAATAAGGGGGAGTTTCAATGAGAATCATAGTAAAAAATATCCAAGTAAAAAACATGTGAACAGTTCTGCACCATAACTATTTAAACAAAAAAAATTCATATTTTGGAAGAAGTTTGTGGAAGATGTAATTTGTAAGGTTAAAAAGATAAGGTATGTATGAAAAGGTTAGAAGTATAAGTTTCATATTCTTTAAAATATGAGAGGTTCCAAAAGAAAACCAATGAAAAGTCATGTAAATATTTTGGGAAGACTAAAAAATTCAAGAAAGAATTCCTAGTTGTTTAGACACATCAGTTAAAACTAGATAAACAATTGGAGAATCTGAGAAACTATCTAAAAGAAATAAATTAATATTAGAAAAAGTGGTAGAAGTTTATGAAAATATATCTGCAATTTGAAACTTGAAGATCAAGAAAAATAAATTTGAAATAGTTATTCAACATAAAGATAAAGTTCAAGGGAAGAAAAAAGATTCTCAAACTGATGAGAATCAAAATAAAATAAAGATTCTAAATAAATATTCCCATGCTGATATTGGTATAAAATAATTTCCTAGATTAATAGGAATCTCTCAGTTTGAATGTCACTTTTGAAAAACCAATAGGTCACTCCTTCTCACCTTTTATTTTATGTGTTTTTAAATAACAATGTAGGGAATTGAAGGAGGTATTTGAAGATGTCACTTCTAGAAAACATGATGATATTGTACTTCATGGAGTCTACTAACTTCCATGAAGTGGAAGAAAATTGTGCATCCCTTAATGGGGAGAAACCTTGATAATGAATTGAAAACATTGGTATAAATTCAACATTAAAGGTCAATGTATTCCAATCAAACTTTCATACCTTGCTCTTAATTATATTATCTTATCAATTAAGAGGGGAGTTCTTGGTTGATGAAAAAATGAGATAAAGGGGGAGTTTTATCTTTTCATTGGGTATTTATGATTTGTTTTTTGAATTATGTGCAAGATTTATCATTCCATTGTTAAATATGGTTATTTACAACCCTTTAGATGAGAATTGAGACATTCTGAGCATGATTTCACATGCATGGTTGTTTATGGATAACATTGAAAACCTTGGTTATATCTATCTTGTTTTCTACATCGGGTTAGCCTAAGTAGACTTAGAGTTGATTAACTAAAGTCTCTTTGATAATAGAGTCATGTGATATCATCCCTCTCTCAGAGGTATTCAAGAAATAATATTCAAAGGAATAAGAACAAGTTTTTGAGAATATACCCACTTTTCCTTTTCATTTGATTGATAATAAGGGGGATAAATGTGTGAGCACACATATTGACTCCTAAAAAGTGTGCTAAATAGGTATTTAAAAAAACACAAAGGGAGAGATTATTGGGACCAATTTTTCATTTGTTGTCAATAACATGTCAATATGTGTTTGGTAAGATGATGATGATAAGTGGTGATACCTAGAGAATTGTTATGGATCCATAACATTGGATTTCACAATCAAGAAATTATTCATGTTGCAACTCTGATGATTATTTGTGCTGATCTTAAGTGTTCACGACATGTGTCAAAGGATGATAAATTATTTAAAACAATGTTTGGAAGATTAAAGAAGATCATGAAATATGAATATCATATTTCATGATGTGAATAAGAATTGAGAAAAGTGAAGGCCATGCTATATGCATTGTATTTTCATGAAGTAAAAAGGAAATTATGATTGATAATTTGGATTAGAATTATTATTCAGGAAGGCTTGTATTCTATTCTATACTTGGTTTTTAACTAAGTATTTTTTATGGGATTATTTTAAAAATATGGCAAACCCCCTGGAAGCCAAGGACACCCTCAACAAGGGGAACATGTGGGGCCCATGGGGTCAACTATTCCCAAGGGAAGGAGGCCCTATACAACTAGAAGGTGATAGGTCCATGTGTAATCCCAAGGCAGGCCCATGAATAAGGTCTGCAAATTGTATGCCTGAAGGTGTGCATGGATTGGTCCAATGTCCCACAGGAGAATTGGTTCCACTATGTGGGGAGACACAATGGTAGGGGGATGTGGATATCTGGACACCTTAGATAGTGATTGATTATTATACCACGACCTGATCAAATGAGGTTTTGATGTGGGATGTATGAAAAGTGGGTTACTATTCCTCCTCTTAAAAAACATACAGACATTTCCTGCATCATTGGGTTGAGTTCATTTGTTCTATTCAATCAACTGAGGGATCATCATCTTCCTCAAAACTCCTTGATGAAAACTAGTATTCCATAACTAAGTTTGAGATTTACTTGAATGACTCCATCTATATTTGAATACCTCACTGATGTAATGAGGACCGTCTTATCATCTTGATATCATGCATGCAATTATATTTTTCATGCACGCGATAAAACAAAGAAAATAAGCTATGGATAAACTATAAACAATATTTGCAGGGAGCCATTCATCTATGAGGGAGTTCGAGATTCAGGATAAATAAGGATAATGAAATTATTATTTCATGCATGTGATCACCACGAAGAACATCATGAACTCACAAAGATTATATGCCATGTTCTTTGGCATATATTTGAGATATCCCTGAATGAATCAGGTGTGATAAATATTTCTTGACATGACAAATAATTTGGGATTTCTATGCAGATTAAAACCCGAATATAAGGAAATGGAATCTAAATATAAATATAGAGATATTGATACCAAGAAGTGTAGATTAAACATTGAGAATGATCTTGTTTTTTTAGAGAAAAAATAGAGCACCATGATCCGCTGGTTCACAAAGGAAAATCCCTCCCACATAACTATTTATTATGCGAAGGAGGAGAATACCACGAGAATTCAAAAAGTGAAAATCACTCATGAATTGCTTTATGAATAACATTGTAACAAAAATCCACCTGGACAATTCTATAGCACATCTCCCAAGTTTTCATGAAGTTATGAGATCTGAAAATTGTTCCTAGTTTGCATGATTTTATTGAGACATCCTTAAGGTAGTGTCTCTTACACTATGTTCTCGAAGAAGCATAACTTTCGTGATTAAATATACCTTTCACATTTTTGGTTTTGTGTGCAATAAGTATAAGAATCCCACACCCACATGAGAATCACTCAAAAATTGAGGCAGTTCCTTTAGAAAAGTATTTTTGCACATAAAAATGGTGTGTGTGTGTGTGGAAAGTGGATTGTGTGTATACATGAAGAGGAACTTGATAGTGTGTGTGAAAGGATACAAAGAATTGGATAATAGAGAATGCATTCACTTGCATGCATATATAGATACACATGAAAGTGAGCGTTGTGATACCTAAATCTTTTTCACTAAAAAGGAAGAGTCAATCTTAAAATAGTATAGTGAATACAAGCACACAAAATATAATAGAGAAAATATACATGTGCTATAATTTCGGAAGCCATAGAATACATGCATGAATTGGAATTGATTTGAGAATTGTGAAAGAGTTATTATTTCATAAGATATCAGTAAATAAGTAGTGTGCACAATTTTCACACATCCAAGTGAGGTTGGGTCTTCATCAATAGAAAAAATAATTACAGCCTGATCATTATTGTATTGAGGTAACTGATCAGTTAAAGTTTATCAGATTAATTGAGCAAGACCAAAAGACCTGACGAGTTGTTATTGAAGGTACTTGAATAGGTACATGGGAAAGTCAGATCCTATAAAACTATGGAGGAACATCAATGAATTATCTTATATTAGATCAAACCTTTAATCAAAGGTGAAGTCTTTAAGTTGGTTCTAGGAGAATTTTAAGTCTTATAGTTGGATCCAAGAGTATAAGGAGTCTCTTAATTAGAGTTGTAGAAAAATTATTTCAGTTGGAACTATAAGAAAATGGAGTGTCTTTGTTGGATCCAGAGAATTATAATAAATTTTTTGATAGTGAAGAATCCATGTTGGGGGACCAATAGGAAAAGAGTAGTCTTCGTACCAAACCTTTTAAATATTATGCACTACTCTTTTTTTCACTACCACTATACATGAAGTGAGATTGGGAGATAATATTGAGTGGATCAAGAACATTAAAAAGTTCTAGAGGTTGAATTTTAAAGAAAATGGATTCATAAAAAGAAACCACTGACTCACCCCTTGCCTCTTAGTGGTCAATCCAGCCTAGGGTAGAACAAAAACATTGATTTAATCTTCATTATACCTTATAGAGTGAATTTATAATTGATGAGTATCTAATGAAAATTGTATTAATGGTCATTGGAAACAACTATATATGATTTCAAATAATTCTTATGAAGCATTATCTCAGAGATTCCAAAGTGAATTTAAACTCACACCTACCAAAAATATATGCAAATATGATAAACAAAGAAACATGGAATGCATCTATTAGAAATTGTGAGGAGGCATAATTTTAAGTATATTGTTATTGGAAATACATTACTTGGAAATAAATTTATTAATCACTTTGAGTATGAATTTTAAATTTATGAAACAAAAATTGGGTGCTAGAAATATATAGCATTCATCAAAACCAACATACCCCTATTGTTAATTTATGCACACATGACTCTAGGATGGGGTATATTGTTATTTTAAATCTTTATTAATTATTTGGTTTGAAAAAACAACACAATTATATTCTATTATTTACATGAATATTGATGAATCCAAATACAAACACACTTCTATCTCATATCATGTTCTATAGAAGGAGGATCACGTAAATAAACACATAATATTATTTAATGAAAACACACAAAGAGTATAGGAATTATCTGTACGTATGAAATAATACAAAAAAATATTCTTTAAATTAGTATTACTTAACAATGAATACTTATTTTAATATATTTTTTTATCTATATTAAACACTAGAGTCATCATCAGTTGTACCCAATAAATGACTAATTTATGTGGCCTTGAAGTGGCCATAACAATATAGCCACATCAGAGTTGTGACTTTTAGATTGTTGACTTGAATATATTTTGAGAAAAAAATGAATAAGGGGAAAAAGATAATAAAATAGATGATATGTAGGAAAAAATAAATTCTCTAGAAGAAAACCAATAGGTGGCTATCTAAGTTATTAGAAAATGTTATGGGAACATATCAAAGAGAAGAAACAACACAATGACAACTAATACATGAAGATCTTTCCCCCCAGCTTTGAGGAAATCCATTCCCCTCAAATGTATACCTTACTAGAGGTAATTTATTATATAAAAACTATTTATATGAAATGTGAATTAGGTATATACTGATACCATTCATGTAATAATATTTTATAGCGTATAAATGATCGTGATTTATATATATTAGGAACCATCGATCACCTTATTGTGAGGGGTACAATGCATAATAACAAATTATATATTATACAAAAAAAACAACTTCCAAAAGTTCATTTTGGAGTGTGGATTCATATAGCTCACAATCCCAATGCTGAGATATATATTCCCCTTGATGACTTGGGTGTTAACATGGTCGAACATTCTATTGAAACTTTCACAAAATAACTATTTGATAATGTAAAAATACATATAGGTAATGAGGTATGTCCTTTACAATTTATTTATTATGTAAAACCTTAAATAATCAATGAAAAATTCCTAAACCAAGGAATTTTATTATAGGTAGAGAAAAATGGGAAATAGAATGTTGAATCAAAATAATATAATGGAGCAACCAATCAATCGAAAAGGCATTTAAATACTACCTTTTAACTTAAAATTCAACTATTTAATTTAATAATATTACAAGTTCATAAGGATAAAATGTTCAATGATGGTGATATGACCATCATTGATTTTGTAGAAAAAATGTACAGAAATTCCATTATATACTTTCTTTGTCTTGAGAATGTAGATGATATACTCAAGCATGGATAACTAGGAGTATCAGTTATAATTGTATACATGAGGTGCATTTTCATAATATATTTTTACAATAGCCAATATACAATATTAATTATAGTTAAATACTATTCATATTTTTTTTCCAGGTGTATATATCATTACTATTTGAAGAGGAAACCATGTGAATTTTTTTTGGACTCATTAGTCCTCATATAAATTATATATAAGAAAGGTCACTGGAAGAAGAGGAAAATTTAAAAATAGTGGTCCAACTAGATGAAATTTTTAAAAATAAACTTAAAAATGATATACTCTTCTTAATACCCATGATGCAGGGGTAAAACACTATAATACAATCATATAAAATATATTTATTTACTTATTACATTTTTTAGGGAGTATTAGGGTCTCAATGAAATCAATTTGGATAATCCAATGATTTTTTTGATTCAATGCATAGATTTTGAAAAAATTGAATGAACATGATGACATTTATCAATTTTTAATACACTACATTAAACATTTTACCAAAAAACATAAAATTATATTCTTTATATTTTTTTTAATGAAAATGTATTATTATAGGGTAGTGTTTAAATATAATCAAAATAATGGTATAAGGATGGTCCATGAGAACAAGAATCCCATTTAATTCTACAACTGGATAAGTATTAGGGTATATATAATAATATTTCACTATAAAAACAAATTACTTATTTTTATCAATGTTTTTTTTCAAATATGAAATAAACTAATGGAAATGATTATGTCAATTATGTTTTCAAATTTATAAAAGATATCTCATTCCATAAAAAAACAACATCCTTGAAGAGCTATTTTTATTGATAATTACAATTTCATGTAAAATATTTAATTATAATTTATTTATATTTTTTTTCTACTAATAGAATTTTTGATAGTCCACATATTCAAAATCGGAAATATATTTTTTGAGAGATGAATTGGAAAGATACATGGTGTTAGAATGTATAAAGACACCATAAAGAGGTGACTTCATACTACTTATTTAGTTATTTTTCTCATCATTTCCTAATCTTTTTTAGTTAATTTTATTATAATTTTTATATACTAATTTTTTAGCTAATATTCAATTAGATACAAAGAAATGAATTTAGTGGGAATTGATTTTTCTTAAACCATCTTGTGTTCTATAAGATCAAAAAATGCTTGGAGAAAAATAAATTATTGAAAAATTATTTAATAAGGATAATTCACTCAGGTACTATTTGTTCTCTTTATAGAGATATTTGTTTTTTATTTGAACTTATTATGTTTAGAAATTTGTGTTTTCTGTTAAAAAATTAATCAATGTGTGTGTTTTTATTTTAAAATGATATTTTAGTTAAGAATATTTATCACTCATTTAAAACCAAGAAAACACATTCATATTGTCTTGATAAATTTGTAAAACTATCCACATGGAATTTTTGATGTGTAGGAATCAGTCACACATAAATATAGAACGCAGTATGTTCGATATCACTCAAAGTGAATATTTTTATTTAAAATTGAAATTTTAGTACAAAACATATGTCACATACTCAAGATCAAAAAAATGAACTCAGAAAATCTTGAATCTTTAAGATAATGATCCATATGTATTTTTTGATGTGTAGAAATCAACCTCATGTCAATATGACACATGGTGTGTCCAGTATTAATCAAAGTGTATATTTTTATTTAAAGTTGAAATTTTAGTTCAAAATACACATTTAAAATAAAAACCAATAAAACATTTTAATATTGTATTAAGACATTGGGAAAATGATCCATAAGTCATTTTTGATGTGTAACAAACTATTTCACCTCAATCTGATATATGATGTGAATGGTATAACTTGAAATGTCTGTTTTCAGTTTAAAAATGACATTTTAGTTAAATATGTGTGTCATAGACTTAAAACTAATAAAACCAAGTCTGATTATCTTGATGATTTTTTATAATGACACATACGTCATTTTTGATGTGAATGAATCATCCACACATAAATCTGACACACAGTGTGAATTGTATGACTCAATGTGAATGTTTTTAATTTAAAAATGTAAATTTAGTTAAAAACACGTGTTACTCAATGAAAATTAAAAAAATTCACTCATATTGTATTTATACTTTTGGAAAATAATCCATAAGTCATTTTTTATGTTTATAATCTATTTCATGTCAACATAGGGTGTGACCGGTATGACTCAAATTTTGTGTTCTTAGTTTAAAAATAAAATTTTAGTTAAAAAAAGTATATTCAATAAAAATGGAGAAAAAACCCTCATATTTTTTTAATAATGAATGAAAATTATCTATATGTTATTTTTTATGTGTATAATCAATTACACTTAAATCCCATGCACGATGTGGCTGGTATGACTCAAAGTGATTATTTTTTTAAAAAATTTACATTTTAGTTCAAAAGACACATGGAATTATGAAAACCAAGAAAACTCATTATGATTGTTTTGATAAATTAATAAAATAATCAAAAACTCATTTTTGACATGTAATAATTAGTCTCACCTCAATCTGATACACGATGTGATTGGTATGAATCAAAATATGTGTTTTCAGATTAGAAGTGAAATTTTAGTTAAAACCATTTTCCACTCACTAGAAAAAATTAAAACACACTCATATGTTCTTGTAAATTTATAAAAAATTTCAATAATTCATTTTTGATGTAATCATTCACACATTAATATAATACACAGTTTGATTGGTGTGACTCAATGTTTGAGTTTTTATATTCAAATGGTATTTTAGATAAAAACATGTATCACTCACTGAAAACCAAGAAAACACACTCAAATTTTCATGATATTTTAGGGAAACATTCTATAAATCATTATTGATATGTATTAATCATCTACACAATAATATGACACACAGTGAGACCAGTTTGACTCAAAGTGCATTTTTTATTAAAAATGACATTTTAGTTCAAAACATGCATCACATAGCCATAACCGAGAAAATTTACACATATTTACTTGATACCTTAATAAATTGATTCATAAGTCATTTTTGATGGGTGGGAATCCGTCACACATCAATCTGATACAGAGTGTGGTTGGTATGACTTAAAGTGTGTTTTTTTATTTTAAATTGACATTTTAGTTTGAAAGACACATGACATAATCAAAAACAAGAAAAAACATTCATATTGCTTAGATAATTTATAAAAATAATCAATAAGTCATATGTGACATGTAGGAATCATCATCACCTCAACATGATACATGGTGTGATCTATATGACTCAGAGTGTGTTTTTTTTCAGTTTAAAAATTCCATTTTTGTTAAAAATGAGTGCAACTCACTGAAAACTAAGAGAAAATACTCACATGGTATTGATTATATAAGGAAACAATAACTATATCATTTTTTATGTGTAGGAACATTCCACATGCCAATCTGGAACACATTATCATAGGTATGTCTCAAAGTGTATGTTTTCAATTGAAAATTACATTTTATTTAAAAACATGCAACAATCACTAAAAATCAAGAAAAATAAAGTAAAATTATCTTGATAAATTTTAATAATGATCCATATTTAAATTTTTACATGAATAAATTATCCTCGTATCAATCCAACACATAGAGTGGCCAATATGACTCAAAGTGCATGTTTTTAGTTTAAAATGACATTTTAGTTCAAAGCATGTGTCATTGACTAAAAACCAATCAAACACACCTATATTGTCTTTATACTTTATAAAAAATATACATAATTCATTTTTGATGTACAATATCAACCTCATGCCAATCCCACACACGATGCGGCTGGTATGACTCAAAGTGCATGTTTTTTTATTTAAAGTTGTCATTTTAGTTCAAAAGACACATGACATACTCAAAACTGGGAAAACACATTAATTTTTTTTGATACATTAATACAATGATCTAAAAGTCATTTGTGATATATAAGAATTAGTCACACCTTAATCCAATACATGGTTTGACTGGTATGAAATAAAATGTGTGTTTTCAATTTAAAAGTGATATTTTAGTTAAAAACATGTGTTACTCACTGAAAACTAAGAAAACACACTTGTATGGTCATGATACATTAGTAATATGATCCATAATTAATTTATGATATGTTTGATACATGATATGATTGATATGGTACAAATTCTACGTTTTTAGTTTAAAATTGAATTTTAGTTAAAAACATGTCACTTAATAAAAACCAGACAAACACACTCATATTTTTCTTATATTTTAGGAAAATTATCCATGAATATTTTTTAAAGTTTAGGAATTTTCTGCATTTCAGTATAATATACGATGTGGCTGGTATGACTTAAGGTGATTGTTTTTATTTAAAATTAACATTTTAGTTAAAAAATATCACATACTCAAAACCTAGAAAATGTAAATGGATTGTATTTATATTTTATGAAAATTATCTATATGTAATTTTAGAATTATAGGAATCATCCATTCATCTATATGATTCATGGTGTGGCCTATATGACCCAAAGTGTGTGTATTTATTTAAAATTGATATTTTAGTTTAAAAGTCATGTTAAATACTCAAAACCGAGCAAATACATTCATATTATTACCATATTTTATGAAAATGATCCTTAATTAATTTTGACGTGTAAGAATAATCCACACCTCAATATGATACATGGTGTGAATGGTATGACCCAAAATGTGTTTTTTAGTTTTAAAATGGGGTTTTAGTGAAAAACATGTTCCACACACTAGAAAAGATGAAAACATGCTCATATTGCTTTGATACTTTAGAAAAATGGTCCATAAGTTGTTTGTGATTTTTAGGAATCATCCACACAACAATCTAACACACTATGTGACCATTATGACACAAATTGTGTGTTTCTAGTTTAAAAATGTCATTTCAGTTAAAAATGTGCATCAATCACTAAAAACCATGAAAACACAATTGGAATTTTTTGATATTTTATGAAAAGGATCTATAAATCATTTTTGATGTTTAGGAATTAGTTTCATATCAATCATACACATGGTATGGCTAGTATGACTAAAATTTCATGTTTTTATTTAAGTTTAACATTTTAGTTCAAAACACACCTCAAAAACATAAAACCAGTAAAATGATTTCAGATTATTTTGATACTTTAGGGAAATGATCTATAAATCATTTTTGGAATGTAGAAATGAAATACACATTAATTTTCCATGCAATGATTCCATCATGATTTGAAGTGTATGTTTTTAGTTTAAAAGAGACATTTTATTAATTAATTGGTTTATATTTATAGTTAATTTATTTCTTTATAATATTACTAATATAAGAATTATTTTATTATATATTTTGACTTTTTTGTTCGAGATGGGGTGGTATGTTTGACAACTAGATGAATTATTAGGTTCTTTTGAGAGGTGGTCAGTATCCAAATACAATAGAACATTAATATTTTTGAATTTTTTAATGTTTGTAATAAATTTTATGTACCGATTTAATTTTACATATTTAAAATATTTGTAATAATTGTATTTTTTCTTGTATAGTGATGTAAATTTAATTGAAATTAAATTTTCTATTTACTTATGCAATATGCTATTATTTAAGTAGCACATGGTTGCATCTTGGCATTTATCAGTGCTAGAAATAGAACTGATAAACATTAACTTTATTGGAAATAAAAAATAACTGATAAATTCCCCTTTATCAGTGCTACCAGAAGAACTAATAAAGCACACAATTTATTATCATTGAACTAATGCTCATAAAGGCTCCCATTTCTCATCATTTTTATCCCTGATGAATATAACTTTTATTAGTACTATTTTTAGCACAGAAAAAAGTCACCATCTTTTAAATTCACATTCAAAATTAGTTCTTTTAGTGATAATGATGGCTATTTATAGAATTCATAAATCCAAAATCTATTGTAGTTCTTGATTTGAGATAATCATTATCATCCCTTAACTCACCCTTCAAAATGCCTAACAAACCTAACAAAACCCATTTATAACCCATTACTTCCATTCTTTACCAAAGTTTATTCCCATTATAAAAATATTATTTTTTTTCAATTCACAATAAATTTTTTCACAACTATTATAGGCATAGATCACAACACACCCCACAAGAACCATTCTAGATAAAACTCCATTTTATGACTATGGTTCATAAAAAATCCATTGATAAAACACACTTTTATATTACCTAGTTTTGATAACTAGTGAGTAACAACATCACACATTATACCCAAAATTCAAATCACAGTGTTTCAAATAAAAGGTGGGTTACATTATTACTTACTCTATAAGAAAATGGCCTGAGAACTTGATCCTATGACCGACAACCCACACCCTATCCCCCTACCACCCTAGCCACCCAAGATGGGAATTTATAATATCATTATATTTTAGTCAATAAATACCACACTATCCCGATACCCAAAATGGTACATGAAATGTTGTTTCATAATGGGTATTTTAACTAAAAACCCAAAATACCTAATCAAATATTAAATAAACAATTCCATTTAATTTTTCAATTTTCAGTCAAAATCCCATTATTGACTGTTAGAGTGAAAATTTCATATATTTTACATTGGTATTTATTATAAATAACCCCTATGGGGGGGGGGGGGTGGCTAGGAACTTCCATCTTATCCTATGGGAGTGGGTGTGTGTGTATGTGTTTCATTGTATTCTACCATTAATAAATAAATGGAATATTATTTAGAATCAAAATTTTAATTTGAGTTTCTTTTCTAATATTAAATAGAAGTATTATATTTATAAATTTAATTTAAAAACATAAAATTCATTTTGATGTGTTATAGATGTATATGTGCTCTATTATTGTAATTTTGGTCTTTTTAGTTTGATTATGGTCCAAACAACCACAAACTTAACCCCATTATTTCATCATTCATCCACCACCCAACATAGTGGGTCCAACTTCACCTTCCATTATATCTATTCAACATATCAACATCCAATAATTATTGGGAATCTTGACACTACTAAATCCTATTCCTAAGTAACGTTCAATTCCAAATCTTCCCAAGCATAGAATTAGTGCAGTTGTGAGTACACATAAGCCACTGCGTCATCCCAAATTCACCAATCCACTATCAATTTTCCTAGTGAAATATTATTAGCATCCAAGTCTCCACAATACTGAGTAATCTTTTATCCTTAATGTTCATTTCCAATTAAGTCCATTAGTTTTGTGCACCCAGTCAACACAAGCCTAAGAAATAATCATTTAACATAAATGAAGCTATACTGGAAATAGTGAACCATTTTCCTTTGGGTAACACATGTAGCTTATAAAATATAGATTAACACTGAAGACGTGCCAACACTGCATTGTTCTCAAGTTATAATGAAGATTCCAATCAGATTAGTCAATATGTTTCATCTATGAGCTTTGCAATATACAACCTTAATGTTCATTGATAATGAAGTCCATTAGTTTTGTGCACCCATTCAACACAAGCCTAATAAATAATAATTTAGAAACAATTAATCCTAAGAAATAATCATTTAGAAATAATGAAGATACACTAGATATAGTGAACCATTTTACTTTGGAAGACACACGTAGATTAGAAAATACAGATTAACACCAAAGATGTGCTAACACTGTGGAATTCTCGAGCTATAAAGAAGATACCAATCAGATCAGTCAATCTGTTTCATCCGTGATCTTTGTAATATACATCTTCTCTAATTCATAAACCCTAACATCAGTCATATAATTGATATAATGTACCTGATACGAACTATTAGGGGCTACAGTGATGTGGTAGTACCTATCCAACAACCAATATCTACTATTTTCAGCATTGGGTTTATGATTATGTATAAGAAAATTTATTAATGATAAAATAGTTGGAAATGAATGATTTGGGATAAATATGATGCAATAAAAGTAAAGATAAAAAATATATAACGTTATTCACTCCAATGTGGACCTACATGGATTATGAGAACACCTCTATAAATATTTATTACCAAATAATATAAATAGCTAGATTCCAATACACAAAAGTAGTAAAAGGACTAATGAAACTATCCAAGGATCAAATCTGTCCAGACCGAGTAGAAGTTATGAAATTTTTTGCATGGAACTTGAAATATAAATTCCTGAATAGACTCATTCTATGAAGATGAATAGAAGGATAAAATTTCTTTTAGTAAACAATAATGAAAGATAAAGGATATATAAACCTCTTATAACATTAGGTTTTAAAACTAGAACATGGAAGAAGATTGAATGGATCTCATGCTACTGATATTCTCCTTCATATAAACACATCTCTTGATGAAGGATGAATATCTCCACAAATCTCCACTAAAACCTTAGAATAGGTTCAATAACGATGGAGATGATCTTCTTAAAAAGACCTCTAGAACCTCAGATGAGATCTCTAACATAAAATGCATTTGGTTTCCCTCTACAATAATTATAAGGGATTCCTCGGTTGTCTCTCCTCTCAAACTAGTGAAAAACCAAAATGAAAACTAGGATGTAAATCCCTATCTCCAATCTATAATTCTAATCAAGATACAAAGTCATAATTAATGGAGGATAAAACAAGTATTATTTAATTTAATGGTGAATATGAGATTCCAAACATGTAGAATATCCAAAAATGAGTGGTCATTTTTAATGGATACACAAAAATGTTTTCAAATCCATGCTACATCAATAAATTCACTACTAGATTTAAAATTCACATCACACTACAAATGAGAGAGGTAAAAACACAATTAGGAAACACAATCACACACACGAAAAATCATTAGATTAGGGAAAATCAATATCCCTGGATAAATCATGGTAGAAAAATAGGATCTAAAAATAGTTAATGAAAACCTAATATAACATATTAAAAACTAAGAAAAAATTACTAAAAATTTCATGGGACAAAAAATGCATTTAAAAGATCAAATTGGAATAATTTAAATTAATCACAACCAAAAACAAATAATCCATGAATCCAATTTTATTAAAAACAGAATTTTAACATGCATTTAAATTCATAATTCTACACCTTGGTAATAAAAATAATTAAATGGGATTGTGTTCACACAAATTAGGTAACTGAATTGGGACTAAATTTATAAGACCTAAGAAATGCCTAAAAATTTACAATGAAACATACTTAGTCAAACTATCACATTCATTTTATGAAGTATGTATAATTGTGACACATACTGTCCTAATATCAATGAAATACCTAATAAAATTCAACCTATTGTCTATGTATTTTTATCTCCCATGGAAAATATGATTGTTAGAAACATGTAATGTAGAATGACTATAAAAATACATTAATATTAAAAGAAGATAGAGACATTTCATTAACTAATCCTTTATCCAAATTTCTTCTTTAATCTCCTAAATTAATGTTATGTATTCATCCTTGGTATTGGAAATGGAAACTATGGTTTGTATATTACATTTCTATAAAATAAAACAACCACATTCTAAGAATACATAACTAGTATTATATTTTTTAATATCTATATTTTTAGAATAGTAATAATCAATAATTACAAAAACATATTTACTATAATAATAATTTTTACAAAAAAATAAACAATTTAGATGACATGTACACACATCTGAGTTTCCTTTTTAATGCATGACATTGGGGATTTCCAGGACTTCCTATAAACATTATAAAGGTAAAAATAACAAAAACTATATCTGGAAAAGAGAATATCATGTAATACATTAGTAAAAATTCTTTGTTTTCATAAGGGATTTTATTCATAACATCATTATTATAATCACTCTTATGGGATTGGGATAAGGATAATTTGAAGTGCTGACCAAAAGTCACATTAACATATTTCAAATTATCCATAATTTTAACACCATTTGAGCATAAGAAGATTGGGACAAATACAATACCCAAGAGGTGTTATCCATAGTCATTTATATTCCAATAATTTTCTTTTAATTCCCTAAATCATTCATTTCAAGAGAATTAATCAATTGTATTTTTATTTTATTTATTAACCCAATGTCTTCTCATATGAAAATCATATCATCTACATATATAAGTAAATGGATAAAAACATGGTTGATAGATTTGAAATAAACATAGGCATCATATTTATTTCTACCATATACTTAGATTTTAATATGTTAATGGAATAACCTAAATCCATCTCCTTTTATGTCTAATGGGATACGACATCATTATTCGTGTGTATGGAGGACTACCGCCACATGAACCGATGTTATTCATTTTCCATCATCGCCTCTCAAAGTTTGATATAATGATGGATTCAAAGTATATATATATATATATATGATATTTTTAACATATTTATACTTTTTTAAATATTATATCATATATACTTGATTTCATTTTCATTCAATGGGGATATGATAATGTTGATCATGTGGACGATAGACTACCACCTCAGGATGCAATGTGATTCATTTTTCACTAATGCTTTACATAGAAGGTAACAATGATAATGTTAATGAATATATGTTATATAAATGTCTTAATTATTATATTAATTACATACTTATAATTTTAAAAATATAATAAATCATTTTCTATCTTACACTAAAAATGATAATGTCATTCGTGCGCATGTGTGGACTACCACCTCCATAAAGTGATGTGATTATTTTTTCATCACCAAAACACATGGATGATATATAATAATATTTAAATAATTAATATATTATTTATAATATTTTGATAATTATGGAAACATAAATTTTAATTTCCTTCTTTCTATAATGATCGTTGAAAAATATAAACTTTTCTTATGTGTATGTATGGCTTACCATCTCCACGATTGTAACATAATTCATTTTTCATAATAATATTTCATGATTGATTTTAAAAGTATAAATAAAATAAAAATATCTTATATATTTCATAATTATTATTTTGGATATGTTAAAATAATGAACTCTTTGACTATGGTCAACACACCAAAGATTTTTTGAAATAATGAACCAGACGTCCTCAAAACACCTGATGTTAACTTAACTGATTAAGTATTTGAATATTTCATTAAAAATAAATAAAATAAATGATTTAAGTATAATTTATTATACCTTTAAAAGGTTATTATGAAATCAAATAATTGATATAAGCATATTTTATAGGATTTAAATGACACACATTGTAAATCTAGACTCGATGTAAGAGTTTGTCACCTCTCTTTTACTTCTATGAGACATATGCTATATTAACCAAATATTTTTATTATGTGGTGTATATATTTCTACATTATAAATTTAATACCATGAATCCTTCCTCAATATTGGTATTTTAAGTTTCAATTTTAATTATTTCATTCAAAGGTATTTGAATTGAATGTTACCAAGTATTAAAGGGTTTCTTAAATCAATTTCATTTCATTGGGTTATAAATCTTCTTCATTGACCTTGTTATGATATGATTATCTATTAATTGATATCTAAAATGTTTTATTTAGTATTTATAAGGTGATATTATTTTCTTAAACCACATGTATTTTATTCTAATATTGTTATGAATGTGGTTCAAATGTTTAATTTTCATTTAATCCATTATTTATTGAAGAAACTTCATTAAAGTAGTTTGTAAGTTGTATCGATCTTGTATTTTTCTTTTAGAATGAACATATTTCTCTTCTATATCCATGTTTTCTAATTTTCTTTCAAAAATGTTTTTTTGAAAAAAAAATGATATTTTAAATCCATTTACATGATATTTTCCTTCTTTTAAAAGGTTTTAATATGAAATTTCAAAATGTTTTCTAAATGGGCCACTTTTGACTCCCTTTTTCAAAATGTTTTCAAAAGAATGATTATTTTTAACACTTATGAAATGAAAGTATTATCCTTACATAATTAAAATTTTTTAATTGAAGTTTCCATTATAAGTTTCTATGGTTTTTTTCAAATACAATTATTTTCTTAATATATTTTTAATTTTTAGTTTTAAAAGTTATTTTCAAAAATGAAATGGTTATTTTCCTCAAAAATGTTTTTAATGATATTTTAATGATATTTACATTAATAAAAATAAAAAAACCTTGTTATTACATATGATCTAATGGGGATATTGTTTTAATAATTCCATCC
The DNA here is from genome assembly GCA_963277665.1 of Viscum album. Lineage (NCBI taxonomy): Eukaryota > Viridiplantae > Streptophyta > Magnoliopsida > Santalales > Viscaceae > Viscum > Viscum album. The sequence goes on along the minus strand of OY728121.1, from coordinate 472,001,841 downwards.
TTATTCTTTCTTTGGATGGATTATGATAGTTTTAAGGATATTGTTATAAAAATCGTTTCTCTTCCATGGGTTAATAATTTTTCAAAGTGATTGTTATAGAACCCATTTCTTTTCCATTGGTTAATCACGTTTCAAAGAAATTTCCATTTAACCCATTTATTTTCCACAGGTTAATCATGTTTCAAAGATATTATTATAGAACCCATTTCATTTCCATGGGTTAATTAAGTTCTGAAAAGAATAAAGGTTATTTCTATGAGTTTATAATGAAATGAATGCTCTATTCATGAATGGTACATGGAAATTATTGATGATAATTGGTGTTACCATATATAATTGGGTGATATAGTTATATATTATATGATAGGTGCACCAAAATAGTGCTAGGTGAGTTTGATATAGCTTATATAATGTATGAACCTAGATAGTGCTCCAAAAAATTGGGCAATGATTATGTTATCTAGATAATTATGTTATATGTTGTCCATATAGTTATTCCAATTTTTAAAGGTTCTATAAGGTTTATATGAAGATGGTTTCCCAAGATACCAACACGTTTTTTATGCTCCTATGGGTTATAAATCATTCCTTTGATCAAAATTGATATTACATGGCTTATGATTATTGATTCCAAGGACTCTTTAATTTGTTAAATCCTTATGCCATGTTGTAATGTTTGATGATATAGGTATTTATGGGTATGAATATTATTATTTAATACTTATTCACTTTTATTATATCATAATACACTCATTATCATCTTATTCTCAATTATGGCATTCAATTGTTAATGCTTATGTTTACCCTTACAATGAATTTGAGCTCATGCTTATTATGTTTCCTTTTCCCAAGGTTATCAAGAATGATGTTAAGTGAATTATTTCTAGAAGGGTTTCATATTGATGATGAAAATGACTCAATGTAAAATATGAAAAGATGGGTATTGTGGGAGATGAGGTTTATCTTTATAAACCATTTGTTTATGAATCCAAGATTTTAAGATTTTTTCTTATTTATTTAAAACTCTAAACCTAAACAGTCCTTATGAATGTGTGTGATCCAAAATTTTCTTTTGATGTTTTATATTTTGGATGGAAAAAATTGGGTCAACTTCATTGGTATCAAATATAGAAATGAGAAGTTTATGACTTTAGCACAAGATCAAGGAGTTCGTGTTCTGGGCTGTTATAATCATGAATTTCTTATTATCATGAATTTATTTTTCTGACTTTATTATTCATGGAAAAATACATGGATACATGTATTTTAATTATATATATGTCTGTATGTAACTATAATTAATAAATAAGAAAAAAATATAATAATAGTCATAAATATAATAATGAAAGAATATTTTTTATGACTCAAAACAATTTTTAAAAATTTATTATAGGTAGGGAGGATTACAAGCAAGTACACACACACACACAAACACACACACACACACACAAACACACAAAAACACAAAAAAACACACTAGGCACCCAATTGAGTCAGGAATCACCCCCCATGATTTTTAATCACCCATTAGACCAACTTATTTCATTTATGCGGCATGAATACCTAGTTTCTCAATTCCATACATGGTCATTTTTTAGAGCCTAATTAAATGGAACTATAAAATACCCAAAAATAATAACCCAAGGTCCCATTTACTATATTAAATTGAGACTAGAATGAAGGCCTTTAATTTTTTCCCATAGCCCTGCTCCCGTGTGCCTATCTCATGATTAGTTCCATCCATCACCACTGTTGGACCATCTTGTTGTAGTTGTGGTCCTCTACACCTACCACTACTGATTAAACTTCATACAAGTCTATGAAATCCTAGAACTAGGTTCCACTCAAAGGTGCCCCGATCTTGGTGGGCCACATGTCCTCAAGTGCCTCTCCCCAAATTCCAGAGGCTTTCGACTAGTAGTAAGGGCCTTGGGTGTGTCCGTGGGGAGACTATAACATCATTACCAAATTAGAATAGTGGTATAATAAATAGAGAAATAGAAGAAACAATATAATAGTGAATAATAAATAGAAAAAAATATGAATAACAAATCATTTAATAATAATAAAATTCAATAAAATAAATCATATACAGAATATGATAATGTATGTCATGTCTATAGAAAACTAGAAAAACAGGTATACAAGGAAGTAGGTTATACATGGTTTAAAAAAATTACAAAAAAAAAACAAAATTTATATCCATTCATCCTGATCTCCAGCCTGATCATCTTCTACCAAACTCCCATCCAAATTCATACAAGAATTCATGCATCTGTAAGAGGATGCTTCCCCTCATCTACACCTGCAAGTATATAGTCTTCCCGAGTACCATAGGTGTCCTGGATAGGGTGTGAGATAAATCTATGTAGGCCACCACCAACGAAATATATAAATATCCAGTCTGTGTATACAATATGAAAGTGCATAGATATAATAAACTAAAGTAGGAATAATAACTGTAAATGAGTTGGATCTGGTTCCTAAAGGAAACTAGGCTGACACTACCTGTTTCCGCCCATCTCAAAATAAATCTGAACATGTATTAAGGGATTCAATGCATGATATCACATTTATAAGGGATTCCATACCTAGTATCACAATAGTAAAGGGGATTCCATGACCATTATCACAAAATAGGGATTCCATGACTAGTATCATAGAATAGGATGCTAAGCCCAATATCACATATAGGGACACCATGCCCAGTATCATGTATAGGTTCACCATGCCCAGTATCAAAGTAAGGGATTCCATGCCTACATAATATCATAAGGGACTCCATGATCGTATCACATTTATATAAAGTGATTCCATTCCCATATCACATTTATATCAAGGGTCGTTATTCCCACATCAAATTTATATTAAGGGTTTCCATGCCCATTTATGTTAAACATGCATAAGGGTCTTCATTACCAATTACCATAATTATAATGGTTATTCATACCCATCTTTGTAAGCTATTTGAAGAAATCAAGGATTTAGGAATAACCAACCATTAATACAAAACTCATTATATTCACTATTATCGAGGGTGTAACCATCAACTAATTTAAGCAAGTGATATGGGATCACCACTCACATTAATTTAATTTATTATAATTGTCAAAGGAATTATCCATGATATGACACTACTATCATTTCATATCAATAAGATATAATCATTTTAATTAAAGGATAAACACTCCTTTAAGTGCTTTGGCTATATTCTCATAAAATCCAATTAATCACATAATAAGGCATACCCAAAGTGATGGATCCATCTAAGGTTGAAAAATAAATGTGAATTTGGGTTCTATGAAGTCATTGGTCTCTAAGAATGGAAACCAATTCAAGGAATATATAATTAAGGGTAAATTCATAGTGAAACCGGAATGTGACACAATAACACATATTATAAAACATAAAAAATTGAGGAATAATTTATAGACCACATACCTCATACTCATACAACTATCCTCATCCAGTATCAGCCTCTAGTTTGAACTAGATTAGAATAAACCTAAATATTAGACCAAAACCCTAAAAATATGGCATATGAGCCTACACCTCAATAATGTTGTCTAGGATAAGAGAAATGAATAAAAACTAAAAAGGAATCGAGATCTTACTGGTGGCTATCCAATGAGACTGATAGAAGCTGAATTGTACACCGGATCGAAGAGTTATCAATAATCCTAGATTTAGGAAGATGAGATATCAATGGGTGAAAAAGGGAGAGGGATATCTTTTGGAATTAACCAATGAGTAAGAAGGATGAATTAAAAATTTAATTAAGGGTAATTTAGTCATTTATCACAAAAAAATGGGTCACATGGTTTGGAAACACGATTGGCCAAACTGTGCGCCAACCGTGTGCCTCCCACTGCTTAAGGAGGGAACCCACATGGTTAGGCTTCATGGTTAGGGAAACCATGTTCCAACCATCTCAACCTCCTCTGTTAAAAACTATAGACAATTCACACGGGTGTGCAGCCCCTGACACACGGTTAGGGAAAACCATTCACCCTACTTCACCCCACTATCCAGCCTCACATGGTTAGTAGAGGCCATGTGTTCTCAGTATCACATTTTCTATTAACCATGTGGAATAATTTTTTTCTCCACCAACTGGGGTTCCGAGCTCTGGAAAAGCCCTAGACACCCCTAAAATCTTTATAACTTCAAATGGAATCTATATTAGGTCCAAAATAAAGAGTAATAATGAAATTAAAAGGATTTTCACATGATAAAAAAGATGGGTTCTTATAGTCTTCCCCCCTTTGAAGGAACTCATCCCTGAGTTCCACTTTACAAGGGTGGAAAAAATCATCTAAGAATAATTCTAGCAACTGAGTACGTATGTCAAACTCCTTATCCTAGGTATCATCCTATACCCGACCATTATATGATAGCACCCACACTAATGGGATATGCCATACTTGAAGATCCTTCATGTTGTGATCAATAATTCATATAGTATACTCCTCAAAAGAAGCATCAACATCTAGCTCAACATCCTTAGGATCAAAAGTATGAGACAAGTCGTCATGATAATGACAAAGCTGTAAAATTTGGAAGATGTTGTGCATGGAATGGTACCTATATGGTAATCATAACTAATAGGCTACCAGCCCGACTCTATTTAGAATCTAAAATGACCTAAAAAACATGGAAATGACTCTACTTTCCTCCGTATCTATCTATTCCCAAGCCTAGGGGATATCAACAAGAATATGAAATCCCCAACCTCGAAGTAAAGAGGTCGTCGATGATGATCAACATATGATTTATGTCTAGATAGAGCTGTAGAAATCTGTCTCCTAATAAGATGAACCTACTCCAGAGTCTATTGAATGAGATGAGGACTTAGTAGTTCTGCCTCTCTTTCCTCTAACCAGCATAGGGGAGAATGAAATAGTCTACTGTATAGGGCCTCATAAGTATCCATATAAATTATCTCCTGATAATTGTTCTTGTAGTCAAACTCGGTAAGAGGGATATGATTTTATCAAGAACCACTAAAATAAAGGATTCATACTCAGATCATTTCCTCTAAAACCTTTATAGTCTATTCTGAATGGCCATTGGTCTGAGGGTGAAAGTTTTTGGTCAGGAGAACCTATGTACCCATAGCCTTCTAAACCACTGCTAAAACTTGGATGTAAAGTGAGCATCCCTATCTAAAACAATAGTATGAGGGAAACTGTATAGTCAGATAATCTCATGGATATACAATATTCCCAAATCATCAACTAGGAAAGTCTCATGGATAAGAAGTAAGTGGGATAATTTCATCAGTCGATCCCTGACTACCCAAACCGCATCACTACCTCGAGGCAACCCCAATAAGACAATGAAAAAAATCCACAGTAACATCCTCCCATTTCCATTATAGGACTGGTAACGATTATGAAAAGCCTTCAGGTCACTGGTTCTCCACCTTCACCTACTAATAGGTGGAACACCTAGTGATAAAACCTATCAGCTGACATTTCTTCCTTGGACACCAATACCATTATCACATATCAGGATACATATTTGAGATACCCGGGTGAACTTCCCACTAAGAAGCGTGTGATTCCCACATTAGAACCTCTCTCATATATGTGGGAACCTAGATATTCCCATGTATATGTAGGATGTCATCATCATCGATAGTCCAATCTAGAGGTGGGTCCTCACATGAAATACCCTATTGTAGGACCAAGCCCTTATGATCTGAAAATTTCCTCCTGTTTACCTTCTCTAGAAGTGAAGAGGTCACTAATAGAGATGCAAGTAAAGGATATCCATGAAGGTTCTGAACTTCTATATTCATCTCATAAAATAAATCCATAATCTTCTATTCACTACTTGACTCCTGAACCATCTGCATTTGAGTCCTCCTGCTTAGATAATCTTCAATAGAATTTCCTTTTCCAAGCATATAAACTAGCTTTAAGTTAAATGAATTTATATATTCAATCCAACTTTTCTGTGTAATATTTTAAGTTTTACTGTGTAAAAATATACTCGAGGCTCTTATGGTCTATAAACACTAAAAAATTCTCTTCAATCAGGTAATTCCTCCAACAATACAAGGAATGTACAATATCTTCCAACTTGATATCATATGTCGGGTAATTCTGCTCACGAGGCCTCAACTGCCACAACCCATACACAATGACTCTATCCTCCCACATCAAAAATACTCTTAGCTCGATACCTGATGCATCAAAATAGACCGTATTTTTGGAACCAAGGCTGGTATTTGATGTAAATAGAATATGGTTTGTGTTTTTTTTCAATCCTCAATAGAAGATCATGAAGTTTACAAGAGAAGAGATTTTATAGTTCCAGAAGACAACTATAATAAAGGTGGAAATTTTTCCCAGTGTTTACAAAATTCTTGGGGTCCAAAATTTGGAGAATGGAAAGCATCACAAAAGGTGGTATTTTCTTGAAGGACTTATGAAAATATAAAAAAGTAATGAGTTTTGTGAAGATGGGCTCCACGAGTGGTGTTTTGTGAAGGATTAAATAATTTTGATGGTGTGCTCCACGATTATGATGAGCATCACAAACGAAGGAGAATTGGAGCATCGTGATTGGTGATAGTTATCTCAATGATTACGAGAATTGTAGAATCGTGGAGGTGTGAAGGGTTTGATGGATAACATCACGAAAAAATCAAATCCCAATGGTGCTTCATGAAAGGAGGTGCACTGTGAAGATTTTTTTTATGGATTTTGAAAATGCGCTGGAGGTGGTGGAGCTTCAAGAACGATCGGGCCTATAAATAAGAGGATACCCCTCTTCACTTATGATGATTTTCTTCCAAGGAAAATCCAGAATCACTTTGATTTCATGAAGTCAAGGGAGCTATGTGAAACTAAAATTCCATGTGAGCTTGATCATCATGAAAAGGCCTGTAAAGTCTTGATTGATGCCAATTCTTTTGAGAAAATGGTGCTTCGAGATGATAGGGTTTACCGTGTTGACTTTGTGAGATTTGTGAAGGAGTTTGTTCTGGGAAGGCAGGGGTGCTTCACGAAAGTAGTTTGTTCCATGAAGTAAAGGGAGATTTGCAAAGGGAGCTTCATGAAGGAGATTCATGAAAGGTAGTTTTGAACATTTGGTTTTAAGTGAACAGTGCTTTCAAGTGCATCAATTTAGGACTTCGATGCAAGTAGTGCCTCATGTTGGAAAAAGACAAAGACTTCAATGAAAATCTATTAAAGAGACCTTTAAGTTTATAAAATAAGTAAGACTTAACCTATAGTAGTGAGAAAGGGGGAGTCAACACAGGTGTTCTGAGGGACGCAGTGTGCTATCCCTAACATCATTGTAAATGTAGTGTGCCTAACATAGAGTGACTATGTATAAAATCTTGTACTCCAAAACTAGTGAATATTAGTGTACTTTGGTATGACTGAAAACCTGTCGGTGTATTATCCTTGGACTATCCCTTAGTGGTGAACCAAGTAAAATTGTTGTGTCATCTCTTTGCATGTGATTGTTTTTTTTCTGCACATTCTCATTAGAAAGGTTTAACAGGTTCCTACCAATGTGGGAACAAGATTCATCAGTTTAAAAGAAAAAGTTGACACCCTCATTCACCCCTCCCCTCTCAGGGTGTTTTTGGGTCCTACATGTATAGCACCTACCCAGATTTGGAAGAATCAAGATCAAAACTGAAGTCAATTCCCATTTCAACTCCTAAAAGTATGTCTCATAGGATTCAAACCATATAAACTTCACAAAATTCTTAGTAAATCCCATAATAAGTACTTTTAAGCATGATAAGTCTTTTATAAAACATATGTAGTATCCAATTATCCCCAAGAAACTCCATATGTTAAAGACATTCTTGGGATGCTCCCAAGTAACCACATCTCTCACCTTCCATGGGTCAAATGAAACTCATGACTCTGAGATAATGTGACCTAGTAAGTGTACCTTGTTGATCTAGAAAGTGAAATTTTATGATATTATCATAACTGGTGCTCTCTCAGTGTATTCAAAATGATATCAAGATGAGTGTCATGGTTGCTCTGAGTATGAGAATACACCAAGATGTCATCTATGAACACCATGAAAAATGAATCTAGATAGGGATGGAAAAAACCTATTCATCAAATCCATAAATATGGAAGGAACACTCATAAGAAAAAATGACATCACAAGATACTCATATAAACCATGCTGACAAAGGAAAGCTATACGTGGAATATCTGACGGTCTAACTCAAACCTGATGATAGCATGATCTCATGTTGATCTTTGAGAATACACTCACTCCTATGAGCTGGTAAAAAATATAATCTATTTGAGGTAAGTGACATAGATTTTTAAAGGAAAGCTTATTCAACTTCTAGTAATCCATATAAATCATGAGGCTTATATTTGACTTCTTGGAAAAAAGGACCGGCGTACCCCAGGGAGAAGTACTGGTCCGTATAAAATCTTTGGCCTCCAAATATTATAGATTCCTCTTAATCTCCTATAACTCAATAGTAGCCATCCTATAAGGAGGAATAGATACTAGTGAATCTCTAGGAACTATCTCGATAGTAAGTTCTACCTCTCTCTCAAGAGGTAGTCCTGAAAAGTCACCGGGGAATACATCCCTGAATCGATCGACTACAAGTGAGAATTTATCCTATTGTAGTACTTAATATTACATGTAAAGGCTTGAAATGTGGGTGGTAACTCTTCCTATCATGATATTCTCTAGTCCAACTCTACTATCTTGGACATACCACTCACCCTTTTGAATATAAGTGTTTCCCTTTGTTGTTGTAAACGACACCCTCCTATGATAAAAATCCATATAAGCATGATAGGGGACCAACCAATCCATCACGATAAGGATTTCAAATACAATTATATTGGGGATGAAGAGGTTCCATAAGAAATTATGGCTTCTTACCTCAATAAGATAATCATTTCACTAGAATACACTCTTTGGTTGTTTTCCCAAATGTGTATCAAGAATCATCACACTAGAAGAGTACTCAACACGAAGTCTGAGACTCTCCACAACAGGAACAAATATTAAATAATACGATTAACCTATATTGAATAAGGCATAATGATAGTAGAGGATAATAGAATAATACCTCAAAAAATTGATGTCCCAATGTCCTTATCCTTTGGTATAGGCTATACTAAATATATATTGTCTAATCCATGACCCTATGCTACAACCTGACTACATGGAGCAGTTCTACTCTGCTGGCACTATTTGTTCGAAGCCTAGCTAAAATGACAATGACCCCATCCTTTGCCTATATGAATAGTATTAAAATAGATACCTTATTGGTGAGGTTCTACTAAACATGATCCTAAAGGTGGATCTAGTATGAATCCTCTCCCACTAAGAGAAGATGGGAAGGTTTTGAATAATCACTGTAGATGCCCCAATCTGCTATATCCTTAGAACTTGACGGGGTCCCTGATACACTAGGGCCTCATATTCCCAGGCTTCCCACATTGATGATAGATCATGTAACTATATGTGGTTGTCAACTGGATGTTGCTGCTCACATGCTTAGGTTCAAAGTATCACTTCCATCTCCTAGTAGAACCACTACTTTGTTTGGGTTCTAAACCTCCTTAGCTCCCACCATCTTATTCCCTTAGGTTCCACTCAGTGATAAGGACCCGGTTAACTATTTTAGATATGGTAGTCAACCAGAAAACTTTTAATCGATAAATAATACGATTCCTTATACTATCCTTAAATCGTCTTGCTTTCACTATCTCATTAGTAGTATAGATAGGTGAAAAGCATAGAATATCTATAAAATGATCTGAATAGTTCATCAACATTAGAAAACCATACTTTAGGTTTATGAACTACCTAGAATGATCAGACCTTAGGGTATATAGAAAGAAATAATTGAAGAAGATTGATTGGAAGTCCCTCTATGTTGCTTCCTGATACTGACCATCCTGATTTAGAATATCCCACCAGCGTTTGGAGGATTCTCGTAGCATATAAGTATCAATTCTAAATATCCTCTCAAAAGGTGTCTCTAGATTCTAAAATATATACATAATAATCTTAATCCATAATTCTGTATCCCATGGTCCACCATCCCCTAAAAATGTGGGCAGATATTGCTGTTGGAACTCCTGAGTCAACTCTCCCATAGAGGGGGAAGAGCATGAAGATCAATATAATTTCTGCATAATCCATAGTAAATATCCTTGAAATTGTGTCACAACCCGTCCCATGGGGCCCGTTCTGTGACTACCCCAGTACCGCCTTCCATAGGCCAAAGGCTGGTGACAAGAATAAGAAAGGAATAACCCAAAAAAAGAGAAGGCATTGCCTTTAAACCTGTACACACACATACATGGCATACCACACAAAGCAAACCACAAAGGAAATAAAGTATCACAACCACCACAACGTAAAAATACTGAGAGTAAAGTGTGTAATCTAAAGGTAAAGGGGATAGAATACAAGCCCAAATGAAAGGAAAGTACAACAAAAGAAGTACAAGCTCCATAGGTCTTCTACGAAGGATCCTACCTAAAGGGTAGGTAAAACTCTCCGTCAGATGTCACTGTAGCACACCATGTCTATTGGTCCACCTCCGAGCAGCATCTAGTCCTGGCTCCCCAAAGTCCCCATCAAGGTTGTCCATTGTCTGCATAAGACACAATAGGTGCGGGCGAAGCCCAAGCATGGGTGAGTATAATAATATTCAGTAGGGACCCCAAGACCCCTGAAGAACTCTCAGTAATCCAAAAAGGAGAACACCACAAAGGAAATACAACATAGGTAATACCACCAAGAAATATCTCAAACACATAGAACAAAGTAAAAGATGCATCTCACACTAGGTATAACTTAAGTACAGAAGTAAAGATGATTAGTCATAAAGCTAGATCATCATATTCTGTTGAGAGGCTCTTCTGCTGACCTGCACATGATTGCTAGGTTCTAACCCAAAAAGGATCACTAGGTTCTGACCCACATAGGATCATTAGGTGTTGACCCACTCAGGATCACTATTCTTTCTTCACATCGTAGCCATCCACTGGATTCTCACACTTAGCACACTTGATTTCTGGAAGATCCAATCATCAAGAAATTGGTTTTACCTAAACCACCACTAAGTCCCACATAGAGTAACCCCAAAATATCGTCTCATCATAAGGGTCCCAATGCAATAGACAACGCATCGATCAGATACCCGATCTGTAAGTTATGGGATTTTTAGTAAAAAGAGCCAGGTTGGATTTGAGTCTGATCCAACCCTTATGTACACCAAATTCCTCCAAAACACAAGTGGAGCATCTAAAAAGGACTAACCCATATCAAGGGTCCCAATGCCACTAACATAGTGTTAATCAGATGCCCGATATGAGAGATACACGCGTTTTAGTGAAACGGGGCCAGTCGGGTCCGAGTCCGGTCGAACCTACCTGACTTGACCCTGTCTGGGGGTTCGGCGTGGGTCCTTCATGGGTCAGGCCTAGCCGGCCCATTGGGCCCGCAAGTCCATCTTGGTAGGACGGGTTCGGCCCGATGGTGGGTCCGGCCCGGCGGCGCGGGTCCAGCCCCGCGGTGCGGGTCCCGCCTGCTGGCCGACCCGGTCCGCCACATGTGGATTGGTATTCCTGGATGGAACATGGAAAATAGATGCTTCCGGCCTCCCTCCTACCCTGCTATTGATTCAAGGTGGTCTTCTTGCCGTGGTCAAGCAACCATGACAGATCCACTTGGCCGGCCATTTCGCACGCACGAGGACCGGGTATGCGTGCCTCCAGCGTGCCCGAGTGGGCTGCTCCTCCATGTGGAACCTATGGGTGCCTCTTCACCTCACTGCCATGGTGCACCACCATCCTCCACCTGTAGCTGCCTCCACGGGCCACCGCCGACCGCCAGCACCGGTTCACAGGCGGTACCTTCGACGGGCCACCAGAGTCGCTCTAGTGGTCTGTTTCTCAAGAAGCTTGTGTCTACAGAATCTCTAGGCTATCAAAATCATTATGATGGCTCAAAATATCTTTTACTTCATATCAACAAGTCATCCATGAAGCACTCACAATAAAAAACCATGGCAGAGGGTCCATGCCTTGTTCGGGTCGGCCCGCGCCCTCTGCGTTAGAGTTTAAGCATCAGGGAAAGTATTAATCCACACAACAAGAGTAAAACCCCAATTCAAACCCCCACACAATATCACCCCACAAGAACAAATGATTCATGGATCAACCCATTAGTTGGTTGATTCCCCGTTAGTCAATAGTTCTAAAGAACAAGGAAGAAATTATCGAAAACTTAGAATGAATAAACCCCTACCTTGTTGACTTTTGATGCCGAAACATTCGTCCTTGAGGTTTCACAACATTGACATCACTTTCTGATCTGTTATTTGAGGCACATTGAAGATGATGAAGTCTCACCAATGTTCCTAGTTCTTCATTGGAGATGAAAACTACCAGCGGTTCATCAGAGAATCCCCGCAGTTTAATTCCCCATTCTTCCATGTGTTGGCTTAATAAAAAGAATCACATCGCAAAATTTCTGTTACACTGCGATGTTGCGTCGTTACATTATTACACTTACATTATTGAATCACTACACTATGTGATACATGCCATTAATGAGCCTCATTAATATTCCTTGTCAACGCCTGTTCGCTACACCGAAGTGTCGCCATCCGCCACCCAACGGTGAGTAAAGAAATAAAACAATTCCTTTAAATTATTTTATTATTTTTCTCGAAAAGTCTGAAAAATAAATTTTCTACTCAGCCCTTACCAGTTGAAGTTAATTAATTTCTAGGTGAATCCAGGCATTATGAATTCAATGGTTCCCTCAAATTTTTGATATGAGCACCAGTTCAAAAGATAGAAAAAACCTGCTCGCACGTTTACTGAACATACCTTAAAAAAGTTCAAAATTCCATTTCGGACTCTCCAGGCCTTGGAATCATGTGCTGTCAGAGTGTGCGATCTCAGAATAATTCCATATAATAATAAAAAATTTACATAGAATTTCCAAGACATTACAAATTGGGCATTATCACCTATGTTGAAAATAAAAATATGTGACACAAGAGGCACTACTGGAGGTATAACTAGTGGCTCAAGGCCCACCAACTCTGGGGAATGGTTGTCACTGCCCTCATGGCGTATGAATAGAGGAAATCATGGTGGAATTGGTCTAACATTTCCAAAAATACATATTATATAGGATTCAATAATATAAAAAGGAACATATATAAAACTAGAATAGGTACAAATCCTTTCTATGTAATAGTCTCACCCCTCTTCCAACTTAAGGAGTGAGGTTTGGGTGATAGAGGAATTTATATGGAATAATAGAGATGCTACCTACAACCCACTACTAAGTTCAAGTCTGGGTCAAGCTCTATATTTTTTAATTTCAATTTGATTTTAAATTCATATTTACATTTCAATTTAAATGGTTTGTAAGAACCCGATTCTTCCCTTTGAGGTACGACCTTCTTATTTTTCCTTTTCCTTAAGTGTTTTTAATAAAATATGGAAAATGGGAAAAAATCCTAAATTTTGGGACTACACGCCGTGTACTTTTTCCACACGCCATGTAATTTTGGCCGTGTTGGGATGAGTACATAGGGCGTGTTGCCATATCGGTGACAATGGGTGTAAGAACCGACTACACGCCGTGTAGTGGTCCTTTACACGCTGTGTAGTCAGTCGGCAGGCCAAAATAGTAAGGCGGTGGAGCAGCCGCCAGCTGGGTGGCAGTACACGCCATGTATTCAGGAGTACATGCTGTGTACTCTTGTCGGCATGCGAATAGTTCTGCGCTAGCAGGAAGCCTCCATAGGAACAGTTAAATGAAAGGAGTACACACCGTGTACTTGAAAGTACACGCCGTGTACTTGGAATTACAGGCCGTGTAGTTTGTTTTATCAGCTTAAAATAGGCATTAGCCTCCTCATTTGGAAGAGGAGGCATTTGAGCCGTTTTGGAGCCAACGGAGGAGGCCATAACTTTGAAGATCCACCAGGTGTTCATCTGGAATCCGATTCTGCTTCAGAAGATCACATTGGAACCACACGGGTAAGCCCTCTCTTATCCTGGAGTGCTTCTTACCAATTATTCTCCTAACAGGAGTTATTTGAGGTTAAGAAAGTTTTGTTCTTAGTTAGATCTACGCCATTATTGGGCGTTTCTGGAGTCAGCGTTCAGGTATAACGTTCATTGGCTTTTAAAGTAGGTGGCTTGGTGTTTGTTTTCCAACTACCGTGTCTTTTTGTGTGTTTTTGTGCCATGAACCCATGTTGGGGTGTCGTGTGGCTGAGTCCATTGATATATTTAATGCCTAAAATTTCATAGGTGATTAAATTGTGATAATAAAATGCTGGTTGGGATCATTTCTTGGATCCGGAACCACCCCGGGGCTGTGTTCCACTATTTAGCCGTTTGGCCAGGATACCCAAGGGTATGCCTTCAAAGTAGTAACTGTAGAATTTACTTGAGAGGAATTGCTTGTTTACTGCTTGTTTACCTGTTGGGAATGGCCCTGTTACCTATTTGGACTGAGGGTGTTGTTGTGATTAGCCTGAGGGCACTGCACTGTTTAGCATGAGGGCTGTAGTTATTTCACCTAAGGGCAGCCTTTCATTACTGAGAGATTGACTTCTGTTCCTGAGGGCGACACTTCCTACGCCCTAGGGAAATTTCTATTATGCCTGAGGTATATACCTGCGGGTTGGATTCTGCTTACCTGAGGGTAAGGTTTTGCTTGTCTGAGGACATGGACTGTTTACTTATAAATGCACTGTGGTGATTTCTAATATTTAATGGATTAAATGAATAATAAAATGGAAATATAACTGGTAATTAGTTACTTTTGAGTACATCTTACTTTATTTAATTTTACTACTGAACTATTGTTTCATGCTTACACACTGTTGGGCACAGACCTTTGGTGGGTGCCTACTGGGAATTTATTTCTCACACCCTGTTTGGGTCATGCTTTTCAGCCCAAACAGATTACGTTTCTACAGGCGTGGATAGGGGAAAGAGTCCCTATACAGGTACTTGACTGTTGCTGCTGAGGAGTAGGAGGGCATGGGACCGAGCCTAGTCTTGCGATGCTGCCGCCAGCTGTTTTACTCTGTTTTGCTGTACTCTGCTTTTTGTTGTACTGTATTGATTTATAACATGTTCTAGCTATTTTCTTAGAACTTGAGACATGTAGCATCATCATTTACATGCTGTTGGTTATTTCAGTTGTGTATGGATTATTGCTTCCGCTGTTTGTTGTATGTTTTATTCTGTATTCCGCTGCGCTACACTTTGAAAAATGAGGGCATAGTTTCCCCACTATCAGACCTGGTCCCTCGCTGCTAGTCGGCAGCCTCTGGCGTTTGGGGAAATACGCTTGAGGTCACGTGGCAAACCGGGTTCGAGGCACCCGTGGAGGGGAACTCGGTCCGTGACATTACAAAGTGGTATCAGAGGGGTTCTTTTCTTTGACTTACTATTGGGAGCCGTAGTCAGGGATAGGACGGACCAGTAGTTGGTAATAAGCTGTGCCCGGGCATAGCTAACCCATGTATAGGGAAAATCCAGTCTACCTCGTATTGCAATTTTATTGATTTTTCAAATTTTACAGTTGATATGTTTTCACCGTTGGGTGATGCACTTGGGATTGTGCTGTTATAAATTAATTATGGGTTCTATTTAGTTGCAACCCGAGGAGATGAGGGTATGCCGTCTCATGCATCATGTAGGCACATGCTAGAAATCACATGCCATGCATAGTTCCATGCCATGTAGGTGCATTAGAAATTGCATGCTGTTGTGATAGTAGTTGTGCTAGAAAAGAATGCTATTGTGATAGCTGCTTGATAAGTACCTGCTATTTGATAGGGTAATTTTTTGTGTGAGCTGTTCAAAGAATGGAAGCCAAAATTTGGTTTTTGGGGAGTATGGGGCCCCTTTGACCGGAATTTGTTGGATCATTGACTTTTTATTAGTTATAACACAGATAAGATGTCAAACTTTGATTCGTGGGGAGTATGGGCCCTCACAGATCAGAATTTGACACTTAGGTGTTGTTTTACAGTGTTTTCTGGGTTCGAGAGAATTTTCTAAGGCATACTGTCCGGAATCTCAGTATACACCCCATGTAGTATTTTTACACACGTCGTGTATGGCCTTCTGTTCGGGAAGAAAAATGAACTTTTTACGTACACACTGTGTACTCTGAGTACACGCCGTGTAGTCTCTTCCCATGACACAAACTGTGTGGGTGGCGACATGGGGTAGGGAAAGGCATGGGTAAAACACGCCGTGTACAGAATGTACATGCCGTGTAATGTTGACCCAGAGACCGTCCATGTAACTAAAAAACATGGTTCGGTGAACTCCTGTACAGAAAACGCCGTGTCAATGATGAACACGCCATGTAGTGTGACCTGGGGACTTGGCCGTGTAACTAACAACACAGGTCAATGTCACCATTACTTGAACACATCGTGTACCTTTGGGGACACGCCGTGTAGTCTTGTCTGAGGACAGACCATGTGGACTTAGCTGGAGGGCGGGGAGATGGGGTTGTTGAAACGCCGTGTGCGGGTGTAACACGCTGTATAGTGTTAAGCTGAGTAGTCGGCAGTGTCACAGACAACACGAGCAGTTGGAAATAACACCATACATGCCGTGTAGATTATATACACACTATGTAGTTTTTGGGAGCCGTGTGGCTTAGCCGTGTAGAAGGACCCGGGCAGGAGAAGGGAAGTCAAGTACACACCGTGTAGTCAGTATACACGCCGTGTAGTTTTGTTTTGGAAATTTATAATGCCTTATTCCTCCTGTTCCATTTTGGGTTTCTTTTATTTCAGTATTTGATGAATCTTGTTCTAAGGCATGTTTTTGACCTTGTAGTGTCATGCCGCCTAGACGACCGCGCGTTTTTCGCCAGGAGAGCGGCAATGATAATACTCTGGAGATGGTGGGCCATGGGATACCAGTTGATCCTCCAGCAGACCCAGATGCGGCACCAGCTGCTATACCAGACACAGGCGTGGAGGCGTAGTTCCGTGAAGGCTTATTGCAGTTCATGAAGGCCTTTCAGGGAGCACCGCAGGCTGCCACATCCATGGCCGAGCTGACACGTATCTTCCAGCAGCAACATCCACCTACGTTCTCAGGGGATGGAGGACCACAGGCTGCAGAGTCTTGGTTGGGGTCGATGCAGACTATTTTTGAGCATCTTGAGATGCCTCGAGAGCGGAGGGTCAAGCTCGCTACATACATGCTGCGTGATTCCACCAAGAGGTGGTGGGATGCTACCAACCATTCAGAGCATCACAGGGACATGGCATGGGAAGACTTTCAGGCAGTCTTCTATGACTTTTTCTTCCCGGAGACGCTGAGAGAAGATAGAACCTGAGAGTTCATGAATCTGCAGTAGGGCGCTATGTCAGTGATGGACTATTCTGCTCGTTTTACGGAGCTTCAGTGCTTTGAACCCGTGCTGGTGGGTGATGAGACATTGAGAGCTAGACGTTTTGAGGATGGTCTTCGGTATGACATCCGTGCGCTGGTGAATGTCTTCAGGTTGCCTACTGTACACGCTACTGTGAACCAGGTGTTGATCAAAAAGAGGAACCTTCGAGAATCTAGTGGTATGGTCCAGGGCGATTCAACACGAATTACTGGTACTATTTCTAATGGAAAGAGGAAGAGACAGATGGACTTCTCTCAGGGCGGCAGTACCAGCCAGGCAGCTTCTTCAGGTGGTCCGGTCAGGTGTTACCAGTGTGGCAGAGAGGGGCACAAGAGACCGCAGTGTCCACGAGACCCAGTGGAGTGCCAAGCTTGCGGCAAAATGGGTCATCTGCAGTGCTTCTATAGGGCGTTTCTACCGGTGGCTAGTGAGAGGGGTTCTATGCAGACTCCGTGTGTGGGAGCAGGACCAGTGGCTTCTTACCAGTCGGGGAACTGGAATACATCAGGGCGTGCAGGCAGAGATGGTGGTCCTGGCTGTGGTAGCTAGACACCAGGATCTCAGAGGCAGCAGGGCGGTACAGCTCAGGGTAGCCAGGCTGTGTCGCAGGACCGTGACACTGGGCAGGCATATGCAGTGCAACAGACCCAGCAGGAGCAGGATCCCGGACCTTCTACAGTCATAGGTACTATCCTAGTAGCTTCTGTCTTATCTTCAGTAATTTTCAATATGGGTGCTACACATAGTTTTATATCTATGCCCATTGTGGAGAGCCTTGGGCTCTGTGTTTCTACTTCTTCTGATATCATGAAACTAGACACTCTGTTGGGGACTAGAACGACTGATGTGCATCAGTGCAAGGAGTGCCCCCTTGAGGTTGGTGGGTGTTACTTCCTTTGGGACATCTATGTCCTAAAGATGACGAGCTATGAAACCATTCTCGGGATGGACTGGTTGATTTCCTTTCGATCCTTTTTAGACTGCTATCATCGTAGGGTGAGTTTCACGTCACCAGAGGGCGGAGATTTTTTATACAAGGGAGAATGGGATGTTCAGGCGAGTCGAGCTGGACCAGATCATCATAGGCGAGGTGGAGTCATATCCTAGATTGTGAGCTTATATATAGACGACCAGGGGACTTGTCAGATGGATTTCCCTCATTTTGTTGATCATTTCAGGGATGTCTTCCTGGATGACTTTTCAGGTCTACCTCTGGAGAGAGAGGTGGATTTCTCCATTGAGCTTGTTCCAGGAGCAGCACCAGTGTCAATTCCTCCTTATAGGATGGCTACACCTGAGTTGCAGGATCTCAAGAGGCAGTTAGAGGAGTTACTGGCAAAGGGCTTTATCCGACCCAGTAATCCTCCTTCGGGTTCGCCAATCCTTTTTTCAAATAACGCAGATGGTACCCTCAGACTTTGTGTGGATTATCGGAAGATGAACCAGTTGATGGTTAAGAACTGATATCCCTTACCGAGGATTGATGATCTTTTTGATCAGCTTAATGGAGCACGAGTGTTCTCGAAGATTGACCTGAGATTAGGATATCATTAGCTGCGTGTGAGACCATCTGATATACCTCTCATAGCTTTCAAGAGTAGGTATGGTCTATATGAGTATACGGTTATGCCGTTCAGACTCACGAACGCGCCAACAGTTTTCATGGATCTGATGAATCGTGTGTTCCACCCGTATCTTGATTATTTTGTGGTAGTATTCGTGGACGACATCTTGGTGTACTCTCACACTCGACACGACCATGCCACCCATCTTGAGATCGTATTGAGTGCACTGAGGGAGCATTAGATATATGATAAGCTCTCAAAGTTCCACTTTTGGATGGACCAGATTCACTTCCTGGGACATATCATCTCTGAGGCAGGAGTTTTAGTAGACCTAGAGAAGGTGAGAGTGGTAGTTTCCTGGGAGCATCCCAAGAACATGTTTGAGATACAGAGTTTCTTAGGGCTATCTGGTTACTACAGGTGTTTTATATAGGACTTATCCCACTTAGTAGTGCCGTTGACGGGTCTGACTAAGAAGGGTGTGAAGTATGTTTGGTCGGAAGCTTGCGAGGTAGTGTTTCAGGACCTGAAGGGAAAGTTGACATCAGCACCGATCCAGATACTCCCAGAGTAGGGGAATATCTACACAGTTTACTGTGATGCATCAAGTATTGGGCTGGGAGCAGTGTTGATACAGGGCGACCGAGTTGTGGCGTATGGGTCTCGACAGTTGAGGCCACATGAGAGGAATTACCCAATTCATGATCTCGAGTTGGCTGCAGTAGTGCATGTGTTGTGATGTTGGAGACATTATCTATTGGGGGATCATTTTGTGGTTTTCACCGACCAAAAAAGCCTCAAGTATAAATTTACTCAGCGTGACTTGAATTTGAGGCAGAGGAGGTGGGTTGAATACCTACAGTCCTTAGATTTTGAGCTTGCCTATACACCTGGTAAAGGTAATGCAATAGCTGATGCACTGAGCAGGAAGACTCAGATACAAGCAGTGCAGGAGGCCAGTGGCGAGTGGCAGCTCATGGCATTGTTCTCTGAAATGCATCTGGAGGTGCACGTCAGTCAGGGGCAGATTTATCTTTCCTCTTTAGCTATGGATTCTACCCTCCTGGATAGAGTGAGGATGAGACAACTATCTAATTCAGAAGTCCTATTTCTACGGGATTCAGTGGCAAGTGAGGACCCTCCTCCTGGTTGGACGATAGGTGATGATGAGGTTTTGTGTTTCCATGGACGAGTGTGGGTTCCAGGGGATATACATGAGGAGCTGATGCAAGAGTTTCATGATTCAGCATGGGAAGTTCATCCCAGGGTTACCAAGATGTACTGCGACTTGAGATGTCAGTACTGGTGGCTGGGTATGAAGATAGATGTAGCTGGTTTTTTTATGAGGTGTTCCACCTGTCAGCAGGTGAAGGCGGAGCATCAGAGATCAGCTGGAATATTACAGAAGTTACCCATTTCGGAGTGGAAATGGGACAATGTTGCGATGGATTTCTTGATAGGGTTGCTGAGGTCACCTAAAGGTAATGATGCCGTGTGGGTTGTTGTAGACAGACTCACAAATGTAGCTCACTTCTTGCCGATCAAGGAGACCTTCGGTGTTGACGAGCTCAGAAGGCTGTATATCCGAGAGATCGTACGTCTTCATGGGGTCCCTCAATCTATCGTTTCAGATAGGGACAACCGCTTTACATCTCGTTTCTAGCAGAGTTTTCAGAGGGTGCTGGGTACACAGGTGCTTCTGAGCATAGCATACCATCCTCATACCGATGGCCAGTCAGAGCAGACGATACAGGTGCTTGAGGACATGCTGCGTTCATGCGTCCTAGACTTTGGGGGCTCGTGGGAGAAGAATATACCCTTAGTCGAGTTTGCCTATAACAATAGCTTTCAGGCGACTATTGATATGGCACCTTATGAGGCTTTATATGGGAGGTCGTGCCGATCACCTTTGTGCTGCATAGAGGTAGGTGAGGCAGCTTTATTGGGGCCACAACTCGTGCAGGAGACGTCTGAGTATGTCCAGTTGATTTAGAAGCAGATGACTATCGCACAGTCTCGTCATAAGTCTTATTCTGATCGCCACAGATGACCTTTGGAGTTTGTGGTTGGGGAGAATGTTTTCTTTCATGTTTCATCGAGGCTGGGACACAAGCGAATCAGGAGATAGGGTAAACTTTCACCGCAGTATGTGGGACCATTTGAGATTCTGGATAGGGTCGAGCTAGTTGCTTATCGGTTGTGGTTACCGCAGTGGTACCGAGCCATGCACGACGTCTTCCACATATCTCAATTGCATCTCTATCATTCAGACCCATCTCACATATTTCATCCTGAAGAGGTTGAGCTGGAGGCAGATGCGTCCTTTGAGGAGCATCCGATTTGTATCATTGACATGAGAACGAAGGTTCTTTGAGGCCGAACAGTTCCTCTTGTACGGGTGCTATGGAAGCATGGCCGAGTGTAGGATGAGACCTGGGAGAGGGAGGCCGATGTACGTGCTCAGTGGCCGGATTTGTTCACGACTATATCTTCTCCACCCTTGGAAGGGCAATTCGGGGACGAATTTCTATAAGGGGGGAAGTTTGTAAGAACCCGGTTCTTCTCTTTGAGGTACAAGCTTCTTATTTTTCCTTTTCCTTAAGTGTTTTTAATAAAATATGGAAACTGGGGAAAAATCCTAAATTTTGGAACTACACGCCGTTTACTTTTTCCACACGCCGTGTACTTTTGGCTGTGTTGGGATGAGTACATAGGGCGTGTAGCCATGTCGGCGGCAATGGGTGTAGGAACCGACTACACGCCGTGTAATGGTCCTTTACACGCCATGTAGTCAGTCAGCAGGACAAAATAGTAAGGAGGTGGAGCAGCCTCTAGCTAGGCGGCAGTACACGCTATGTATTCAGGAGTACATTTCGTGTACTCTTGTTGGTAGGCGAACAATGCCACGCTGGCGGGAAGCCGCCAGAGGAACAGTTAAATGAAAGGAGTACACGCCGTGTACTTGGAAGTACATGCCCTGTACTTTGTTTTTTCGTCTTAAAATAGGCAGTAGCCTCCTCATTTGGAAGAGGAGGCATTTGATCCATTTTGCAGCCAAAGGAGGAGGCCAGACCTTTAAAGATCTACCGAGTGTTCGTCTGGAATCCGATTCCGCTTCGGACGATCACGTTGGAACCGCACGGGTAAGCCCTCTCTTCTCCTGGAGTACTTATTACCAATTCTTCTCCTAACAAGAGTTATTTGAGGTTAAGCGAGTTTTGTTCTTCGTCAGATCTACGCCATTCTTGGGTGTTTCTAGAGTCGGCGTTCGGGTATAACGTTCGTTGGCGTTTAAGGTAGGTGGCTTGGTGTCTGTTTTCCAACTGCCGTGTGTTTTTGTGCGTTTTTGTTCCACGAACCCATGTTGGGGTGTCATGTGGCTGAGGCCGTTGATATATTTAATGCCTATAATTTCATAGGGGATTAAATTGTGATAATAAAATGCTGGTTGGGATTATTTCTTAGATCCAGAACCACCCCCGGGGTGTGTTCCACTGTTTATCCATTTGGCCAGGATACCCGAGGGTATGCCTTCAAAGTAGTAACTGTAGAATTTCCTTGAAAGGAATTGCTTGTTTACTGCTTGTTTACCTGTTGGGAATGGCCCGATTACCTGTTTGACCTGAGGGCATTGTTGTGGTTAGCCTGAGGGCACTACACTGTTTAGCCTGAGGGATATAGTTATTTCTCCTAAGGGAAACCTTTCGTGCCTGAGGTCTTGACTTCTGTGCCTGAGGGCGACACTTCCTATGCCCAAGGGAAACTTCTGTTACACCTGAGGGCTATACCTACGGGTTGGATTCTGCTTACATGAGGGTAAGGTTTTGCTTGTCTGAGGACGTGGACTGTTTACTTAGAAATGCACTGTGGTGATTTCTAATATTTAAGAGATTAAATGAATAATAAAATGGCAATATAACTGGTAATTAGTTACTTTTGAGTACTGCTTACTTTATTTCATTTTACTACTGCACTGTTGTTGCATTCTTACACACAGTTGGGCATGGGCCTTTGGTGGGTGCCTAATGAGAATTTATTTCTCACACCCTGTTTGGGTCATGCTTTTCAGCCCAAACAGATTACGTTTCTGCAGGTGTGGATAGGGGAAAGAGTCCCTATATAGGTACTTGACTGTTGCTGTTGAGGAGTAGGAGGGCATGGGACCGATCCTAGGCTCACGATGCCACTGCCATCTGTTTTACTCTGTTTTGCTGTACTCTGCTTTTTATTGTACTTTATTGATGTATAACATGTTCTGGCTGTTTTCTTAGAACTCAAGACATGTAGCGTCATCATTTACATGCTGTTGGTTATTTCAGTTGTGTATGGATTACTACTTCTGCTGTTTGTTGTATGTTTTATTCTATATTCCGCTACGCTACACTTTGATAAATGAGGGCATAGTTTCCCCACTATCAGACCTGGGCCCTCGCTGCTAGTCGGCAGCCTCTGGCGTTTGGGGAAATGCGCTTGAGGTCACGTGGAGAACCGGGTTCGGGGCACCCGTGGATGGGCACCCGGTCCGGGACGTTACATGGTTGAATCAAATAGTTCACCACTTGTGATCCATAAGGTCCCTTACAACTTATGACCCTAAATGTGACATTCAATCAATCCATACCATAACACGTTCCAGTCATTGTGAACAATGGTTCATCACTCAATGTTCTATAGTTGACTCCTTGGGGTCTCTTCTATATCCTAACCAATAAAACACTTATTAAGTTATAATATACACTTTAAGTAGCAACTATATATTTTTAATTTTATATAAGAATCATTATCCAATAAAAATTCTATTTATATTAATAAAAACACTCATGGAAATCATAGGTGATGAAAACAACATAATGCTTCTATATGGAATGAAATATGCATGTCATGTGAATTTCCTACAATGTGCCTAATATGATACATGCTCAATGCTTCCTTGCCCTCATCTCATCATGCCAAGGATAAATGATAAATCTCAATCATATCAATAGTAATATCAAAATTCAAGTGAATCACCTAAAGGTGGAATTAAATCAATTGTAATAAGAAATAAATAGAAAATAACAATTTCCATTTGAGGAAATTTGTCTTTTCTCTATACATGGGTTAGCTACTCCCAGGAATAACTCATTACCAAACCCTATAACCTTCTTAATCTCACATATATTGTCTCAAAATAGTAAATCAAGAAAATAAAGGGCTCAAATACCACTTTGTGATGTCCCAGACCTAGGTGCCACTCATAGGTTCCCTGAGCCTGGTGGTCCACATGGCTCTAAGTGAATATCCCTAAACTCCAAAGGTTGATGACTAACAGAAAGGGACTTGGGTGTGTCTGTGGGGAGACTATGACCTCATTACCATATTAGAACAATAATATAATCAATAGATAAATAGTGTAACTAGTATAATAGTGAATAAGAAATGGAAATATATATGAATAACCAAGAACTGAATAATAATCAAGTATATTAAACTAAATCATATACAGAAGATGATAATGTAAGTCATGTATTTATAAAACTAGAAAACATGTATATAAGGCATCAGAAAGTACATTCTTTACAAAAAGTAAAAAATACCAAAAATTCTATTCATGCATCCCGAGCTCCATCCTGGTAATCTTCTACCAAACTCCCATCCTAATTCATGCATGAAATCACACATCCATAATAGGATGCTTCCCATTATCTACACCTACAAGTATATAGTCTGCCTGAGTGCGACAGGCACCCAGATAGGGTGTGAGATAAATATTAGTAGGCCACCACCAATGACATCTATAAATATCTAGTTTGTGCATACAATATGGTAGTGAGAAAATATAATAAATTAAACCAAGAATAATAACTATTAATGGTTCGGCTCTAGTTCCTGAAGGATAACTTGTTGACACTACCTTCTTCGGCCCATGATGGAATAACTATGAACATGTATCAAGGGAATTAATGCCCGATATCACATTTATAATGGAATCCATTCCCAATATCATAGTAGTAAAGGGGATACCATGCTCAGTATCATAGAATTGGGATGCCATTCCCAATATCACATAATAGGGATGTCATTCCCAATACCATGTATAGCAACACTATGCCTAATATCATGTTTAGGGTTACCATGCCCAATATCATAATAAGGGATGCCATTCCTATATAGTATCACAAGGGACACCATTACCAAATCACATTTATATAAAGGGATGATATGCATGTATCACATTTATATTAAGGGTCTCCATTCCCATACCACATTTATATTAAGGGTATCTATTCCCATTTAATAATAAGTAGGAGGGTCGTAATGCCCATTTATGTTAAACATGCATAAGGTTCTTCATGACTAATTACCATAATTATCAAGGGTTATCATGCCCACATTTTTAATCAATTAAAAGGAATCAATGATTTAGGAATACCCAACAATTAATACACAACTCATTACATTCACTATTATCGAGGGTTCAACCATCAAACAGTTTAAGCAAGCGATGTGGGCTCACTACTCACTTCAATTTAATTTATTATAATTTTAAAGGGTATTAGCCATGCTATGACACTACTCACATTTAATACCAATAAGATATAATCATTTTAATTAAAGTAAAAACACTCTTTTAGGTGCTTTAGGTATATTATCCTAAAAGGAAATTAGGCACATAAGAGGGCACACCCAAAGGGATGGATCCATCTAGGGTTGACAACTCAATATGAATTTGAGTTCTAACAAGTCATTAGGATCCAATAAAGGGAAAAAATTCAAGAAAAATATAATTTAGGGGAAATTTCGTGTGGAACCGGCATGGGGCATAATGACACATATTATAAAACATCAAAACATGATAAATAATTTATAGACCACCTACCTCATACTTTTAAGACTCTCCGCATCCAGTATCGGTCTTTAGTTTAGCATGGATTGGAAGAAATCTGAATAATGGAATAACACCTTGAAAATAGGGCATATGAGCCTGCACCTCAATAAATTTTACAAGGAGAAGATAAATGAATAATGACTAAATATAAATTAATGTCTTACCAGTGGCTATCCAGTGAGACTGATGGAAAGTTAATTGGAAACCAGATCAAAGAGTTATCAAGAATCCTAGATTTATGTGGAGACGAGCTCAATGGGAGAAAAAGGGAGGGGGGCTATCTTCTTGAATGAACCAAGGAGGAAGAAGGATGAATTAAACATTTCATTAAGGGTAATTTAGTCATTTAATCCCAAAAAATTGGGTTGCATGATTTTATTGCACGGTTGGCCAAACCGTGCTCCAACCGTGTTCCTCCCACTACTTAAGAAGGATAACTACATGGTTAGGCTACATGGTTAGGGAATCCATGTTTCAAATATGAAAATATACTCTTCTAAAAACTACATACATTTTTTATGGGCATGTGACCCCTGTCGCATAGTTAGGGAAGACCATGTGCCCTGTTTCACCCCACTATCTAGCTCTGCATGGTTAATAGAGACCATGCAAGCTGGGTTATACAGTTTTACTAACCATGAAACCCAATGATTTTCTCCATTGGTCGGGGTTCCATGCTCCAAAAAGCCCCAGAAACCCCCTAAACCTTTATAATTTCAAAGGGAATCCATATTAGGTCTAAAATAAAGAGTTAGAACAAAATTAAAAGGATTCATACCTGATACAAAAGTCAGGATCTTACAAGGTCTCCCTCATGGTTATCCACTATTTCCACCTTCTTCGGACCGGATGACCACCCACATAGTAATCATCATCGAACCAAGCTTTATCGGCCTTCTAAAATTCCACACTCATGGTCATCCACAACCACCACCCTTTTATGGATCGAACACCTCACAAATCACCCACTACCATTATAGTCTTCCATGATTTCCACTACCTTCATCATAATAGCCTTCTTGTTTGTTGCTTCCCTCATTAGACTAACTTCTTCACTTTCCTTTTTCTGCTCTTAGAATCATCTGTCACCATCCCCATCGTCAGGTAGGATGTCTAATTAGATTATTAATTATATTATTTTCTATTTCTAATTGTTTTTAAAAATAAATAAAATTATATTATTTATTAAAAGTAATTAATTTACTAAATAATAATTAATTATTAATAATGTGTTATGATTAATTACTTATTTTCATTAATATGTTATTATAAATAATATATTATTCATTCATTATTGGAAAAATGTTTTTCAATCCCATATAAAAAATCTATAAAACATGAAAAGAGTCATGCCCTTATAAATGTTTGGATTGCATGATATTTTGTTTAATATTTTCAGAATATATTAATTAAAGTAATAACTAATATAAAAACTGTTAAATAATTTTTAATTTTTAATTTTTATTTTGTTTATATATATATATAAATAATAATTTTAAAAATAAAAGGTAAGATGTTGTTTGGTAAAGTACCTTCTTTGAAAATTTTCTAATAAAGGCAATCACTTGGAAAACACTTTTCTTAAAACATTTTTGAAGAAGGAGCTTTCCTAGAAAGCACTCTTCTACCATTTTATACTCAAAAAACATACTAAGGTCATGATATAATTTCCACATTTATGTATTTTCGAAATATGTTCTATTTTAATGAGAAAAAAATCCAATCATTTCCACAATTATGTGGGTAGGATGAGAAAATGGGGATCACTTCTGCAACTTGGGTGAAATTAATTTTACATGGGAATAAATTTACCATACGCAGTGATGGCATCAAATAAGGTCAAACTATTATTATATAGTTGGTTTTAGCTACCATTTTCCTTTACAGAGATAAGAATTAAATTTAAATTGTGAATTCCTACCATAAGTGTCCATTTAATATTTATAAACAATTAGAGATCAATTAAGGGACTTGTACGCATAATTCCAATTCTTTAACAAAAAAATTATGAAAAATTGGCATGTGTTTTTGTTACAAAAATGTTTTATTTATTTCTCTATGAAAAATTTATTTTATTTCCATTCAATTTTTTTATCATGAATTGTTTTATGAATATTATTGTTGTTTTAGATTATCCAAGTGGGCATCATTTATTGGGATCTTTATTCTATGAAACATTTATACAAAGGTGATAAGGGACCTAGGTGAGCAACCATTACATGAGGGGAATATGACCTTTATGTGGCCAAGGATATGGTCATGTAACACTTATATATTTTAAATTGACTTAGAAGCTTGGGATGACCCCTACATAGATGGTGTGTCAGATCTTTTACCTGCATGCATTTTCAATTATGCCTGATCCACATGCCTTCCATCTATCACTTATCTGGCACTATGTGTCCTCATGAATGTTATGATTTTGTTTTCTAGATGGGTTTCTTGAGGAATTCATGTGACCTAAATCATATGTATATCCTCTTTTATGTTTTAGGCTGATGGTTCCCATATTCTTCCATATTTCCATTTATGTTTGTTTCATTATCTTTTCAAGGAAATTAATTGGATCCCTGATAGGTGAAAAACTCGTTGAAGTTTCACTACTTTTAATTATAAATAAAAGAGGGAGATATTGAGAGAGAATAGAACCTTATGATGCTCTGTTCAATAGAATCATTCATACTAGTTTCTCTAATTATCCCTTCATGTGGAGATATTTACACTAATGAGATTATAGGTTATCCCTAATTCCAAATAGTGGTGCTTCTAGTTAGAAAATGTTGAATCCTTCCAATGATAACTTCCATGTTCTTGGTGTAGTCCCAAGTTTGGAAGTGCCTTTTCTTCTATGCCTCAATTCTATGCAGGTTTCTTTTACATGATCTTGTTCCTCCTAAGGTTGTGTGAGTATATCTATCTATTTTGGTAGTGTATGTTACCATCCTCAGGCTCGGCTTGATAACATGTTCCTGTAGTGAAAAGGTAATTATACTCAGATAATATTTTTAATCCTATTTTTTAGTTTATTTCTTACTCATATTTTATGTATTCCCACTATTTTTTTTTCATAATAAAAGAAATATGTGGTTGTTTTATTATTATGCATGTGGGACCAAAGTGTTCTGAAGCCCATAAATACATTGGGTTCTTTATCTTTCCCACATTTTTTACATTTTGTTGTTTCTTTCTGCATCGTTCTAATTTTTTTTTTATTTTACCCTTCATTATAAATTTCTTTAACAAATTGGATCTCCTATTTCACTTCTATTAGGTGTGAAATACCATTTATCAGAATGTTTCCACCCCAAAAATTTATAGCATAGCTGCTATATTAGATTTACTGATGTCTTTTATTAAGTTCAATAGAGATAGGTGTGAATATGAGAATGATTTTAATTTATAGAGACTCAAAATGTGTGAGATACTAGTACACAATAAACTTAAAAATTCCTTGTTCAATCCTATGAAATATTTAATGACTATGTCTGTCGATGGAAATTCATCCATGAAACACGTATATGTTAACCCTGTCATTTTAGAGAAATCCCATTGTATGCCACTTTTAACCTTAGTAGATAAGTCCTTGGACAAAGATGCTTTTGAAACCAATAATATGTACACTTGGATGAAGCTCAAACATCTATTTAATACTAAATCCTTTCTTGATTGTATTTATAAGAAAATTAATGTATATAATTTTAAGATGATTTATGGAACCTCTATCTAGGTTCATCTTGATGAATTTAATAAAATATTTCTTAGTTCAAGTAATATAGATGAAAAGATAAGTGATGAGGATGAGAATATTATTTTATTGAATTACCTAGATGAATATTTTAATTATTTAAAATAATTTATGATGTAAAATAGGGAGTCCATTACATTATAAGAGGTTAAGGTTATAGTTTTGTTAAGATTTCTTCAAACCTGTGGTTTGAAAGGGGAGGCTAGTGGGTTCAATATTGAACCCTTGTTGATTAATATAAGGATTCAGTCTAAAAATGATTGAAAATAAAGGAAGGATACAAATAAATATAGAATTTTGTGGTTCTATATGTGTGGTAAAAACACCATAATAAAATATATTTCCCTGAATATACATCTAAGGATAGTATGGAACGAACTAATATATTATTCCCTGGTTATGACACTACTGATTTCCTACTATTTTGTTAGTAACCCTTAGTTATAGTTCGAAAGAAACTCTAGGTTTCATTTCTTATATGATCCTAAAAATCATTTTTCATGTGATTTGTAAGGGTCCTCAATCAGAAAAGAGGGTGTGGTAGGGATATTCTAAGCTATACGGTCTCAGGTAGAGAGTTATCTGTTGCCTAATTCTTATTTATTTGGTCACTGTTTGTATTTATTTATTAATTTTCATTTTTAACATTGTTTCTAATTATTTTTAGGATAATTCATTGACCCTTGAGTATAGTAGTTTTGATTTATATGTTTTTGGGTATCCATTTCCAATTGAACATGCTTCAACTCAAGTGAAGACTTATTTTTTTGGGGTATGATTTGGAAAATATTTTTTTTTGTGTTTTAGTTTTTGAGAAATTTTTAGTAATAAAAAAGTAGATGAGATGGTATGTGCAGAACATGTTCCACTATAGCATATGATAATTGATAATCAAATTGGTTGATTATGTTGTAGAATTAGGTTTTTTTGTTTAGTAAAAATTTCTTACACCATCCGATAGGTTGGATTTCATGAACATCACCTGTTAATGCATAAATGTTTTTTTTAAGTCAGAGATTTTTAAAAAAATGACATTTGTTTTTGATACAAATAAGATATTTATTTTTTTATTCCTTTTATTTTCATATTTTTCATGTAGTTTCCCCAGAAAAAATTTATTTAATTTTTATTTAATTCTATTTATTATGTATTATATATATATATGCTTGTTCTATTTACTTTCCCTAGCCTTACTAATTCATTGAGAGGCTACTTTTATGTGAAATTTATGTGAGGGAATCTTGGGTGTTTGGTGAGATAACATTGCATGGGGGTGTATGAACTTTTCTTCATTGATAATCTGGTTGTGTTACCCATACATGGTTTACCTTGATACATTGGTTGGGATGCCCATGATTAGATGGGGAACCACATCGTTTACCCTAATGTGTTTTTTGTTTGGTTTGATCTGAAAATTTTTCATCCATTCACTACACTACCACTTCATGTACTCATGACTATTACAGTTCTATTAACCAACTATGTTTCTTGAGGCTTCCATACATTATCCTCCATATACTGGTACAATGTTCTATATAATGTTGATTTTTCCCCTGATTGACCTAATAATAATTTATGCATGACACCATATCATTTGGAGGAAATCAATTTAATCTATATGAGTGGTGAAACTCTTAGAATTTTAACTACTTTTATTTCTAGAGAATGGAGGGAGAGTTTGAGAGAGAGGATCGCCTCACAGTGCTTGGTTTGAAACACTCCATCATTTTGGTTCCTTCAGTTATCCCATCTAGTATAGATCTTTCCTCTTTAGATCTCATAAGTGATTCATGAATCCTAGTAGTGGTTCTTCTATCCCTAACAACACAAACTATTTTATCCAATGACAACTTCCAGGTTCTTGGTGTAGGTCCATGTTTTTCAGTGTCTTCACTTTCTTATTTTGGATCTTTTTTAGTTTCTTTTTATTACTTATAATCATCCTGGTGTTATATGAGTGAGTCCATCTAGTTTGGAGGTGTATATTACAATACTTATACTCAAGATGACCTCAGGTTCCTGGAGGGGCAAGGGCCTTATACTTGGATAAATTTTATGGTCATGTTTTTATTTATTTCTTGCTCATCAATATTTTTTTCCCAATATTTTTTTCATAATAAAAGAAAATTATGGTGGTGTTATTTTCATTAATGTAGGATCAACATGGTTTGAAGTAAGTAAATACCCTGTGTTCATTATCCTTCATGCTTATCCTTGCATTTTTTTTATTTTAACTCCAATATCCTTCTATTATACATTTTCCTCTTCTTTCTGAATTTAGTCAATAAATATGATCTTATATTTTGATTTTATTGGGTGTAGAATTCATTTTATCCAACCTATTCCAACCAAATAAAAATAAATAATGACTATCTATATAAAGAGAGATAATGCATGAATGTATTGAAGGAGAAGATTCAATCACATTAGTTGGTGTGGATTTTGTTATTCTAGAGCGCATGTATTATACTACTGGATCAAAGGGATACTTCAAAATTTTGAATTGTGTGAATATATTAACATTTAATTTTTTTTTCAAGTTAGCATCTACATTCTATTAATTAATTTGAGCCCCATAAAAGTAGAAATAATTTCTTATGTTAATTTATGTTCTATTTTTTTATTTTTTTCTTATTTTTTTTTCATTCTAATAATTACAATGAATGGTTGAGGGAGATCATAGGTGATTATTGTTCTTCACTCCACCTATCCATTGTTTTTTTTCTATAAATATTTTATCATGTTACACATCTCTTACTCAAATGACTCTTTATATGTGATTTAGAGTGAGTTGAGTGATGATTGTCATATGATGTGTCCAAGAAGATGAGTGAGAACATGCTCTTGATTGTAGATTGTTCTTATTCATTCACCATTATAGAGTTAAAGATTTATGTACTTTTAAGGGATTATCATGAACATTCATTACTCATAGATTGATAAATTTTTAAAGATTATTATATTAATGATAATTATTCTAACTATTGATTGAAAAAACGTGAAGAAAAAAACATTTAAGTAGAACAATCATAGAACACCCCTATTGATTTTTTCATGGGATGACACAATTTTTTATATTTTCATTTAATTTATTTCATACATGAACTTAATTAATTATACTAATCCCTAGTGGTTTATTTATCTTTAATTCATTTAAAATGAAAAAAAAGTAGTTTCTATAAAAAAGAAGATTATACTGGGTTGAAGCACAAAGTTTTGTTGAGAGAGATGATGTAACACCCCCAATTTGAGGTATTTATATCCTTTTTTACACCACCTTATGTTATGGATGATATGTTTCTAAGGAAATAAAAATGATAATTCATTATATAATAATAAAATAGGAACCATATATCCTAATAAAATCATTCATTGAATTTGAAACCATTTAAATATAAATGAAGAAACTACACACCATTCACTATTGCTAGATGTTGTTATTGTTGTCAATCTATGCTTGATGAATATCACTAGGAATAACCAAAAAATATTCCCTTTTACGCATATCCATAGATAAATTTGAATCAACTGATTCCCAGTTAGGACCCTTCTCACAGCCACAATATTCTAGTACCTTGAATGGTAAATAGAGGAGAAGTATGAAGATTTGGTAGGGAGAATCAATCATAAGAGCATCCATGTTTGGAAACCCTTTTCATGGAATTTATACCTATTATATAAACCTTATGGTGTTCTCATATCATTCATGAATATTACTAAAAAATTATGAATTATTTGAGTAATTTCATCCATTTACAATTAGTTTGTTAAAGTTTAACTATAGGAAAAATTGGATTTAGACACATTTTATTATTTTAGTCAGACACATTTATAAACATGGCTAAACCATTTAACGCTGTTTCCACAAAACAATGGGAAATGAGGTGTCAATAAATTAGATCCAATTTAGTCATGTTTAAAAACACCACTAATTAGAAATGTTTATAAATGTCACTAATTAGTGACATTTATAAACATTACAATTTTGATCCCATTTACCTGCACATCATTTACCAAAGTTTTTTATAAATGTGGTAAATTAGTTCATTTTAAACACATATTGTATAAACATGGGTAATCAAATTATTCTGGTTTATAGTTTTTTTAGGTTTTTTAATTTTTATTTTTAGGCCTTTTTATCCTTCCCTTACCAGCCCATCCTAGCCACCTCCCCACTTATCAGACTCCCACCCACCTCGCTTGTCACCCACTATCCTCACCATATATGGTTCCCTTCACCATCGTCTCCAACATGCTTACTAACCATAGCCCCCTCCACCAACCCTATAACACATGCACGACTCATAGACCCCATCAACCTCGCCTGAACCAACCACCTTCATAGTTGATGTATGACCGTCCCATCATGACGATACCCAAATTGGAGGATATTCCCTGCCTTCCACACTGACCAGTTTAGGCCACCCCTTCTGCTGCTTGTCTAAAATAAACCAAATGGGATTTGAACTATAATGTAGAGTTTTTATAAAGATGTTATTCTATGTATTATTCTACTTGGTTATATGATTTCCCAAATTCCGTTCTTTGTCTTATTTCAAAGGACTTTGTATTCTCTTGAGGTTTTATTGATTGGGTTTGGATTAAAAAAATTAATATATAAATATGTGTGTGTGTCTAAATTGATATATAAATAAACTCATAAATCCATAAATATTCTTATATATATTAGTGACCATTAATTAAGTTATTATTAATATATATATGTAAATAAATTAATATATATATATATATATATATATTTTATAAATATACTTATAAATTAATATAAATATACTTATATATACACATATTAATATAAATATACCTGTATGTATGTATGTATGTATTAATTTGAACATTAATGATCATTTATTTGGTTATTATTCATGTATATATATAAATATAAATATATATATATATATATATATATATTTTTAAATGAATGTAAATATACTCACATATATACTAATTCAAATATTAATGACCATTTATGTAGTTATAATTAATTAATTATAATTATGTTTTAACTTATATATACACACAGATATATATATATATATATATATATATTAATTTATATGTTCGAGTGTGCATGTGTACTTATTTATAATATATATATATATATATACATGTAAATTAATATTAAAGATATAGGCTTTGTGTAATTTCTTCATCAGTTGCGGAGGTTGGGGTCTGTTTTGGGATGTTTTGGGTGGTTTATAGAGTTTTTAAAGGGATTTTAGGTCAGTGCATGGTTTGGTCAAACAATGAACACTACCTATGTAACCATTCATTGAATATTTGGGCTTTTAGGTAGGTTCACAACTTTTTCATGGTTATATAAAACCATGCACTAATTGTGAATCCCATAAGAATTTTTAACCATTGAAAAAATGCACAATTTGAGCATGGTTTGTCATACAATGCATCCAAATCATTCATAGAATTAAAAAATCCTCTAAAAATAGATTTTTAACCAAAAATTTCTCTAAAAATACTCATTACTCTCATATTTAAATGGTCCTTTGAACTAAAAGGCATTTTTAGGAGATTTTGGTGGTTCTCTTCATTCTGATTCTCCCACATTTTAAATCTTAGAGTGTTTCGATTTAGGATCAAAGGTAAAGGTCTTATCCCTTCCCTATATATCCTTTCATGGTTTTTTTCTTTCGATGAGAACGTAATATTAGGTTTTCATGTACATATATTGTAATTATAGTTTTCAATGACGGTTTTTTTTATTGTCAGCCATCCTAGAAGGGTTATAAGAACATAGATCTATGCATGTGTGGTGAAATATTTCCTCAATAATATTGTTTGTGGTAAATTGGTTTTACCTCACCTCAATTATGTCAAAATCATAAGGTCATGTAATTTTATACATAATGTTTGTGTTTAATTTTGGTGAATGTTTTTTAGAAGTCATTTTTATGATATTTCATTATGTAAAATCATTTTTTGAACAAGGGTTGTGGGGAACACCCATAAAGTGTTTGATGAAATGACTCCTTGATTATATTCAATTAAAAATATTCAGGTTTTCATGTTTAAGACTTGTAATTTAAGTGATTTGGTATGTATACTCATAGTTAATTTCTTTAGGGTGTTGATAAGGTTGTTAGTGTTGGCTGGGGCATGTTTCTTATACATTCGACTGACGACCTGAGTGAGGGGGCATGATTTATTCTCTTGACCATTTAGTTAATCCTCCCTAGACGTGGGTTTGTATTGGGTTAGTGGAATTAATCCCAAGGGGATATTATTGTTTATTAAATGGGTGTATGTGTAAATGCAAGGTTTTCCTTGTAAAATTAATGGATTTCAAAAAATGGATTTTTTACTTGAGTTATTTGTGTAGATTATCATGGAATATATTTACCCATTTTTTTGTAATGTATTTTATCTTAATAAATTGAATTAATCACTATTTATGAATTAATTTAATGAAAGGTGTAAATAATATGTTAAATAAAATATATTAACATTAGTATAATTTTTGTTACAGGGCATTAAATGAGAATAAAATCATTTTTATTCTTAAAATTACATTTTATTTAAAAATGTTTTTTATATGTTTTGTGGATGGATATTAGAATTAACATATACCACTTCTAGGAATTAAATCATATAAAATGGATTCAATTTTTGGAATAAAAATAATTAATATTAGGCAATAAGGTCAACTTTATTTTTCTCCATAATGAATAGTTTCCATAGTAAAAATCTTATTACCAAGGTAAATGCTAAAAAGGTAAAAAGTGGGGTTAACAAAAAATATTATGTTTAAAATATCACAAAATATTTGAATAATTTTATTGGTTGATTATATTTCAATATTAACCTTATTATCTTACAATATTTTTCATTTTGGGGTAACTTGACTGGAGTAAGACATATATTATATAATAAAGTTTCAAGTATTTATATGTTTTCTGCCCAACTCACTTATAAAAGGGAACCTCATATTATATATTCACCACACCACTTGAGCCATTATATCAACTAAAATCCACTAAAATACCTTCCCAAACTTCCTCCCCACATCCTAGAGGTCCTGGACTCACTAGATGACCAAACTAGAAGGCTTAAGGTGTAATGGAGATTTTGTTTTCCAAGGATGATGTGACTTGAACATGTATGAATCAATATAATACTTAAGGTAAGGGATTATATTATAATTTCATTTATTTTTAATATTTTCTACATTATATTTCCAATGAAGAAAATTATACAATACTTATCTTTTAAACCCCATCTATTTTATTCTACTTTGTTTATTTTTAGAGTTTTCATGTTTTCCTTAAATTTTACACTCTTTGGTAAAAAAATAATAATTTAGAATAAGTTTTTTTAGAAGATAAAACCTTATTTATTCTATTTCAGTTGGGAATCTTTGTCTTTAATATCCATGTTCATCAAAATGTTTTAAGAAATTTTCTTATCTATAATTTAAATGTTTTAAAAAGATCATTTTAACTACATTTTAATCCATTTACAATGGTTTAAAAGGAATATTTTTAAATTTTTTTCCAAAAAATTCATTTTTTTATGTATTACAAAAGAGTGAAGAGAATTTTTACATTTAATTCATATGCCATGAATTGATTTTACCATCATCATGTATTTCTTCATGAAGAATCCTTTATATTTTTAAAATGTTTTACATAGAAAATACTATCCCCATTTTTATAGGATATTAAATTCTTAAAAGTTACCAAAAGAAAAGAGTCATTTCTTTTGATTTTCAAAGTGTATTTTAAATACTTTTATAATAGTAAATTTTCATCTATGTTAGAATCATTTAAGGATTGTTATACATCCCCAGGGACATGGTCTTATGATACCATATACATTATTTCTACGGATGGATTATGATGTGATATTTTAAGGATAGTTCTATGAAACCGATTAATTTCCTAGAGGTTAATTAAGTTATAATGAAATCCTCATGAAACCCATGTCTTTTCTATGGGTTATTTTATGATGAATGTTTTTATGATATTGTGGAAAAATTATATGGGTTTTTATTATATTATTGGTGGGAATATAATTATATAGATATCTAATTCATTACAAAAATAATGATATCTTATGAGATAATATGAATTGAAATAGGTAGTGAATATAGTTCAGTAAGGGGCTCTATGCACCATGATAGTATTAGTAACAATCATTGACTAAGGAAACAATGTGAATTGGGAGTGAACTATAGAAATATGTACAATATGATAGTATTAGGAGTGGTATTTGACTAAGGAAATGAATTTATATGATTATGTGTAATCCAAAAACTCATGGCTTATGATTATGATATATTTTCATATCTCATGATTAATTATTGATGATTCTGCACTATTATGAATTATGTATTTTGTTATGAAAAATCCCCATGTCCTAAATCCTAATTAATAATTATTAACTGATTGGGTATGAATTTACTAAGTTATTGTCATGTTATTATAACCTTATGATTATCATAGGCTTACTTATGATCGTTGAGTGATATCTCATATATTGACCTTTATTGATCATTTAAGAACACCCTTACTTATGTTTCCAATTCTCCAGTTTATGAATAAATGTTCTAAATAGAGTGTTTTAGAGGGGTACTATATGAGAAGAAATTTGGGGGGCATTTTTAAGATCATTCATGAAATAATTTTTTTTATGTATCTAGCCTCCAAATACACTAAGAATTTATGATTATGAGGCATGTATTATTGTGTGAAGTAATAAATATTCATTTAAAATGTTGTAATATTTATATATTAAATTATTGGATCTTTTTAATTGGTATCAGAGTAAGGTTCTTTTTTTAGATTAGGATTATAATAAATTTTCTTAAAACATTAGGATACATCTAATTATATGATAACATCATGATGTTTGGTGAGATAGGGATTGTGTGGTTTCCTATAAATGACATCCCTTTCTGGATACAAATAAGTGAAATAAAGCTCTTATATAGATACAACTTGGGGTGATAACCCTAAAAAGGCTGTTTGGGTATTAAATAGATCATCACTAGGTGAATACAAAAGATTACTAACTACACACTTGGTTTTACAATCTTGATGAAATTATTTTCATAATTCACATTCTATTTATTCACTATTATGAGGAATAATAGGATAGAATCTATGATAACCTATAGTAAACTAAAAGTGATATATGAAAAACCAAAAGTGTCATATATTGATAAAAAGATTTCATAATTTAGGAAATATTTGGATTTATTTTTATTATTATATGTTTTATCCCTCTGATTAACAATATGTGATTCTCACACTATGCTTTTTGGTTTTAGTTAATGGTTAGAACTAGGAGGAATCATGTGAAAAATGAATGTGAATATGAATGAAATGAATATAATCTTGATAAACCAAATGAAATTGTAGTTTTGATGTGAAATATTTAGGCTATGCTCACTCCACTTTCTCATGTTATGCATAATATCATGAATCACACTGAACTTCCAAACATATAAAGGAATAAACAACTCACCATTGAGTCTTTTATGCAAAAACATCCACCTTCATTCCATGGTTACTCTAATCAAATTATTACTAATAAATGGATCAATTATATATAAAATATATTCTCTATTCTCTAATTCTTTGTGTAGGAGAAGTTTATTTCTTATATTTATCATTTTGAAGGTGAAACTGATCAATGGTGGACTCTTGTAAAGAATACGATTTAAAAGGAGGAAATTGACACCATGGAATGAGAAGAGTTTAAGAAATACTTTTAAATAAGTATTTTCATTAAACTCTGTGTACAATAATGTAATGGGAATTACTTGATCTTATGTATAAGGATGATTAATACATTAGTACTTATGAGGCAAATTTTTGTAGACTTGTAAGGTACACTCCTGGTTTTATCATCAACCCTAAAAGAAAAATTGATAGATTCATTCATGGTTTTAGACCAAGATTTTAAAAGTTACTGTCTACAAGAGATTTTTATAACTATGAAAAAATTGTTCTATGTTATCTAAAGCTAGAAATAGATATTAGATACTCTCATTGTTCTCATGGTTTTGGGGATAAGAAGATAATGATTAGTTTTTGATGAAATTATACTAATATTACCCATTGAGTAAATAAAGTTA
Organism: Viscum album; assembly: GCA_963277665.1. NCBI lineage: Eukaryota > Viridiplantae > Streptophyta > Magnoliopsida > Santalales > Viscaceae > Viscum > Viscum album. The sequence goes on along the minus strand of OY728121.1, from coordinate 471,962,107 downwards.
ATCTCCCTTCATGTGAAAAGTGTGGAAGTAAGGAAGGGTGAAATTTACTTAAAGGGAATGGTAAATTTTTTAAGTGTTTAAAAGAATTACATAGAGTAAAATAATGTTTTAGTGATGTGTAGAAGATAGTTAATTAAACGTATGGAGAAAAATATCAACTAAATACACCACACGCAATACAATTCTATAATTGAAAGGAGTGTGGAAATTATATCAATATATGTCTGAATCAAAGGTATAATGATGATAGTTATCATTAGAAACATATTAATCTAAGAGATAATGGGAAGTATCATGTGATCAAAACTGCTGAGGTGGGTCATGAAAGCTAAGTGGTAAAAGATACACTTACTATCCAATATAAAACTGAAAATGTGTTATTTGATTCTGGATCTACCCACTCTTAAATTTGATGAAATTTCTAAGGGTATCACATCACCAACCCAATGATAAGATGTTGATCTATCACTAAATACTCTTAATGGTTTTATTACTATATCTCAAGACTATATATCCTATCTGATATATGTTTATAGGAATGTGCTTCTTAAAAACCTTTTTATTCTCCCTCTAGTTGAATTTGATGTTATTTTGGTCATGGATTAAATTTCATTATATATATCCCACATTAACTATTAATAAAGGTAAGTCACATTTTATATTCCAAATCAACCTATGATCATATATCCATGTGAGAATGTATATGAACTTCCAAAGGAAATTACTTCCATTGTATGGGTCTTACTAACTACTCACAAGGGATATTTATCTCAAATGGTTTGGGTGAAACTCTACAATTAGTACATTCCTATTTTCTGGGAATATTTTGATATATTTTATAAAGATGTTCCTAGTCTTCCCCCGAATCATGAAGTTGAATCTTCAATAGAATTAATACATTTTATTACATATTTTTCAAAGGCTCCTTATAGAGGATCTGAAATTGGGTTATAAGAATTAAATAAGAAATTCATAAAGAATCAAGAAAAGGGATTCATACACCTGAGTAGATAACCATGGGGTGAACCTATTATTTTTATTAAGAATAAATATTGGTCAAAGTGTCTTTTCATAGATTATCAGGATCTTAATAATTTCACTAACAATTATAATTATCATTTAACCCATATTAATGACTTCTTTGATCAAGAACATGGAGATCAACAATTTTCCAAGATTAACCTTTATTATGGGTATCACTAATTGAGGGTCAAGAAAGAATGCATACCCATGATAAACTTTTATTTGAGGTATAAAAATTATGAATTTATTATGATTCCATTTGGAATTACCAATGGCCCCATTATCTTTATGGATCTAATGAATATAAACTTTTTATATTTCATAGATCATTTTGTAGTAGTAGTTATCGATGATATTCTTATAGATTTAAATAGAAAGGAAGATCATGAATACCATTTGAGGATTGGGTTGAACACTTTGAGTAAGGAGAAGTTATACTTCAAATTTTCCAAGTGTGAATTTATTCTAAAATATGTTTCATTCATGGGTTGTATAAACTCAAGAGGGAGTATATCTCTAGATCCTTCCAAGATAGAAGTTATTGAGAAATGGACCAACCAACCATGGGGTAAAGATACATAGTTTTCATGGGTTTTTTTGGATATTATCGACACTATGTGAGAAATTTATTATGGATATGTAATCCAATAACCATGTTGACATTAAAAGGAGAGAAGTTCATTTAGAAAGATTAATGTGATAAAAATTTCAAGGAACTGAAAAGAAGAATGGTCAATACACCTATAATCACACTAACTGATATTGGACATGGGTTTTGATCTATAATGATGCATCAAATAAGGGATTGAGATGTTTTCTTATTAATAATGACATGTTAGTATCATATTCCTCACATAAATTAATGATTTATGAGAAAAGTTACGTGACCTGTGATTTGGATCTTCAAGTGGTAATTATTACATTGAAAATATAGAGGCATTATCTATATGATGAATGGTGTGATATATATACTTATCAAAAATTTTTGTAGTATATATTCATATATAAATATCTGAATATGATTTAAAGGAGATGTTTGTAATTGATTAGTGATTTTGACTACTCAATACACAGCCACCCTAGGAAGGTAAAAAATGTGGCTGATGCTCTGATCTAGAAGGAAGAAGCACGTTTTTTTATATTGTGGTTTGAAATATATCCAATAATTATGGATTTTTATAAGATTCAAAATAAAAACATGTGGAAATGGGGAAGATCTTCTCATTCTAAAATTAATTTTTAACCATCCATCCATATCATGATTATAGAGGTGATGAAGGGTGATGTAGAACTATAGAATAAGGAGAGTAATTTTATATAGTTAAACCATGATTGTGGTGGAGTGATATGTTTTAGGGATGGATATGTGTCCCATAAATACTAGACATGAAGAAGGTTCTTCTGGATTAAGCTCATAGTTCATAATTCTCTATTCATCCAAGAAGTATAAAGATATATTGGGATCAAAAAGAGATTTTCTCATGATAAAATATGAAAAGTGATATTGTAGAGTATATATCTTGATGGATTATATGTCATCAAGTTAAATATGAGAGATAAAAGTATAAGGGGATGTTACAACCATTACCCATACAAGTATGGAAATTGGAAAACATCACCATGGATTTTATCATCGGATTCCCCAAAACATCTAAATATCATAATGTTATTTGGATTATGGTAAATCACCATAAAAATTAATCACATTTTATTACTATCAGTAAAGATTTTTCTTTGCATTATATTTACAATATATACATTAATGATTAAGTAAGGATAAAATGAGTACCATGTTCTATTGTATCTAACCAGGGTCTGAGGTTTACCTCAATATTTTTGAGAATACTTCAGAAATCATTGTATATTGGATTGATCTTTAACCCTAGTTATTATTTTCAAATATATGGTAAGTCTAAGAGGACCATTGAAACCACAGAATATGTGTTGAGATATTTTTATATTCATATCATTTAGGGTTTAAATCAACACCTTACACTAGTAAAATTTTATTATGAAAAAAGATTTTACTCAAGCATTCAAAAGACTCCATATGATTCCCTATACAACAAGAAGTGTATAACTCCAACATTATTGGATAAATTTGGAGAAATAAATTTATTGAGACCATAAATAGATGAGGAAATATAATAAAACCCTAGATTCATTCAATATGACATTAAGACAACTCATTGATGATAAAAGTGTTATGCTAACAATTTTCGGTGATATCTTCAATTAAACGTTGGTGAAAAAAAATTATTATGAATATCTCCATTGAATAAGAGTTTTAGATTTAAAAATAATGGAAAGTTTATCCCTATATATATCATCACCATAAAAATGATTGATCATATTGGGATGGTCTCTTATCACATGGTTATTCTACTAAATCTCTCTCATATTTATGATGTGTTCCATGTATCACTTTTGAGGAAGTACATTGCTAATATGTCAAATGTTTTGAATGTAGAGGTTGTACTAATAGAAAATGAAATTTATTATAAGGAACAAAGAGTAGAGATTCTAGATCGAAGATAGAATATTCTTCAAAAAAATACCACTCACCTTGTCATTTTTTATGGAAAAACTATAAATTTGAGTAAGTTATATGGGATCCTGTGGATGTGATGAGACAAAAGTATTGTTGTTTTTTAGTTTTAGAGTAATGTAATTTAAAATTTGAAATTAATATAAGGGGGTGTAATTTATCACCCCAATATTTTAGAATATATATTTATAATTATTAAATTTGAAGTGTTTGATAGATTGATTTATAGGGAACATTTAGCTTAAACTCACAGCAATATTCTATTAAATTAATATTATAAATGTGACTCTTATAGTATAGAAATTGGATTTATGGGTATAAATTGGAAAAAATAAATTATGAAAAAATATATAAATTTTTTCCTTATTGATAAAATATTGATTATTTCCATTGAAATACGCATACAATTTTAAATGTTAAAAATAATACGACTTTATCTTAAAAGATCAATTTTTTTCAAAGTATTTTATTTTTTATAACTTGATCACCAATGATCTAGGATATTGATGATATATAATGGTATAAAATCTAAAAAATTTATAACCATTCATATATTTATTATCAATTTATTATAAGTGTAGAAAAATTCATTTGAAGGTAAAAAAGAGTTACTTTTTTATAAAACTATTTTTTTGTGCGTAGTGTATTTTATCATAATAAATGGAATTAATAACTATCAATTATTAATTTTATGAAATTTTTAAATAATATATTCAATAAAATATTTTATAATTTACCTAATTTGGATTTCAATTCATGAAATGAGAATAAAATCAATTTTTATACTTGAAAATTCATTTTCTCAAAAAATGGTTTTTACACATTTTGTGCATGGATATTAGAATTAATTTCTTCCACTTATAGGAATTGAATATTATCTAATATATTACATATTTTTAATAATAATAATAAATATTATGTAATAATTCTAACTTATTTTTTCTGTATTAAATAGTTACCATAGTAAAAATCCTGTTACCATGGTAATGGTTAAAAAGGTTAGAAGAGGGTAAATATAATATATAAGGTTTAATATATAACAAAACATAGGCATTAATTTTATTGGTTGATTGGATTTTGAAATTAAAATTATTATATTCAAATATTTTTCAATATATAGCCACTTATCTTGAGTAACACATGTATTATATAATAATGTTTGAATTCCATACATGTTTGCTACCCATCTCTCTTATAAAATGGAACCTCCTCTTCTCACTTATCCAAACCACTTAAGCACATTATATTGAAAAATATCTAACCAAATACCCCCCAAACTTCTTCCCCATGACATAGAGGTTTTGGTATCACCAAAAAAACTACCTATAAGTATTAAAGTGTATTTCAAAATGAGTTTTTCTAAAGAAGTTGAGGTTTGGACATGCATGAACTAAGACAAGACTTGAGGTAAGGGTTTATGTCACAGTATCATATATTTTAAATACTATCTATATTAAATTTAAAATTAGGAAAATTATATGATCCTTATATTTTTAAACCCCATATATTTTATTCTCCTCTGGTTATTTCTAGTTTTCATGATCTCTGTATATTTCCCTCCCTTCGGTCTTTAAATAATTTTAAAGTGTTTTTAAGAATAGCTGACATTATTTCCTCTGTTTGGGCCGAGAACCATTTATTTCCATATTTATGTTCTTAAAAATGATTTATGGAAGTTTTTTACGTATAATTTAATTTTTTTAATTATTTTATTTATACTACCTTCGATTTTATTTATAGATTTTCAAAAGAAAAATTTTTTAAAATTTTTTTGAAAAATTTATTTCTTACATTTTTAAAAATTAAGAAAAGATATTTCTATTTTGATGTATATAAAATGATTTTTTTCGTATCATTATATCAATCATTCATTATGATTATTCCTTTAAAATTTCAAAAATTATTATAAAGAAAATATTATTCCCATTTTTTTGGGAATTTTAGTTTTTAATAGTTTTCAATAGGAAAGTGATGGTTTCTCTTGATTTTAAAAGTGAATTTTAAAATATTTTATAAATGATATTTTCCATCCATGTCAACATATTTTAAGGATTTTTATGATTCACTAGGGATATGTCCTTATGATACCATCAATTTTATTTCTTTGTATGACTTATGATGATGATGTTTTATGGATTATTCTACAAAACCCATTAATTTCCTACATGTTAACAATGTTATCAGGAAATAATTATGAAACTAATTTTATTTCCATAGGTTATGATATGTTGAATTTTTTATGATCTTATGAAACACTCATGTGTAGTGTTAATTATGTGATGGGTGGTATTAGAATTATATATCCCTCCTATGAATTGGGTAAAAAATGATATCTCATTAGATAAAATGAACTAGATTGGGGTGTGAACCTAGTTAAGTAAGGTAATATGTCCACTATGATAGTCATGGCAGTGACCATTGATTATGGAAATTATGGGAAGGGGAGTGAACCCAATCATCTACAGGAATCTATCCACTATGATAGTCTTGGTAGTGAGATTTATATAAGGAAATGATTTTATATGCTTATTTGTATTCCAATTCTTATGTATTATGTTTTTGATATTTTATCATGGATTATGATTTATTATTGATGATTCCATACTCTCAGGACTTATGTCTTTCATAATGATAAATCCTTATACCATTACTCATGATTAATGATCATTGACTGATTGGGAATGAATTTCATAATTCATGTCCATGTTATCATAACCTTATTATTATCTTATAAATGGTTATGACCATTGATTAATGTCTCAAATTTTTACCCTTATAGAGTATATGATATCACCCTTTATTTTGTTCACATTCCCCCAGGTTATGGATTTTTTTTAAATAGGGTATGCCTAAGAAGGGAATTATTTTTGATTAATTTTTTGGTATATGTTGAAGGTCTTTCATGTAATAAGTTTCATATATATCTAGTATTGAAAGACACTAAACATTTATGGTTGTAGGGAATGTATTATTGTGTGATGTATTGAATATTAAAGTAAATTGATGTAATTTTTATGTACAAAATTCTTGGGTCACCTCATCATTAGTCATAAATAATGGGATTTTTCAGTTATGGAATATGCAGCTTGGTTTACACACCCTGATATATTTGTAATGAATGTGGTATCTAGTGACTATCCCAAGGTGCATAGGTTCAATTCAGGCCTATGAACTAAAATTCTAGAGGGACCCAACCTTAAAAATTATATATTTTATTAACTTTATACTAGAATTCCCTTTTTTAAATGACTGAGGATCTTTACGGTTTAGAGTTTTAGAGACTTAGGTTTTAACTCACACATAAAAAAACCATATCATATAAAGTGGAAAATTCAAATTAGTATCCATTTTTACCACAATATAAAACATTCAAAAATAAATATGTTTTCTTTTAATGAAAAATCATCATGACTTTCAATGTGACTTATTATTTTTTATTACCCATTCTTAAACCTTTTTAAAAACATTTTAAAATATGGGACAAGGAAAAAAAGCTCAGCAAGGAACATAAAAAGAAGAAGTTTTTAATTCTAGTGAAAAATATGAATACCTATTTTTTTACCTTTATAATAATATTATTTGAGAATATGAAATAAATATTTTCCACATGATAAATATAAACCTTTTTCTTAATGAAAACCATTAAAACCCATATCCATCAAATAAAAAACCTGTTGGAAAATTAGAACATTATATTCATAACCCATGTAAAATGCAATTGGAGATAAGTTAAATCTATGGGAGAAACCTACCAAGACAACTTCATCCTTTTTTCCTATAAACACAAGGAATATTACCCAATACATTGGAGTGCTATCTAGGTGGACCCTTCAAATAAGATATATCATGCTCACCCATCATATACATTTTATTAGGAACACTAGTAATCATCTATAATTATCATGTACCAAATAATGAATAATTTTTTTATTCTTGCATATTTTTTCTTAAAACCCTTTATTTTTTGAACCCATATGCAAAAAAAATTCAGATATTGAAATACCCTTTCTTTTCAAAACCAATTTTCAAAAAAAAAAAATAACCTAGAAGAAATGTAAAGTGGGGTTTTATTTGAATAAAATAGGAAATCATGTAAAGAAATCCAAAAATAAAACAAAAATTATGGTGGTGGGAAAAGTCATTGTCACTATATATGTTAAAATAGAAAATTTATTTTGTATTTTATGATGATCGTCAAAACATTCTGTAAAAATATTCCTTTTGAAAACCTTTGAATTTTTTTTAAAAGAGACTAAAAATAATATTTATTATTATTTTATTTCTATATAAATACATTAATAAAATATTTTAAAAAATATAGATATGGAATAAAAATAAATTAAAGGTAAACATTAAAAGGGTATTGTTTAAAATAAAGTAATTAATGTAAAACCTTAAAAATATTAATTTTATAAACCATTGTAAAAAAGTTAATTTTTTTTAAAAAGAACTTTATCTTTCATTGAATCATATATAAGAATTTTCTTGAAAAATTTAGAAGATCATGGACATGTAAGTAAAATATTTTGAAGGGAAACTTTAAAAGAGGTTTTTTTTAAAAGAAAGTCCCTTACATTGAGTCCAACTCATCACATAAGTTCTTTATCTTCCTAAATAATAAACATATGTTGATTATTTACTTCCTTAATAATGTTTTTAAAGTTCATTATTCTATTTTATTTTGTTCATTACCATGTTATATATTCAATTAATTAATCATTTAATTTTATGTTGGATGTTTTGTTTATATTTATCTCATATTTCCAAAATGGTTTCGATGGGTTAATAATGGTCAAAGAGGGAATTATTCCACGATATCCAAAATAATAATCATGAAATAATTATTATTTTTATAAATTAATTATAATTTTAAAACCAATCATGGTACATGGTTATGAAAATTTAACTACATTACAATAATAGAGACAATATGTCGTACGTACTTATGAGTAAAGTTTCAATTTTTCAAAGATAATTATAGAAAGAAGATAAGAATTATTTTTTATTTTGATAATGATCATAATATCATAAATAAAATATTATCTATTTAAATATACTTATATATATCATCCATGTGATGTGGGATGAAGAATGAATCACATTTATTCATGGAGGTGGTAGTCCATACGTGCGCACCAATGATGTTATCATTTTTCAGTGAATGGAAATGTAAGAACATAAATGATATATTATGTTTTAAAAATAAAAAATATATCATGGATAATATATATATATATTTATATATTTATATATATAAACATTAAATCTATCATTATAACCATCCATTAGAGGATGTTATGGATAATGAATTATATAGTTTTGTTAGGTGGTATTCTACTATACACATAAACCATGGTTTTGTTTCCCATTTGATGGAAGTGGATATGGATATAGGTTTTTAAATTAACATAATGATATTACAGTTTATGGAAGATACTAGTGTTATCATATCATCATAGTTGATTAAGATTTAAATGAGGTAGAAAAAGAAATAAAACAAAAATGATTGATTAAGAACTATACCTCTTCTTCAGGAAACCTTTAAAGGTTTACACAAAAATATTTCCTAGGTTGGCTTTATGATCAAACCAATGAATCTATGATATGTTTAGGGATTTTAGAAAGGGATTTGTTCAGGTAATGGTTGAGAAAAATGGTTCTTGAAGTGTGAACATAAGAGGATAAGTGGTTCCATTTTATTAGAGAGGGGAGGGGTACTCTTTGAATTTATTAAAGTTTTAAATTAATATATATTAATTTTATTATCCAAATGGATCCTATCATGACCAAACCCAAGTTGGGGATTGAGCTGAAACTACCCGAAGTCCACATCCATAATTTAGGGGGTTGTGAACAATGCTGAAGGCATATCTAAAATAGGGAGGCCTTTACCTAAATATTCACACACACAACCATCTCGATGCATAATTGTAGAGGGAAACAGTAAAAGATTCAACACAACTAGAAAGTAAACCAATCATGCATAACCTCTAGGGTGTTCAAGAGTCTGACAGTGAAAAATGAAAAGTAAAGGGGAAAAATACACACCCAACCAGAAATATGTCCCAACCTAACAAAACTGGAAAGGTAAATTGATGAGAGAGCCCAAATCCTAAATCCCAAGCTACGACCACCATACACGGTCCAAAGTACCAAATATCCCTAAGATACTCTGAAGTCACCGATGTCCTGTCCATAATCTGTGTAATACATGACAATGTGGGTAAATCCCATGCAGGGGTGAGTCTATAAATACACAGCAGGATGCCCCAAAAGCTAAAGGGGAAACAGTAAGGGATACAATAGGAATAAAAATATAGTAAATGAAAGATACAAACAAAGAGAAAAACTCAACTCAAACCAAGAGGGAAAGTAAAATCATCTAAGAAAAAGGGTCTTGAAACGGTGAGTAGATGAACTACAGTTGAGTCTTCACCACCTATAGTAGGAGAGTAAACTCATACAACTATGAGAAGCTAGACACAGAAAGCACATGACATACCCTGTGCATCTTGGCCTCTCCTAGAAGGAGAGTAACCAAATCCAAGGGTATAGATATATAATTATATATATATATATATATATATATTCTCATCCAAAATAATCCCAAATAAGAGAGTAAGGGGATATCCATATCATAGATCAATCCATGAATAAGAGCATCCAACAGTTCCAAAAGTCCATTAACGATGACCAACATCTCACACGTTTGCCCAAAAGTAATTGTGGAAGTCAAGACATGCCTCATAATTGTGCCACACATTCAAGGGTTCACAAACTTAAGGTATAGTACCCACACCCCAGTCCTTTAGGGGGGTTCCACTCTATAAGTATTTGTAGAGGACCTGTTCCCATGCTGATGGGGAGTTCTACTCTAGTGTCATGAAGATCCATGTCCTATCTAATAGGGAGGTTCTGCTTGGTGGGTAGAGGACCCCCACCCAAGATGATTGGGGGGGGGGGGGGTTCCACTCTATAGGTCTAGGACCCATTACCTAGTGTGATAGGGGGTTTTACTCTAGTCAATAAGGACCTCCACCCTATTCTATTGGGGGTTCCACTTAGTAGTCGAGGACCCGCACCTAGGTACAACTGGGTGGTTTTTCTCTAGTCATTGATGATCCACACCCTAGTGCATCAAGGAGGGTTCCACTTAGTGGGTAGAGTACCCACACCCAAGTTGATGGGGGGGGGGGTTCCACTCTATAGGTTTATGACCTATTCCCTAGTGTGACAGGGGGTTCCAATCTAGTCATCGAGGACCCACGCCCTATCTGATAGGTGGTTACACTCGAAAGTAGCCTATGGTGATCCTACCTGATCACTTTCCTCATCGTACATAACCTCAATAAGAGTCATGCATATAAAATTCCAAATCATATCTTTAAATACACAACCAAGGGAACCATCACATTCTAAGTGAAAAAAAACATAATATATACTACCCATAGGCCAAAATACAAGTTTGAACAAAGGAGATACATAACCTTGAAGTTTCCTAAAAAGAAAAAAGGGGTACACGACATGTGAGGGGACCCACACAACATGTGGTCCCACTCCACCACTGGGATGTGTCCCTCTCTAGCACATGGATACCAACCAATTTAATAGCACACACCGTGTAGGTGGACTACACGACATGTCCAGACTATCTGGGATTGAGCCATGTCCTACTGATCATACTGACCTCATGTCCACAAACTTTATAAATAATGTGTTGACTCACATGGGGTACCACCCTATGACCTAGATATAATTGTGTACTCAGGTACATGGCTATGTACTTGGCCATGTACTTCCACATGGGATCCTATCCATGTGATCCGCCACACATGTTTCCCATATACGAAAGGGGTACATGGAACATTAAAGGTCTACATGCTGCGTCATCCTTATCTTTTTCCAAAACCCAAGCTACCACACTAAAGTGGATACACGTCATGTGTTCATACCTGTACATGACGTGTAGTTAGGGTTTTTTACATATATCTAGATCTGATCTTCGCACCTTGAAAATGAACTTTTGTCTTCGACTTTGGACCTATCTATAGCTGAAATTTTTGGATCTAACCATGGATCATGGTTTCTAGTCATCATCATTGAGAATCAATCCCTATTTTTCATCAAAGGTCTGTCTCAAATCACACATGTCACTATGACTTCATTAAACAATGATTCATTCACCTATAATCAAAGCGATCATATTTTACCTGCAAAAATCCTAGATATAACCTTATTTCATCGATCCAAGCCCTATATGTTGATTTTTCGTGATTCTGAGGGTTCGATCAGGTTCGGTACTGCCCAAAAATGTTGAACTAGGACCGCAGGGTCCTACTAATGATGAATGAAAAGAAATTGGGTATAAATGAACCACTAAAATATTAAATGATCTTTTTCCAAGAGTTCTTGGAAAACAATCAAAAACATGCATCCGAGGTTAGAAAACAATTAAAATAATCAAATTAATTGATACTCAGGTTCATGCAAATACTGAAATTGAAACAGATGCAAGAAAAATGATCAATCTGCTCAATATATTTAATAAAAAATTTGTAAACCACCAATTGAAAAGTCCTACCTATACATTGGATCATTCTTCATTAAATAACGTGCTCACCATTGATTTAAAGAAGTTGTTGCATTCGTTTCATCCTGATATGCTCTAATCTGGCATTTCATCATCATCTGAGGTGATTCTGCAATGATGGAGGAGGGAGAAGATCTGAAATTCTCCTAGAGTTTATGCGGATAACCCTGGAGATTTCTCCATGAAAGTATTCTTATAGAATATTTAACTATGTTAAATTGAATGAATGAATGGATGGATTAAATAATTATTACACTATAGGTACTACCAATGAGTGAGGAGTTCAAATGCCCCGCACTGACCCATTTTATGTCATGCTTAGGGTAAAAACCAAATTTTGGACTCAACCAGAATATCAGATTAATATGATGAGCTTCTATTTAAGAGTTATCCCATTTTCTTTCACAAGTTTCATGTTCATAATATAAAATATTTTTTTTAATATTTTTATAAAATTAATTCTGGGCACACCAAGTCTCAGAATCATAGGTCGTATCAGTTCCCAAATCTAGAAATATATATAGAAAAATTTTAAAGTCTTATAAGGAAAAAACCAAGTCTCTACATCATTCCATCCTTCATGGTTTTCATCCTCAAAAAGAAAAACTAAGAAAAAAACTCAGGATACTGAGCCTGCACTTAGCTCTCCCACTACTAGGAACTCTCCTTCACATTCTCATGCTACCACAACACATTCACCAAGGGTATGGTCCATCCATTCAAGTTCCTCTCCTATCGAACCTCTATTAGTTCTGAGTGCTCCATAAAGGTGGCTAAATCCTCGATGTCCAGCTAACCCCAGTTGATGATGTGCATGAGGTCATGTATGTATCTCCTTAGCTAGGACACATGGAATATATCATGCACCTACTTCAGTTTTGGGGTTAGGGTGAAGTGGTAAGAAATCTCACCAACCCTCTACAAGATCTCAAACATCCCAATGAACCTCCGGTATAACTTGCCTCCCTAGCCAAACCTCCAAAATCTTTGTCACTGAGAGATTCACAAAAACATGGTCTCCCTGTTCAAACTCCAAGGGCATATGATGTTGATTTACATTAGATTTATGTCTGCTTTGGGTTGTCCTCATCCACTCATGAATAACCTGGACTTTCTTCGTCATCACCTGCACCATATCTAGGCCTACAAGAGATGTCTCACCAATCTCTGTCCTACACAAGGGTGACCTGTAGGTTCTCCCATACTAGGCCTAAAAAGGTGTCATGCATATGGTAGAGTGGTAGCTGTTGTTATATTCAAAATCTTACAAGGTAATGTGATCCTCCCAGCTCTAGATGATGTCTAACATGCAAGACCTCTACATATCCTCCAACACCTAGATAGTATTCTAAGTCTATCCATCGTTTTTGGGGTTAAAGGTTGTACACATCCTCATTTGGGTCCCAAATTCCTCTTAGAGGACTCTCCAAAATCTTGACATAAACCACACTTCATGATCAGAGATAATCATTGAGGGAATCCCATGATGGTTAACAATCTCCATCACATACAACTACCCCAAACTCTCCACCGAACTCTTCTCCCTAATGAAAAATAAGTGTGCCGAATTCATGAGTTAGTCAACTATCACCCGGAGGTGTCATGGATATTCACTATGCATATAATCCCTATCACACATCCCATGAATATGCCATCCCATTTCTACTCTGGGATCTCAAGGGGATGCAACAAACCTTCCAAAACGTAGTTCTTAACCTCCACCTGATGATAAGTGAGGCACCAAGAGACAAACTCATATATGATTCATCTCATGTCGGACCACCAAAACTACTGCTGAAGGTCTATGTACATATTTTCCATGCCAGGATTTATAGCTAGGGAAGAAGTGTGGAACTCTCACATTACCTCCTACCACATCATGATTGGGACCAATGTACGTCCTTGGAAAAGGAAGGTGTGATTCCATCCTTTAGAATATCTATCTGATGATTCCCATGTGGATATTCGATCATGAAAGAACTCATAGTCAATGTATCCCAGTTGGGACTCTCTCACACACTTGAGAAGTTGAGGATTAAACACCATCGACTAAAGAAAATATGTACCCTCCTGCTTCACTAGGGCCAGCTTTAGGGAATCCAACTACTCTGAAGCCTCCCACACCAAGTGAGCTTGGGACTTCTTACAAAGGTAATCTGATACGATGTTTCCCTTCTCTATATTATTGACTATCTTGAAGCCATAGTCTTATATGAACTCCAAACAGCATCACTATCTCAGGTTCAATTCACTTTGCGTGAAGACATACCTGAGACTATGATGGTATGAGTAAACCAAAAAGCACTCTCCTAAAAGGTAGTGCCTCCACATCCTCTAGGAAAAGTATACCATTTCTAGATCAAGGTCATGATTCATATAGCTCTTCTCATGGGGTCTCAACTACCTTGAACCATATGCAATAACTGCCTTCCACTGCATCAACTCGCAGTAGAGCCTAACTCTTGGGGCATCTCAATACAATACATACTCCATGCCATTCTCTAGCGGTCTCAACATAGGGGCACTTTTCAGCCTCAGCATCAACTCCTCAAAGGACCTCTAGCACTGCTTAGACTTGGTAAATGACTACCCTTTATACTTTATGGTGGTCAAAGGGGCCGTAATTCTGGAGAAGTCTGCCAAAAACCTCCTGTAGTACCCCACCAAACCAAGGAATCTCCGCACCTATGACACTCACTTGGGTGGATCCGAAGTAAGCACCACATAGATCTTTTCTAGGTCTATGGATAAACCATGATCATAAATGACACGACCTAGAAAGTGAACCTCATGAATCCAGAACTGGAACTTAGAGATATTTCCATAAATATGGTTCTCTTAAATAAAATCTAGGACCATCCTCAAGTGCTCTTCATGCTTGTCCTCTAATGTAGAGTAGATGAGTATGTCATCAATGAAGACAACAAAAAACTGGTCCAAGCATATATTGACCTGGTTCACCAAATCCATAAACATGTAAGGGAATTTTTCACACCAAAGGGCATCAATATGAACTCATAGTGTCCATAGAAGCATCAGAATTCCAACTTTGGAATATCAGCCTCGTGAACCCTCAACTGGTGGTAGAAGAACTTGAGATCGATCATCAAGAACCATCTCCCACCTCAAAACTGGTTAAATATGTTTTCAGTCCTCAGTAAAGGGTACTTGTTCTTTATCATGTAATGATTTAGTTGATGATAATCTATGCAAAGCTGCAAACTCCCATCCACCTTTTTTATGAACAACACTAAATCTTTCTAGGGGACACACTAGGTCGGATGAAACCCTTCTATCAAAGGTCCTATAACTACAACCATATCTCTTGGAGCTTATTAGGGGACATATAATATGTCTTAGAAGATATCAGAATGGTATTGGGATGAAATTTAATGAAAAATTCCATCTCTCATATCAGAGGAATTCCATTAAAGTATTTGGGGAAGAAATCCATATAATCCTCCAAAATCGAAGGAACCCAGATGCCTGAATATATTAATTTACCAAGGGATATACTTTGTAACTGATGGGTGATGGGTTGCATCTTTCTACTCAAAGAACCCACTTGTATTTCCATGAGATATCTCTCACTAAAAAAAGAGAATCTCATCCCATCAGTTCGAAGGAATCTGAAATGTATGTGGTGACATTCAATCTAGGACTTGAAAATGAAAAACAAATATATACCCAATATGATGTCATATATCTCCATCATTATGACCAAAAGTTACCACATGAACCTAACTCCACCAATAGATAGCTTACACTGTCGATAAATAAAAGATACAGAAGAAGCATTCCATATAATAACCTTAAGATGAAGATGTTGTGTTAGTGCCTCAACTGGGAGATCCATCTCTCACACTAGGAGTATAAATATTAATGAATTAAAGATACATGTGTCTAATAATATTCAATAAAGTGTAGAATAATCACATATCATACCTCTAATCATCTTCCACACTACGGGATCATAGACCTCCCAAGCCTGCAACTGCTTACAGCCCCAACCGCTAGCCCCCTAAGCCTAACACGGACTGCTTGGTGGTGATGGTGGAAGGATATCATATCTTCATACACCACCCATATCTCCTTCTGATCCTCTTCAAACTATGACTCCCTGGGGTCCACCCTTCCCACACTTTAGAGATCCCTGATCATGGCGCTGCCTCTACCGTGATGATCTGTTAGCTATCTATCTGCATTTCTTGGCACATCTAGTCTGGCAGTCTCACACTATGTGACCTCACATATCACAAGAAAATAACTAAACCTATTCCAAAAACCCTAGTCCTCTACACTTAACCTGATCAAGTGCATGATTCTGATCATGGGGAGGTCACCTATGTTGAGATCCTAGCACCTGGAATCTGCTAGCTGTTGTAGATGACTCAGCTCTATGATGCTCACCGCCAGCCCCAGCCGTGTGGAGTCCCTATAATAGAAATATTTTTTTCACTAGTTACCACTTTAGAACCCAAGAACAGGTGGGGATACACAAGGGAACTACATTATCTCAGATATCTCCATGGACTCCCTTCTCAAACTTCTATGCTCGGAAGTATCCATTGTAGATCATGTCAATGGAGTACCGTGTAAGGTCTGTGAACCTCACTACATACTCATCCACCATAATCCATCCCTAATGCAGCTCTATAATCCCTTGACTCTATACTGAGTGTAAGCATGGGGGGTAGTACTCCTTACTAAAGAGCTACTGGAAGTCTAGCCACAAGAGTATTGACTTATCATTCATCTATGTGACAAGGATCCATCAGTGCCCAACTACTATGTGGAAAAGGATAGATTCTAGAGTAACCAAATGATTTGTCAAGCCCTAAATGAGCCTGAATATATGGACCACCAACTCTAGATTATCCTCTACTACCTGAGGATCTGGATCACCATAAAACCTTAGTGGCCTTTGGTGCTGGAACTCACGGAGCACGCTAAGACTGCATGCATCCTCATCATGCTCTACCAGAATGATCTGCTACTTGATAGGTGGTGGTAATTCTAATTTCCCACCTAGAGAAAGGGGGTTGTGGGATGGACACTAAACTGAGGCCTCATCACTCATTGGATCTTCATCATGATCTGGAGAAAGTATCTTGGCTAGCTGTTGTCACGGAGGCATCATGAGATTTATCAAGATGTTCCATGGTTAAATGATCTTATATATATATATATATATCAACAATGGGGATATAAATAAATAAGGATAGTAAAAGACTCAATCCTATATAATTCATGTACCATTGATCCCTTTAATAAATGTCTCGATATGCCAAGTTGACAAGAAGACAGTCAAGGTCTTAGTGAATAGAGACATCAGTTGCTCGTACCATCACTAAAATCCCTGGATTGAGAGACACACTTGAGAAACTTTGACATTGTTTCCCTAAACTCAACCAAATACTCATAAGGGGACTTGTCCAAATAACGTCCTAAGGATGGAACCACCTCTCATACTAATCTGTCAGGACCCAAACCAAGCCAGGGCTCAAGATACAACTAACCCAAGCCCACCTTCATAGGCCAGGGGGTGGAGACTAGCCCCGAAGGAATATCTAATATGGGGAGGCCTTTTCCTAAATACTTGTATGCACACACACAACCATATCGATGTAAAATTTTATAGGGAAAGAGTAAAATATTCAACACATCTAGAGAGTAAACCAATAATGCATAACCTCTAGGGTGTAAAAGAGTACAATTGTGAAAACTAAAAAGTAAATGGGAAAATTACACACCCAACCAGAAATATATCCCAATCTAAAAAAACTATAAAAGTAAAATACTGAGAGATCCTAGCTCTTGAATCCCAAGTTTTGATCACTATATTAGGTCCAAAGTACCATTCATCCCTAAAATCCTCTGATGTCATCACCGACCTGTCCCTCGTCTGCGCAAGACATGACACTTGCAAGAAAAACCCATGTTGGTGGTGAGTATATAAATACATAGTAGTACATCCTAAAAGATGATGGGGGAGTTGTAAGAGATAAAAAATGAATAGAATGAAATTAGATTCAAGATACAAATAAGGATAAAAAATCAACCCAAACCAAGAGAAAAAGTAACCTCATCCAAGTACAAGGGTATCAATATGATGAGTAAGTGAACTACATGTTAATTCTCCACTGCCTATAGTAGGAGAGTAGACTCATACAACCATGAGAAGCTAAACATGGAAATCATGTGGCATACCCCACACATATCCGCCTCTCTTGGAAGGAGAGTAACCGAATATAAGGTTATGGATACATAAGAATATATATATGCACCCAGTCAAAAGAATCCCAAACAAGAGAGTAAATAGATCTCCATCTCACAGCTGAGCCTAAGAAGAAGAGTATCCAATAGTCCCAAAAGTCCATCAATGATGCCCAACATCTCATGTGTTTTCCCAAAAGTAACCATGAAAGTATAGTCGCACCTCATCACTATGTCACATAGTTGATGGGTCACAATCTCGAAGTAGAGGACCCGCACCCTAGTACGTCAGGTGTGTTAAAATTTGTAAGTATCCATAGAGGACCCATGACAATACTAATGGGGGGTTCCACTCTAGTATCACAAGGACCTGTTCTATATTCGATAGGGGGTTCCACTCAGTTGGTAGAGGACTCAAGCCCAAAATGATGGGGGGGTTCCACTCTATAGGTTGAGGACCCACACCCTGGTGTGATAGTGGGGTTTCACTCTAGTCATCAAGGACACACACCCTATATGATATGGGGGTTCCACACAGTAATCGAGGACCCACACCCTAGTACAATGGGGGGGGGGGTTCTACTCTAGTCATTGAGGACTTGTGCCCTGATGCACCGAGGGGGGGGGGGGATGGGTGGGTCTACACAGTGGGTAGAGGATCCGCACCCAAGATGATGGGGGGTTCCACTATATAGGTTGAGGACCCGCACCCTGATGTGATAGGGGGTTCTACTCTAGTCATCGAGGACCTGTGCTTTATCTGATAGGGGGTTCCACTCGAAAGAAGCCTATGGTGAACCTGCCTGATCCCTCCATTGTTGGGCATCATGTTGATAAGCATTGTGTCTAGAAAATTACACATCATATCTCGAATGATACAACTAATGGAAAAATCTCATTCTATGTAGAAAACACTTAGGATAGGTTACTCGAGGACCAAAATACAAGTTTAAATAAAAGAGATTCAAAACCTTGAAGTTTTCTAAAATAGAAAAGGGGTACAAGGAATGTGAGGGGACCCACATGTGGTCACACTCCACCTTCTAGGCATGTCACTGGACAGAGCATGGATCCCAAACTATATAGTAGTACATGCCATGTAGGTGGACTACACAGTGTTTCCAGACTAATCGGGACCATGTTGTGTCCTACTGGCCATGTCTGTGTACTGACCCCATGTCCATGTACTCTGTACATGGAGTGTTGACTCACATGGGGTGCCGCCCATGTGACCTGTACATGTTTGTGTACTTGGGTACACATCTGTTTACCTACCCATTTAATTCTACATAGGATCCCGTATGTGTGATCCACCACATGGGTTTCCCATCCGAGGAGTGGGTACAAGGCATGTAAGAGGTCTACATGCCGTGTCATACTTATCTTTTTCCAAAACCCTAGCTGCCACACTCAAGGGGATACACACTATGTGTTCATCCCTGTACACAACATGTAGTGGGGTTTTTTCATATAAATCCAGATCTGATCTTCATGACTTGAATATGAACTTATGAATTCGATTTCAGACCTATCTTCAGCTGAAATTTTTGGATATAGTCATGGATCATGTTTTTTAGTCATCATTCACTGGAAATCGGTCTCCGTTGTTCATCGGAGGTCCATCGTATGCTCCACATTCCATTTCACCTTCATTCAACAATTATTTTTTTCACCAATAATCAAAAAAACCATCCTCGTCCTACAACAATCCCAAATCAAATCTTACTTCATTTATCCAATCCTTGTACATCAATTATTCATGATTCTAGGGGTCCAATTGTGCTCAGTACTGCCTGAAAATGTTGAACCAGGACCATGGGGTCCTACCAATGATAAACGTGAAGAAATTTGGGAGAAAAGGACCCCAAAAAAGTTAAAATGATCATTTTCAAGTGTTCTTGGTCAACGATCAAGAACAAGAATATGTGTTAGAAAACAATTGAAATAATCAAATTAACTGATACCCAAGTGCATGCAAAGATTTCAATTAGCGCAGATGCAAGAAATGGGAATTGATATTCTCAATATATTTAATCAAAAGGGTGTAAATATGTAAGAACCCGGGTTTTTGGAACGGGTCAAAATCCCGACCCTGTTTAAATTTTTGACTTGTTTCCGAGGAAACTGGATTAAATGGGCAGTTTCTGGAAATTTCCAGACTACACGCTGTGTACTTTAAGTACACGCCTTGTATGTGTAGGCAAGTGACTGGCCATGTGCTTGCTGAGTACATGCCGTGCAGTGACCATGTAGAATTTTATTACTACACGGTGTGTGGTTTTGAACACGCCGTGTATACCCCTGACCATGGGAGGCCATAAATGGCGTGTAGGCCGTTGGCTGGGTAAACCAGATACATGCCGTGTCCCCTTTTGGAAACACCGTGTAGTCTAGACGTTTATAAGGGATACACATGGCGTGTGAGTACGTTGGCGAGGAAAGGAAGAGGAACCAAGTACATGCCGTGTACCCCTAGGCACACACCGTGTACTCATGTCGGCAGGTTCGAAAAGTATGTCAGCGGAATCTTGCCGTATTATGAACAGTTAAATGAACCATACACGGCGTGTAGTCCCAAAGTAAACGTCATGTACTTTCTTTTTTTCTTAAAACGGGAAGTTTCCTCGTATTGAGGTAGAACCTAAATATTTTGGCCGGGTTTAGCGAACCAAGTCGGTCGGATCTTCATTTGCTTCCTGGTTCTTCATCCGAACTCCGATCTGATCTCGGTTGGATGTGTTGGAACCCCCTCGGTAAGGCCTCGATTCCACTTTGGCCGTTTTGTTTGATTTTTGTTCTAGAATGAGTTATAGGTGTTTGAGTAGGTTTAAATCTTTTGTAGATTTACCACGTTTTAGACCGAATTGGTAGTTGTTACCGGAGGAGTAGCATCGTACGAGTCTCAGGTAGGTGGTGCATACTTCATTTTGTGTTTTTTTGGTTGTTTGGGTAACGCGGCCTATGGCACATTTTTGGGTATTTTGAGGGGGACCCGTTTTATCTGCTTTTTCCTACTGTATTGCTTATGGGACCTCTGGGATGCTTTTGGGTATGCCCGGTTACCAGTTTGCGTGAGCAGGGCCGGGTGAGGGGTCGTTGCTCATCGGGGCATTTTGGCCGGGGAGTGCCAAAATGGTTTTAATTGAAATATGATGGTTATAAACTTTTTAGTTTTATTTGTTAAATCCAGTTATAATTGTTAGAGGCATTTAAGACCTCTGTGCTAGTATGGGAAAACACCCTACATAGTGTAATTCAACTGTTTAGTTTGTTTTGCCTGGTTATGTTTTCTGATTAATTATGTTTTATATGCAATTGCTGGATTGCATCTGCTGGACCCTTTTGGATTGTGTTGGGCTTGGCCCGGTTACGCTTGAGTGATGCTGATCACAGGTTAGGGCTCTGACCAGGTCATTTTGGGTGGTTTTGACCACGGGATTGGGCGTCATGGACGTCGGCTTGAGGCAGTATGACTGTCAGGTTAGGCATGGCCCAGGTTACTTGGATAACGAGGGCATCGGACTTGAGCGAAATGGTCGCAGAGACACGAGGTGTCAGATGTGTTGGTGGATTAGGTACTATTTTGGTGATTACCACTCACCGGGACTTTGAGTAGTGTTCACACAGAGATGCTCCGTGATGAGGTGGTTTTAACCACTCGTGTGGGTAGAGGCCCCCATAGTTGCAGTTAGGTATTTTGGTTGGGGGTGCTTGCCGTAGAAAGCCCCGGGGGAGGTGAGGAGCCTTTAGGGGATGGGCGTTCCTTCGGGATGTCGGTACTTGAGACACGAGGTGTCAGGAGGCACTTGGTACCGGGTTACTATTTTTGGGCGTGCCTTTGGGATGTCGGTACTTGAGACACGAGGTTTCGGGAGGCACGTGGTGCCGAGTTACTATTTTTGGGTGTGCCTTTGGGACTTCGGTACTTGAGTCATGAGGTGTCAGGAGGCACTTGGTGTCGGGTTACTATTTTTGGGCGTGCCTTCGGGACGTCGGTACTTGAGATACGAGCTGTCAGGTGGCACATGGTGCCGGGTTACACGACAGAGATTCCGGCGTTGGCCGAAGCAGGTGACACTCCATAGTGGTTTTTGAGCACCAGTGGAGTTTGTGTTTAATTGTTCACTATACTGTTTACTTCTTTCCTTGTAAATGTATTACTTCTTAAACAAATATATTTGGTACACACCGTTGGGTGGTATCCTACTGAGATTTGGCTCACACCCTGCACAGGCCCTTCGGGATGCGTGCAGACTTTATGGATTTACGTACAGGAAAGAGGCCTGCTTCAGGAGCTGGGCTACGTTAGTTATTGCATGGAGATGGTATGAACCTTGAGGTCATGCCTAGCTGGGTTTGGTTTGTTTTGTTTACTTTTCTGTATCGGCATGATTAATTGTTGTAGCTACTGTTGGTTAACCATTGGTGCCCTTGTTATATTTAGTTGTGTATTACCTGATTTGGATGCATGTTGTACTGTTCAGTTGTAGTTACATGTTATTAGCATGATGTTGTGTTTATTTCCACTGTTTTTGTTATATGTATTGCTTCTGATGTTTGTCTATATTTATTATGCTTCCGCTTTGCGGGTCTGGTTCGAGTCTGCCGAGTCTTTCTTTTCACTATATCTTTACTGTTATACTTGGACCAGTACCCTTATTATGATCCTCCAAGAGGGTATAGCCTCCCCACTATACCTAACAGACCCTCGCTGCTAGTCGGAAGCCTTTGGCGTTTGGGGAGGTGCGCCTAAGGTAGTAACACCCGACCCGTTCGGCACTGTTCGGGTGGATGGACGGGTCCGAGATGTTACAAAGTGGTATCAGAGGAGTTCTTGACAGGGATTTAGTAGCAACATTTTACTGGATACTAATGAGTTTGAGGCTTCTCATTTCTTTCTGCTGGTTTTACTATTTGGGGATGTGGTAGACTGGAGATAGTTTGTTGCAGGGACTGGGTTTCTAGCTTGTGCTTGGGTGCCTGCAGCCCCAGGTACGAGGGATGGACCTAGTTGCAGCGGGTGGGAATTGTTGTTTGCTTTCGCTCAGATTACAATTGATATGATTTCCACCTCGGTGGCTCACTTGATGTGTGACGTTGTTGATTGTGATATGTGACCCTTGACCCGGTGTGGTAAGGGAGAATTGGACCTTGGCCCGGTATGGCAAGGCTTGGTTGCTTGGCTTTTGATAGTCACATTTTTAGGGTATTTCAATTTCATAATTGCACATATGCTTTGTGAAGTGATAATTCCATGTGAATGAAATATCAAATGCCATGCTTTATATGCTTTAAAATCTGAATTGGTGAAATTTATGATAGAACTGCTAGTTGTGAAAATGAGTATGCCATGCTTTATCTTTTGTAGAATTGCATGTTGCAGGATATTTGGGTCTGAATCTTATGAGAGCAGGCAGGTACTATGATTGAGGCAGTGTAACTGTCAGGATTGGGCGACTCGGTCGTCGGTTTGAGGAAACACAAGTTGTCGGGATGGGCATGGAACGAGGTACTTTGATACTTGGCTCTGCTGAGCAGGTAAGGAGGCCATGAGGCTGGGATGCCATGGGGCATGGGTTTCGGTGAGGGGGAGTAAGGGTAGTTGTTATGCACTACCTTTTATTGCTTTCCTTATCTACGTAGA
This sequence comes from Viscum album, assembly GCA_963277665.1. Classification (NCBI taxonomy): domain Eukaryota; kingdom Viridiplantae; phylum Streptophyta; class Magnoliopsida; order Santalales; family Viscaceae; genus Viscum; species Viscum album. Next base: position 471,938,086 of record OY728121.1, on the reverse strand, counting down.
ATATATTTTATATATATATGGGTTGTCTGACCATTTATGGTATTCAGAAAGTTACTCCTTAACAACTTGATTGTGCGTTAGGCAGGAGATGATACAGTGCCCTAGGATCAGGGACAAAATTCGGTACAGGCAGAGCACGAGCCGCATGTACAGGATTAGGGATAGGATCAGGTTCAGGATCCAGTACAGGCAGGACAGCAGCCGGGTTTGGCATCGTTCGGGCCATGGATTGACGAGACTCTCCGAGCTAGCCTGGTACATGTATTGTAGGGGATTGATAGAGGCGTGCAGGGTATAGAGCCTTCTATGGAGTATCTGACTCGGGAGTTCTAGTCGCAGCATCCGCCGCTTTTTTAGGGTGAGGGTGGTCCGCAGGCGGCTGAGAACTGGATAGATAGCATGCATATGATCTTCGAGCAGCTTGAGACACCTCCAGGGTGGAGGGTGAAGCGGGCGACATACATGCTAAGAGGACCGACAAAGCGTTGATGGGATGTACAGGTATAGGCTCGTAGGCACGAGGGACTGGCTTGGGAGGACTTCGAGGGCAGGTTCTTTGAGCACTTCTACCCAGAGACGTTGAGGGCAGAGAGAGCTCGAGAGTTCTTGAGTCTTCAGAAGGGAGAATTGTCCGTCATGGACTACGTAGCTACCTTCACAGAGTTGTCCCATTTTTCACCGAGTATGGTGAGCGACAATGCAGCTAGGGTGAGGTGCTTCGAGGATGGATTATGGCACGCCATTCGGATCCAGGTGAATATCTTCTGAATAGGTTCTTTCTCCGAGGAGGTGAACCAGGTGCTCATAGATGAGGGAAACGAGAGAGAGAAATCTCACTTGGGCAGGATGACAGTTTCAGGTGATGGTTCAGATAGCAGGAAGCGAGGGCGGGATGAGTTCCAGCAGGACAGTCAGGCCAGGGATTCAGCTAGACCACATCGTGGTAGTTCTTCAGTGATTTGCTTCCAGTGTGGACAGCCGGGGCATGTTCGGGCTCAGTGCGATAGGCCTTCAAAGAAGTGCCTGACATGTGGATAAGACGAGCATCTAGAGAGGTTTTGCAGGCAACCTTCTCAAATAGCCGGTAGGCAGGGACCAGGATAGACTGTGGCGTCTGGAGTTGGTTCAGGTTCGGTACCCGGAGAGGGTAGTTGAGGTTCAGCTGTGTGCAGAGGTCATGACAGAGAAGGTGGGAACCAGATGAGGGGTCAATGGCTGGTGACGAGAGCATAATCTTAGGGAGGTCAGGCATTAGGTAGCCGTGTTTCAGGCTAGGTGCACGCTGTGCAGCTGCCAGAGGCTGAGCAGGCTGGTGAGCCGACGACAGTTAGAGGTACACCACGGTGTGGCCGTGATCTCCATGTTTTGTTTTTGGAATGATGATAAAACAATATTTTATTGAATATTTTTTTGATAATAAATGATATAATTTCCTCACATTGTGTTAAATATGTTTAATTAGAAATTATTTGGGATTAGATCATTCATTTGAATATTTGATGAAAATTCCAGTTTTACCCTTTATAGTTCACTGTAGTATTTCGAAGATACATATTTTTATATTTATTATTTGAATTTTAAATTTTGTAAAAGTGTTCCTAACTTAATTATATACAACATTTATTCAGGAAACTAGAGCTAAATAATGCATTTGGTTGTTGAAAAGGGGCCATGAAGTCAAAGTTGGTCTGGACTCGCTAGAATGGAGAAGCTTATGTATTTAGGCCATAAATCCTTCATATGGGCCTTGATTAAGCCCAAATTTGGAGAGAATACAGAGGACCCATATACCCACATTTTATCCTTCTGTAAGGCCGGCCAATTAACGCGTTTTGGTTGTAAAATATGCGGTTCAAGTTGGCATAAAATATTTGGCCGAGATTCCCCATTCACACTTGAAACCACTTTGAACCTAGCCTCCCCACCACTCTATAAATTGGTTTTTTTCTCATTTGGTGGGGTTGGGACATGATTTGGGAATTTTAGGGCAGAGTATAAGTGGATCCACTCCAATTATCCAACCATTTCAATAAGGGTAGCTCTTGAAGCAAGGATCCCTTCGACGAAGCCTTCTTCTTCTCCTTCACGTTGTAATGATTTTGTTTGTGTAATAAACTTCTTTGTTCTGATTTTATTTATTCTCTTTTCTTATGTTTTGTTTAAACTTATTTTTCTCTTAATCTTCTCTTTGGGCTGTAATTCTTTAGTAGAAGCGTTATTGAGTTATACCCATTATAAACCTTTGCACATGCAAAACGCTTCTACGATGATTACGCCACCCATGGAAGAGTAGTCTTTTAGTAATCGATCTATCTTCTACCCTATTCATTTAATTATTTTGAATCAATGAGCTACTTTAATTCACATAATATGATCCATGAATTGTGTTTTTAAATTACAAGAAACTAAGCAAGCAATTGAACAATTTACACAAAAACACGCAAGGACGGGATTTTGTGTAAATTGTGAGAGCGTAATCTTAATCGGTAATACAAGACCACACGGGATAAATTTGTAGAGTTAAAATATAATCCCTAAACACAATTAATCCTCATTTACAGAATAGAAATGTGATCTAATTAACCACTAACCATAAGCTATCCTTATAACAACAATCAAAGCAGGGTGCTGCGATTACGTGTTCCGAAGCTAGCCTAGGGTTTAAGTAATTTCATCTTTGTGGTTAAGTTAACTCTTGTAGGGTTCAAGGGATAACAAATTAGGGGATCATAATTAAGTAGATATTGATTTAAATGATAATTATTAATAAGTGAATGAAGAGTTAGAGTTAGATCGATTACGCCTTTTAAAATAGATTTCTAAAAAAACATCTTCTTGTTGTGTCATTTTAATCAAAATTCATTTCAAAAATAAAAACAAAAAAAATATACAATATTCTTCTAGAAAACTTCTTCTAGATTCATAAACTATAAAAAAAAACCCCAACCCTTTAAATTAGTGTTTTTATTTTATTCTATTTTATTTTATTTTTATAATACCTTTAATAAGTTGTTTTAAATCTACTTCCTCCTTTGAGAGACGACCTTGGTTAGCCACTCTGCTGCACCTAAGAACCCCAAAATCACATTAATTATTTGAGGGCGCCCATGACAGTGCTTTATCAAATTGGATCCATTTCCGTGGAGGCAAGTAATTATTTCAACCAATTAGAGGTATTTATTTTATTTTACATTTTAATTATCTTCCTCTCTTCTTTCTTCCGTCTTTACCCAATATGATTTTTTCCTTCTTATTTTATTTCCTTCTAATTATTTTTGGACCATCAACTCAAACTTCTAATTTTTATTTTACTATGGTCCACTTTCTTTCTTTTCATTTTTATTTGATTTATGACACGAACTAATCCCGAAGATCTCTTAGATCTTGACCCTGAGATTGAACGCAGCCTTAGGGCATGAATCAGACACTCTCAGTCTATGGGAAGTTTCAATATTCAACTAGTTGGTGAATTCCTCTCTTCTAGAAACATTAGAATTGGAATTTATTCAAATTCAAACATAAAAGAAGAACCAATGGCTGAAAATAATGTAAATGAACTTAATAGAACCATTCGAGAATTGGTTGCACTAGATATTAACTATCAACCAAATTGTATTGCATACCCAAATCTTGAATCAGACTTTGAATTGAAATCTGGATTAATTCACCTTCTTCAAAAGTTTCATGTCTTATCTGGCGAGGATCCCAACAAACACCTTAAGGAATTTAATGTGGTTTACTCAAATTTAAAACCAAGAAATGTTTCTGAATATCAAATTAAATTAAGAGCATTCCCATTCTCACTTGATGGAGCTGAAAAAGATTGGATGTATTATTTGCAACCTGAAGATGTAACATGTTGGAATGATTTGAAACGTCTTTTCTTGCAAAGATTTTTTCCAGCATCAAGGACAACATCCATTCGAAAGGAGATATCAGGGATCAAGAAATCCCAAGGGGAGTCAATGTATGAGTACTGGGAGTGATTCAAGAAGTTGTGTGCAAGCTGCCCACATCACCAAATCAGTGAGAAATTACTCATCCAGTACTTCTATGAAGGACTCACACCTATGGAGAGAAGCATGGTAGATGCTGCGGCTAGAGGAGCATTGGTGGACAAGACACTAGTATCTGCACGTGCGTTGATCGACAAGATGGCCCAAAACTCCCAACAATTTGGTGATAGAGGTACACCACATGTCATGGGAGTACATCAAGTAAGTCCTTCTTCTCTTGAAAGTCATTTGTTTGATACTAAGTTGGAAGAATTGACCACTATGGTGAGGCAAATTGGTTTGGCACAAAATAAATCTCTACCCCCTCCTTCAAGGCCTTGTGGAATTTTCACTGAGACAAGACACCCAACTGACTGTTGCCCACAACTACAAGAGATAGAGGATTGCGCAGCAGTATTCCCAGGGAGACCATTTTAGCAGAAACAACAACCATATCCCCAAAATAAGTTTGATTCATTTGCTCCAACATACAACCAAGGGTGGAAAGATCAACCAGACATGAGGTATGGCTCTGGAAAACAACAAAGGCCCCCTTTTCAACCAAACTTCCAGCAGGCTCCACCTTACCAACAGGGTTTCCAACAACCCCAAAGGAGATTTGAAGCTCAAACATCAACAAGTCAACAACAAGGGAATCCTCCACCAAAGGTAGATTCTAATACTGATGATATTTTGAAGCAAATTATTCTTAATCAACAGAATGAGCTGAAGAGTCAAAGTTCGGAGCAGAGGGAGTTAAAGACTCAAATGAGCCAGATTGCCACTGCCCTCCATGAACTTGTGAGTAATAATTCTGGAAATATACCTTCCCAACCCACTCCAAATCCAAAGGGGAATGTCAGTGCCATCACATTGAGAAGTGGGAAGTAAATGAACAATACATCTGTACCTACCATTCCACCGGGATTCACCTCAACTCCGGAGAAGCCGCATTCCAAAACAACTGATTAGCAATCAAAGGAGAAAGATAAAGGTAAGGAAAAGATTGATGATGTTCCTTCTAAACCCCTTCCTTTTCCCAACAGGGTTGTTCAAATCAAGAATATGGCTGAATAAGCAATGCAAAAGGAGGTTTTGGATACATTCAAGTGTGTGGAGATCAACATTCCTCTACTTGAAGCCATTAAGAAAATTACAAGGTATGCAAAATTCTTAAAAGAACTTTGTACCAATCGAAGAGGGCTCAAGGGAAATGAGAGGATAAACCTTGGAAGGAATGTCTCAGCACTCATTACACCAACTCTAGCAATTCCAACAAAGTGAAAGGATCCTGGGACATTCACCATCCCATGTACCATAGGGGAGTTGCACTTCTCTGATGCTCTTTGTGATTTAGGAGCTTCAATAAATGTGATGCCTCACTCTATATTCTCTTCTTTACAAGTTGGTGAGTTGAAGCCAACAAGAGTAGTGGTGCAGTTGGAAAATAGAGCTACATTATATCCAGTGGGAGTTCTTGTGGATGTACTTGTCCGGGTAAGAGACATGATATTTCCAGCAGATTTCTATGTGCTTAACATGGAGGATGATCAGGTAAGTTCTCATGCCCCCATTATCTTAGGTAGGACCTTCTTCAAAACTGCAAAAACTATCATAAATGTCAATGAGGGTACACTTTACATGGAGTTTGGAGATGAAGTTGTGGTATTTAATGTCATGGAATCCATGAAGTACCCCTCAGAGGACCATTCTGCTTTTGTTATCTCCCATTTTGAACCACTAAGTAAAAACACCAAGGAATTGTATTTTCCTATGCTTAGGGAGATTATGAGTATTGGTTCTAGTTTGATGTCTAAGATTACTTCCACACCCGTTTATAAGGAACAAGAATCTCTAAGATTTGTTTTTGAAATGGAATCATATTCTGATTTTGATCATGTGAACTCTAATTATGACATGGCTGTTGAGTACGCTGATGGATTTGATGCATTATTTTCTAATTGTGATGATTTTTATTCTGATACTGATGTTCATTGTGCAGATATGTCTGTTGCATCAATTTCTCCATCTATACATCACCCCCCTACATTGGAACTCAAGCCATTGCCCCCAAATCTTAAATATGCATACCTGCTGAGTGGTGATAGATTACCTGTTATCATTGCTAACAATCTCTCTTTTGAACATGAAGAAATTTTTTTGAATCTTTTGAGAGATATCTTTAGGGAAATTGGTTGGAAATTGGCAAACATACCAGGTATTAGCCCATCCATTTTCATGCATAGGATTCTCTTGGAGGATGGGGTTAAACCGGTGAGGCAACCACAAAGGAGACTCAATCAAACCCTTCTAGAGGTTGTTAAAAAAGAGGTTGAAAAATTGCACGAGGTAGGTATAATTTACCCTATTTCTGACTCACAATGGGTTAGCCCTGTCCAGGTTGTACCTAAGAAAACTGGTGTTACTGTTGTTAAAAATGAGAAATATGAATTAGTTCCAATGAGGGTACAAAACAGTTGGTGTGTGTGTATTGATTATAGGAAACTAAATCATTCCACTGGAAAATACCATTTCCCCCTCCCATTTATTGATCAGATGCTTGAGAGACTAGCTGGGAAGACACATTATTGTTTCTTGGATGGATTTTCTAGCTATTTTCAGGTTCCCATTATAGCAGAGGACCAGGAGGAGATGACATTCACCTATCCATTTGGTACCTTTTCTTACTGAAGGATGCCATTTGGCCTTTGCAATTCCCCAGGTACCTTCCAGAGATGCATGGTGAGTATTTTCTCAGATTTCATTGAGACCTGCATGGAGGTATTTATGGATGATTTTACGGTTTATGGGTCCTCATTTGATGAATGTCTCTCTAGTTTGGGTGATGTGTTGCATCGTTGTATTGAGAAGAATCTAGTCTTAAATTTTAAAAAATGCCATTTCATGGTCTAAAAGGGAATTGTCTTAGGTTATATAGTCTCACAACATGGCATTGAAGTTGATAAATCTAAGGTAGACAGTATTTCATCCCTCCCATATCCTACATGTGTGCGTGATGTTCGATCATTCCTTGGACATGCTGGATTTTATCGACGCTTCATCAAAGATTTTAGTAAGATCGCTCTACCCTTATCTCGATTGCTTCAAAAAGATATTGACTTCAATTTTGATGATTCATGTAGGGTATCATTTGATGAGCTGAAGAAGTTTCTGACCACTCCACCAATCATACAGCCCCCGCGGTGGGACCTTCCATTTGAGATTATGTGTGACGCCTCCAACTTCACGGTTGGAGCTGTCTTATCTCAGAGGGTGGAAGGACGTTCACATGTGATAGCCTATGCATCAAGGACACTGGATTCAGCCTAATCAAATTACAAAACCACATAAAAGGAGTTTATTGCTGTCATATTTTCTTTAGATAAATTCCATTCATATTTATTGGGCTCTAAAGTAGTTGTTTTTTCTGACCATGCAGCTTTGAGGTACCTCCTAAAGAAGCCAGATGCAAAGACATGACTTATCCGTTGGATGCTCCTTCTTCAGGAATTTGATATTGAGATAAAGGACAAGAAGGGATCAGAGAATTTGGTGGCAGACCACATGAGTAGGCTTACTCACACACTAGAGGATGACACCTTGGACCAGGTACCACTTCGGGACACTTTCCCCGATGAGAATCTCTATACCATCTCAGGTACGCATCCTTGGTATACTGATTTAGTTAATTACATTGTTTCCTCTGAAATCCCAGCAAATTTGAAGAAGCATCAAGTCCAAAAATTAAAAAGTGAGTCTAGGTATTATGTGTGGGATGATCCTTACCTCTGGCGCATGTGTAGTGACCAAGTCATTAGGAGGTGTGTTCCCAATCATGAGTTTGAGTCTGTTTTGCATTTCTGTCATACAGTTTCTTGTGGTGGACACTTTGGACCCCAACGGACCGCTAGGAAGGTTTTGGACTCTGTATTATATTGGCCTAGCTTGTTCCATGATGCCCATATGTTTTTTAAGTCATGCTTTCGTTGCCAAAACACTGGGAATATTTCTAGGAGACATGAGATGCCCCAACAACCCATACTATTTTATGAGATTTTTGATGTATGGGGCATTGATTTTATGGGTCATTTTCCTAGTTCATTTGGATTTTTGTATATTTTGATTTCTATTGATTATGTGAGTAAATGGGTGGATGCCAAGGCCACCAGGACTGACGATTCTCATGTTGTTGTGGACTTTGTCAAAGCACAGATTTTTTGCAGGTTTGGAGTACCAAAGGCCATCATCAGTGACCAAGGGACACACTTTTGCAATAGGAAATTTGCTTCCCTCCTTCGGAAGTATGGGGTGACACACAAAACATCAACACCATACCAACCCCAAACAAATAGCCAGACTAAGGTTTTAAATCATGAGATGAAACAAATATTAGAGAAAACCGTGCAGCCAAATAGGAAGGATTGGAGCAAGCGCTTGGATGATGCATTGTGGGATTATAGGACAACATACACGACACCCATTGGTATGTCCCCATTTAGGATTGTTTTTGAGAAAGCATGTCATATCCCAGTGGAAGTCGAGCATTGGGCATATTGGGCTATAAAGAAATGCAACATGGATTTGGACCAAGCTGGAATTCAGAGGAAGTTGAAAATTCAAGATCTTGAGGAGATTCGACTGTCATCATATGATAACTCAAGTCTCTAAAAGGAAAGATCAAAATAAGCTCATGACAAAATGATCCAACAAAGGGAGTTTCATGTTGGAGAGAAAGTCCTTCTCTATAGTTCACGACTCAAGCTGATGCCTGGTAAGTTGCGTTCCAGATGGTTAGGTCCTTATATTGTGACTAATGTTTTTCCTTATGGTGTAGTGGAGATCACACAAGAGGACACTGGAAGGAGCTTTACAGTCAATGGGCAACGTTTGAAGAGATACATTGAGGGACTTCCTACTGATGTAGTGGATTTTATCACACTGCATGACCCCATCATCACTTGATCACATCAGGCTGTTCCTAACCCTTTCACTTTTATATTATTTGTCCTATTTAAAAATTCTGAATTTCATGTGCATATATCATCTCATTGGTTCACATTGAGGAAAATGAAATATTTTAAGTGTGGGGAGGGAACCTTTTAGTTTAGTAATTTCAATTTTTTTTCCTGTTTAAAAAAAACAAAAAAATTGTGTGTTTTTTTCAAATTTTGTGTGTTTATTTTTTCAATTTTCTTTGTGTTTTTGAAACTTTTGAGCTGAAATGATTCTCATCACCATTTTTAAATCCATATCAATAAGTGAAACAATTTACCCCTAGAAACTAAGCTTAAATGAATGCTAAAATGACTTTGTTTCAAGTTCAAATATTTAGTAATTTCATGAAAAGTACACTGAATTTTGAATCCCATGCCACATCTCACTATCTTTATATTTGAAATCAATTTCCTGTGAGGCTTCTGAACCATTATTTTCATATTATTTACATTCACCTCAATTCTTGAGAGAACCAAACCATGCTTGATTTAACCATAATTTGATCTATTCCTATCAAAACCTGAGGGTTTGAGGTACTTATGTTTAAATGATTGAGGAATTTGTTTGGTATTAAAGCCCCTATTTTAAAGAATCCTTTTTTATAGTGGAATACCTTGAATATTTAATCATTGTAGACCTTAGAATCCATGCATAGCCTGTTAGGTTAGCCACATTACAAGCCAATTTTCCCTATCCAACCAACTCTTGAAGTGAAATTGCATAATCTAGTTGAGCTAAAGTGTGGGGGAATCTATCTTGTGTTGTGCCACCACATTCTGTGATACTTTGGGTGGAAAATTAAATTCTGAAGAGATGTGTTTGCTGCTGAAGAAATTCATTATATTGAAAGCTGTGCCTTTTCTGGAGCTTTCATGACAAGTGAAGCTGTGCCTTTTCTGGAGCTTCTAATTGAGGTTGAAATCTGTTCCCATCTGGAGCTTTCAAGAAAATCATGTTTGAGAAGATTGAAATTTTTGATGCTGAAATGATGAATGGTGTAAACCTTTCATGACTTTTCATGATGATGGAGCTGAATTGATACTATGGGGATTGAGGAGAAGACCATATTTAAGTGAAAATTAGATTAATGCAATTTTTCTTCAAAAAGAGTCAAGCCCTCCTCATTCAGCCTCAGAGTTTTTCACATATTAATCCTTTCAACCGAAAGCCACAGAACAACCCTGAAAAGTCCTCATGATAAACATATGTCCTTGACTCACATCAGGTAGCGATGTAGGAATTTTTCAAGCCAATGGTTACCCTTGTATGAGTTTGGATGAGAAAGACATTGCAAAAAAAATTGATATTTGAGTGATGAGAGAAAATTCAAGTGAGGTAATTGTTTTGTGAATGGGAGGATAAATAAAGTGGAAATATATTGAATGATATAAATTAAGAACTTGAAATAATGGTTTTTTATGAGGCATGATATCTTTTGTTTCTTGGTGTGTAATTTTTTGATCTCAAGGATATGTGTTTTAAAATTGGTTTTGATTTGATATTAATGTTTACTTGATATGAGGTTTTGCTAAGGAGTGAAAAAGGGTAAGTGTGGGGGAGTTGATAAAACACTATTTTATTGAATATTTTATTGATAATAAATGATATAATTTCCTCACATTGTGTTAAATATGTTTAATTAGAAATTATTTGGGATTAGATCATTCATTTGAATATTTGACGAAAATTCCAGTTTTACCCTTTATAGTTCACTGTAGTATTTCGAAGATACATATTTTTATATTTATTATTTGAATTTTAAAATTTGTAACAGTGTTCCTAACTTAATTATATACAACATTTATTCAGGAAACTAGAGCTAAAAAGTGCATTTGGTTGTTGAAAATGGGCCATGAAGTCAAAGTTGTGCTGGAATCGCCAGAATGAAGAGGATTCTATATTTAGGAATTAACTCCTTCATATGGGCCTTTATTAAGCCCAAATTTTGAGAGGATATATAGGACCTATATCCTCACATTTTATCCTTATGGAAGGCCGGCCAATTCACGCGTTTCTGTGGTCAAATAGGCAGTGCAAGTTGGCATAAAATATTTGGCCGAGATTCCCCATTCACACTTGAAACCACTTTGAACCTAGCCTCCCCACCACTATATAAATTGGTGTTTTTCTCATTTGGTGGGGTTGGGACGTGCTTTGGGATGTTTAGGGAAGAGGAGAAGTGGATCCACTCCAATTATCCAACCATTTCAATAAGGGTAGCTCTTGAAGCAAGGATCCCTTCGACGAAGCCTTCTTCTTCTCCTTCATGTTGTAATGATTTTGTTTGTGTAATAAACTTCTTTGTTCTTCTTTTATTTATTCTCTTTTATTATTTTTTGTTTAAATTTATTTTTCTCTTAATATTCCTCTTTGTTCTATAATTCTTGAGTAGAAGCGTTATTGGTTTATACCCATTATAAACCTTTGCACATGCAAAACGCTTCTACGATGATTACGCCACCCATGGAAGAGTAGTCTTTTAGTAATCGATATATCTTCTACCCTATTCATTTAATTATTTTAAATAAATGAGATTATGTAATTCACATAATATGATACATTAATTTTGTTTTTAAATTACAAGAAATTAAGCAAGCAATTGAACAATTTGGACAAAAACACGTGAGGTCGGGATTTTGTGTAAATTGTGAGAGCATAATCTTAATCGGTAATATAAGACCAAACAGGATAAATTTGTAGAGTTCAAATATAATCCCTAAACAAAATTAATCCTCATTTCCAGAATGGATATGTGCTCTAATTAACCACTGACCATAATCTATCCTTAGAACAACAATCAAAGAAGGGTGCTGTGATTGCGTGTTCCGAAGCTGGCCTAGGGTTTAAGTAATTTCATATTTGTGGTTAAGTTAACTCTCGTAGGGTTCGAGGGATAACAAATTAGGGGATCATAATTAAGTGGATATTTATTTAAATGATAATGATTAATAAGTGAATGAAGAGGTAGAGTTAGATCAATTATGCCTTTTAAAATAGATTTCTAAAAAAACATCTTCTTGTTGTGTCATTTTGATCGAAATTCATTTCAAAACAAAAAACAAAAAAATATACAATCTTCTTCTAGCAAACTTTTTCTAGATTAATAAACTATAAAAGAACCCCAACCCTTTAAAGTATTTTTTTTTATTTTATTCTTTTTTATTTTGTTTTTATAATACCTTTAATAAGTTGTTAAATTCACTTCCTCCTTTGAGAGACGACCTTGGTCAGCCACTCTGCTGCACCTAAGTACCCCAAAATCACATTAATCATTTGAGGGCGCCCAAGACAGTGCTCTTTAACATGACATGTAGAGGCATGTCTGTTTTGAGTGCACGTGGTGCACAGGATCTATGTGGACTGACTATATTCTAGTCAGTGGGATTGGCACCATATCGGGTGCGTGATATATTCTATATATATGTATGAGATGCGTAGCATCAGGGCATCAAGGATACAGTTTACTTGAGGTGCCTAGGGCATCGGGGCATCACGAATGTGGGTTACTTGAGGTTCCATGGGAATTGGGGCATCGTGGATGCAGGTTACTTGAGGTGCTAGGCACCAGGACCTCTTGGAGGCAGACACCGATGTGGTGCGAGATATGTTGGGTGTCGGGAGCGACACGTGAGCGCCAATGAGGTGCGGGGATGACGATGCATCATAGAAGGACTATGCGTCTGGAAAATAGGTAAGTAAACCTGGTTTTCTTTAATTTTTTTTGGTTGAGACCGAGTAGGAAATTCCTAAGGTGGGGAGCCCCTTGAGGAATTTAGCCAGAACCTCGGGATCGGGGTAGTCCAGGTTGTTTAAGTGGGATGGGCGTGTTCGGTGCCATCTCTGGGTTTCATTTGGTAGCTCGGGGACGAGCTACGTTAAAGTGGGGAGTTTGTAAGAACCCAGGTTTTTGGAACGGGTCAAAATCCCGACCCTGTTTAAATTTTTGACTTGTTTCCAAGGAAACTAGATTAAATGGGCAGTTTTTAGAAATTTCCAGACTACACGCTGTGTACTTTAAGTACACGCCGTGTATGAGTAGGAGAGTGACCGGCCGTGTGCTCGCCGAGTACAAGCTGTGTAGTGACCGTGTAGAATTTTCTTACTACATGGCATGTGGTTTTGAACACGCCGTGTATACCCTCGACCATGGGAGGCCATAAATGGCATGTAGGCCGTTGGCCGGGTAAACCAGATACACGTCGTGTCCCCCTTTGGACACGCCATGTAGTCTAGCTGTGTATAAGGGATACACATGGCGTGTGAGTACGTCGGTGAGGAAAGGAAGAGGAACCAAGTACACGCCGTGTACCCCTAGGTACACGCTGTGTACTCATGTCGGCAGGTTCAGAAAGTAAGTCGGTGGAATCTTGTAATATTATGAATAGTTAAATGAACCATACACAGCGTGTAGTCCCAAAGTACACGCTGTGTACTTTATTTTTTTGCTTAAAATGGGTAGTAGCCTCATATTGAGGAAGAACCTCAATATTTTGGCCTGGTTTAGCAAACCAAGTCGACCGGATCTTCATTTGCTTCCTGGTTCTTCGTCTGAACTCCGATCCGATCTCGGTTGGATGCGTTGGAACCCCCTCAGTAAGGCCTCAATTCCTCTTTGGCCGTTTTGTTTGATTTTTATCTAGAATGAGTTATAGGCATTTGAGCAGGTTTGAATCTTTTGTAGATTTACTGCATTTTAGACCGAATTGGCAGGTGTTACCGGAGGAGTAGCATCGTGTGAGTCTCAGGTAGGTGGTGCATATTTCATTTTGTGTTTTCGTGGTTGTTTGGGTAATGCGGCCTACGACGCGTTTTCGTGTATTTTGATCGGGACCTGTTTTATCTGCTTTTTCCTACTGTATTGCTTATGGGACCTCTGGGATGCTTTTGGGTATGCCCGGTTACCAGTTTGCGTGAGCAGGGCCGGGTGAGGGGTCGTTGCTCATCGGGGCATTTTGGTCGGGTAGTGCCAAAATGGTTTTAATTGAAATATGATGGTTATAAAATGTTTAGTTTTATTTGTTAAATCCAGTTATAATTGTTAGAGGCATTTAAGACCTCAGTGCTGGTATGGGACAACACCCTACATAGTGTAATTCAACTGTTTAGTTTGTTTTTCCTGGTTATGTTTTCCGGTTAAATATGTTTTATATGCAATTGCTAGATTGCATATGCTGGACCCTTTTGGGTTGTGTTGGGCTTGGCCCGGTTACGCTTGAGTGATGCTGATCACAGGTTGGGGCTCTGCCCGGGTCACTTTGGGTGGTTTTGACCACGGGATTGGGCGTCATGGACGTCGGCTTGAGGAAGTACGACTATCAGGTTGGGCATGACCCAAGTTACTTGGATGGTGAGGCCATCGGACTTGAGAGACATGGTCACAGGGACATGAGGTGTCAGACGTGTTGGTGGCTTAGGTACTATTTTGGTGATTACCGCTCACCGGGACTTTGAGTAGTGTGCACACAGAGATACTCTATGATGAGGTGGTTTTGACCACTCGTGTGGGTAGAGGCCCCCGTAGTTGTGGTTAGGTATTTTGGTTGGGGGTGTTTTCCGTAGAAAGCCACGGGGGGGGGGGTGAGGAGCCTTCAGGGGATGGGCGTGCCTTTGGGATGTCGGTACTTGAGACACGAGGTGTCAGGAGGCACTTGGTGCTAGGTTACTATTTTTGGGTGTGCCTTCGGGACGTCGGTACTTGAGACACGAGGTGTCAGGAGGCACGTGGTGCCGGGTTACTATTTTTGGGCGTGCCTTCGGGACATCGGTACTTGAGACACAAGCTGTCAGGTGGCACATGGTGCCGGGTTACACGACAGAGATTCTGGAATTGGCCGAAGCAGGTGAAACTCCATAGTGGCTGTTGAGAACCAGTGGAGTTTGTGTTTAATTGTGCACTGTACTGTTGACTGCTTTCCTTGTAAATGCATGACTACTTAAACACATATATTTGGTACACACCGTTGGGTGGTATCCTACTGAGATTTGTCTCACACCCTACACGGGCCCTTCGGGATGCGTGTAGAATTTATGGATTTACAGGTAGGAAAGAGGCCAGCTTCAGGAGCTAGGCTGCGTTAGTTATTGCATGGAGATGGTATGGACCTTTAGGTCATGCCTAGCTGGGTTTGCTTTGTTTTGTTTACTTTTCTGTATCAACATGCTTACTTGTTGTAGCTATTGTTGGTTATCCATTGGCGCCCTTGTTATATTTAGTTGTGTATTACCTGCTTTGGATGCATGTTGTACTGTTCAGTTGTAGTTACATGTTATTAGCATGCTGTTGTGTTTATTTCCGCTGCTGTTGTTATATGTATTGCTTATGATGTTTTTCTATATTGATTATGCTTCCGCTCTGTGGGTCTGGTTCGAGTCAGCCGAGTCTTTCTTTCTGCTATATCTTTACTATTATACTTGGACCAATACCCTTATTATGATCCTTCGAGAGGGTATAGCCTCCCCACTATACCTAATAGACCCTCACTGCTAGTCGACAGCCTTTGGAGTTTGGGGAGGTGCGCCTAAGGTAGTAACACCCGACCCGTTCGGCACTGTTCGGGTGGCTGGATGGGTCCGGGACATTACAAAATAACATATAAATGAGTCCTACATGGATATTGGATCATTCTTCATTGAAGAATGCACTCACTAATGATTGAAGGAAGTTGTTGCATTCACTGTGTTCTGATCTACTCTAATTCGGTGTTTCATCATCGTCTGAGGTGATTTTATAATGATGAATGAAGGAGGATCTCTTGAATTATCCTAGGATTTATGCAGATAACCCTAGAAAATTCACCATGAAAATATTCTTATAGAACATTTCACTGTGTTAAAATAAAATAAACAATTAATTATTTCACTGAACATACCGCCAATGAGTGAGGAGTGCGAACGTCCCATGCCGACCCATTTTATATCATTCCTAGGGTAAACATCGCATTTCAGAGTAAACAATGGTTTCAGATTTCTAATATAACCTTAATTTTAAGAGTTATCCCATTTTATTTAAGAAGCTGCACACACAATACAATTTTTTTTAATATTTTTATAAAATTAATTCCAGTCACACCGAGCATGAGAATCAAACTCTATCTCATTGTTTAGCTCTAGAAATATATATAGAAATATTTCAAAGTCTTATAAGAAAAAAACCAAGTCTCTACAGCTTCAAATTTATAATATTCAAATATATTATATGGATATGTCTAAATAATCTTATCTAATAAAAATTGGTTATGTTTAGGTTATATTTTCACCTTTATATTTTAGTTTTAACCTCTGATACCCCATTTTGACAATTATCACAGTAACATAGTTTTTACACTTTAGTGGTTAATATAGTTACTATAAAAGGAAAATTGGCCACTAAATTAACTATATATGATATAAAAAAACATATTAAAATAACTTGACCAAATATAAGATTTTTATGAATTTTTAATCATTTAATAAAGCATTATTTATTATAAAATATCATTAAAGTCAATTTTGATACTATTCATTTAATTTTACATTACAAACATCAAGAAAATGATGGAATTAAAATATATACCTTTCACACTTTTCTAACATGTTATATTTAAATATAAAATTTTTGTATCATAATAATTCAATCAAATTATATTAATTTTATTATTATTATAATCATTTATTTTATTTTTCTTTTAAGTAAATAAATACTTTGTCGACATTGTGTAAGCATTTAATGGAATTATATAATTACTAAAAATTAGAGATAAATTATAATTATGAAAAAATTTTCATTATTAATTAAATAACAATTCATATTCATTGAAAAATTTCTATTGTCCCTTTTTGAACACATTGGAGATATTTAAAAGGAAGATGGTGACATTTGGTGTTTTTCTATACTTAAAATATTATATAGGTCACCTTAATGGAAAAGTGTCCTAATAAAATAAATATCCTGCCTAAGGTGATAAGGATTGATATAAATTCATGGAATAATATTGAATATGAAAAAATAGACTTTTCACTTATTTCTAACCTAAGTTAACCCGATTTACACTTTTACTGTGGTGACGAATTTTTACTATTCATTATGACAAAAAATTAAATTGAAATTAATTGCGATGATTATAAATATGGAATCCATTTTTAAAAATTCAAAATCCATAAATGGAAAAAATTAATTTTATAAGTATCCCACAAAGCGTGATGAAAAACAGTTTTCAGAAAAAAATTGTCATTTAAGTCTAAAAATAATTTTATAAAAAGATCATGTATAATATTGATTCTTAAATAAGTAATTATATAATTTATAAAAAAGGATTATTATATTAATTTATGGTAAAATAAAAAATAGTATGTGTATTTTTCAGTTAAAAGAAATGATTGTTTTACAAAAATCGGTATTTTTCACTAATCATTGAAAATTCAATATTTTCCAAAAAATAAAAAAAAATCAAATTAGGATAATTTTTATATGATGAATTAAAAAATGAAATTAACTTGTCTAAATTAAAACTCTACAATTTTAAAATGAAAATTTTAAATAAAAACTTAAAATAAAATAGTTTAATAAAACTATTTCCAAAAAAATCTGTTAATATTTTTACAATGAATATAAATATATTATTTATTAATACTCATTGATATGAAAATGATTTATTCAATCATTACCTAGGTTTTTATATTTCACCACAATTTTTGACAATCATCCTCAGAATTTTATTAAAATTTTAAACAAGTGAGGATATCTTTCTCTCATAACATTTTAAGATTCCCATGTTGCTTCTTCAACCATATGGATTTTCTAAAAAAAATTAACCTGGTGGGTCAAATTATTCCAAAACACATGCTCTATATGGTCAAGAATTTGTACTTTTTTCTTATAATAAAATTTGTCTTATAACTTAACTACATTAAGGCTCAAATCATGATATTAACCTAACACATATTTTCATATCATTGAGACATGAAATATATTGTATACCTGGTATAAACTTGGAGACAAGGCCACTAGATATGAAAATGAACCAACATTATCTTGGATTTCATATTGTCCAATGAACTACATACATAGATTCCCCATTTTACCAAAACTCATAAACCTTTTCCATGGATATACTTTATGATGTAAATGATCACCAATCTCAAAAATAAAGATATTTCCTCCAGTTATTCACATAAATTTTATGAATGATCTAAGATTTACTCACATGTTGCTAAATTGTCTTCACTTTATCAACTATTTCCTCTTCAAACTACAATCCCATCAACTTCATTACCCCTACTTCATTCCAAAATAATGAGTCTAACACCAATTTCCATATAATTCTTCAAAAGGTTCCATATGTATACTGGAATGAAAACTGTTATTATAAGAATACTCGACTAATTAAAAATGTTGATACAAACTTCCCTGATAATCCATTGAAAAATATCAAAGAATTTATTCCAAGGTATGAATTGTTCGCTTGGACTGTCCATTATATTAAGGATAAAATGAAGTAATGAAATTTAATTTTATACCCAATGACTTATAAAGTCTTTTCTAGAAATTTTAGGTGAACCATGTATTATGATTAAATACAATGGAGAGTGTAACTCTATGTAACCTGATTATATCCTTTAGATAAAATCATGAAAGATTATCTAAAGACATAATATCTCAAATTGAATTTAAGTGTGAATATTTATTTAATCAATCAATAATAACCCAAATCACATTATTACCTCAAGAAGTATTTCATAATACCATAAAAAATACATGGATATATATATATATTCCCATTTCCACTCTAGAACTCATGAAGGATGAAGCATCCCCTTAATTAATTATCATTTTTCTTTAAATTTTTGAAAATTAATTTTTTTTATTATAATGTAAGAAAAATATCTTTTCATTACATTCCAACAGTAATAAAAACAAATTTATTTTTACATATTAGTGATTCCCAGATGAATATATAAGTAGGGATATATGAGATTCAATCAACAATTATTTAATCAATTGGAAATCAGAGGGCATACATAATATTTTTCCAAATTTTACAACACCTCCTTCATCAACATTAAACTATAGAAACTTACCCTTCTTAATAGATTCTACATTTTCCTATAAACTTTGATCCTCCTTCTAAGATTACTTATTTCGTTCTGGCAAAAGTGATTGTACTGATATCTAAAACAAAATAGAGGAAGTTCTTACATCCATAACTTCTAATAAAAAATTCATCAAACCATTGACCAAAGGGTCATGTTCCAAATGTAACATGGTTAATGTATCATTATTTTTCCAACTCAATGCATTAGAAACTTTTTTTATTTTACTTGATGATAATGAATAATCTAATCATAATCCTTAATCTGTTCCAACCATCTTCTCTTCCTTATGTTCTACTCTTTCTAAGTAAATATATACTTAAAATTTTTTTTATTAGTATATACTTCACACTTTATACCATATAAATGAATCCAATAAATTTTGAAATAAAAAACCATAGTAGATAATTCCAAAATATGTGTAGGATAATTTAACTCATGTGGTTTTAATTTGAAAAGAAGTATAAGAAATTATATAAGAAGTACACGATGGAATCCATCAAATATTTTTTTTCTCATTAGGTCTTTCCATAAAAATTAAATGATGGATGTCTAAATATATCGATACAAATATGGGGATCACACCCAGGGCCATGTGGTATACCAATAACCCAATATAGATTAACCCACCAAGTAGGGGATCAATGCTCGTGTAGTGTTGACAATGACGATTCTGAGAACCCCATAGAGAAAAAATGATGATGATAGATGATCTAACTCTGGGAATCATAGAGGGATTCCAAAAAACTAAATAAGATATTTAAGTTCCTCAGAGGGGATCACAATTCTATGAACATGATGTGATTCCATACTAAACCCTTAGAAAAGGAATCAAGGGAATGTACCTTGAAAAAACATTTCCATGATGAAGAGAACAAAGGATCCAATACATAATTAAAAAAGTACACCCTATGTACTATAAGTATAAAATAGATATCTTTGGTACCTGGTCTACCCATGTATCACAACCCATGATCGTGTCTGTGTCCATGTGCTCCTAGCTCTACCCATGTAATTGTCCATATCTGAGTGCATGGCTCTACCCGTGTACCCCCTGGACTACCTGTGTTCCTGGCTGTGTACTCCAAGAGTACATGCCAAGTATCTAGGTCAGTCCACATGAAATGTGATACTTAGCTCCTCTATGTAAACCCTTGTGCCACATCCAGGTCCCCACATGACAAATATTCTCGGATTACACGACATGTATATCAGAATTTTCTAAAACCCGTGGATCTTCATATAGTTACTTCTCCCATTGCCCCTATTAATGATTTTTTCCACCAAAGTCAACAAAGTTAGTGGATCTAGCCTGAAATATCCTCACTATTTACATCTCACCAGAATCTGGTCACCCAACATGATTGGGAGTTGTCGTCATCACGTTACGCCACTGCCACATGCTAAAACCCAGAAATGGTATCCCCAAATCAGAACTGACCAACCATCTACTGTCATCTTTCCCTGTAATCATAGACTCAGTCACATCCATACCCAAGGTATTGATTCATTACACTGAATAACAATTAAGCAATAATCAAATACTGGGTATTCTTTGAACCACAAGCCAAAGGAATTTCTCGTGATGAATGTGTGAATAATAGGGGAAGAAGTACATAAAACACAAACATGGGGAATATAACTCATCCAATGCTAAATTTGGACTTGATTTTTTTCCCATTAAAATGATTAATTAAGAGATATAAATAACCAACCATATAAATCCTCACTCCCAGATAAATCTAACCCATACCCATAATATGATTGATCCACGAATCAATTCATTTGTTGATTAATTCACATTCATTTTAGGAAAAAATAAAATGGGGGATAAATCCACATAAATCAAACATCCTACCTCAATTTTGATCAATCATTGAAAAATAAAAAATATATATCATTGTTTTTGGTGAAATCCTTGAATAGTTCACCCAGTCTGGCCATCATTCTGGAGTTGAAAAGATATTCTCAAATACAAATGGGTCCTAAAGGATTCATGTAATCCCTTCCATAACTGAGATGTAAAGCAATAATCATCATTAGATATGATCATCCAGGGAAATCCATGGAGTAGAACTATCTTTTTCACATAGATTCATCTGAATCTCTCCAATGAACTCCGATCTTTGATAGCCATAAGTTAGCTGACATGGTAAGATGGTCTATGATCACCCAAATGGTATCATGTAATCTATAAATCCTTAGTAACCCAATAAATAAGTCTCTCTCTCTCTCTCTATATATATCCCACCCCACATCCACTCTATCACCTCAAGGGGTTGAGATAATCCCATTGGAACCTAGTGTTTAGCCTTTACTTTCTGAAAGTAAGATATTTAGAGACAAATTCTGCTACTCCCTTCTTCATCCTTGGCCACTAAAACAAACATCGGAGGTCCTGGTACATCATCGGCACACCTGGATGTACCAAAAAAGGATATGTATGAAACTATATAAGAATCTACACCTTTAACATCACCAGTACCATCATGTTTCCTTTGAATAGTATAACATTCCCCCACCTTTAAAAAATCTATCAAGATCATGTTTGATGGATATCTGAGTATGTAGGGTCTCATAGTCGATATATCTATGTTGATAATCCATAAATTTCTATAGAATTGGTGGGTAAATAACCATTTACTGGAGGTAAAATTTAACATCCCCATTCACTAATGATAACTTTAACGAGTCCAACAACTCTGTCGCCTTGTTTAGTAGTTGAAAATAAAATCTCATGTTGAGAGAATCTACCACCACGTTCCCCTTCCCATGATTATAGAAAATCTTGAAGTAATAATACTCAAGAAACTATATCCTATGAATCTATCTCATGTTAAGATCCTTCTTTGATAAGATATACTTGAGACTTTTGTGGTCAGAATAGATGATAAATTTCTCACCCATAAGCTAGTGTCTCTACAATTTTAGTGTGAAGACTATCACTATTAGATCAAGATCATGGGTCATGTATTTCTTCTCATGTGGTATCAAATAATGTGA
The DNA here is from genome assembly GCA_963277665.1 of Viscum album. Taxonomy (NCBI): domain Eukaryota; kingdom Viridiplantae; phylum Streptophyta; class Magnoliopsida; order Santalales; family Viscaceae; genus Viscum; species Viscum album. The sequence continues at coordinate 471,916,025 of OY728121.1, read as the reverse complement.
ACCACAGGAAATCAACACTTGACTCTACATTATAACACAACAAATATTGGTCCTTGATGCATCAAAAAACACTACATACTCGATATCTTCCTCGAGAAATCTCAAGATGGGATCTCTCGTAAATACCTACCTAAACTTTTGGAAAGTCTACTGGTACATATCTATCCATAAAAGGATACCCCTTTGAGGTAAAAGATGTGAAGGGAGATGATATCATGGATAAATTGAGGATGAATCTCTTATAGTATCCTACCAACCTAAGGAAGCTCCGCACCTCCTTCAAACTATTGGTTGTCTCTCAAGCTAACACTGCCTCAACTTTTTCTAGGTCCACTACAACATAGTTTGCTAAGATGAAATTTCCTAGAAAGTGGATATTCTAAATCTAGAACTTTAACTTTGATAGATTCTTGTAAATATAGTGCTCTCAGAGTATGTCCATGACCATCCTCAAGTGTTTGGCATGCTCCTCCTCAGACATTGAGTACCCTTGGATATCATCGATGAAGAATACAACAAACTGGTCTAAGAAAGGCTGAAAGATCTAGTTCATGATCCCCATGAACACTGATAAGGAATTAATCACACCAAATGGCATCACCAAGTAGTCATAGTGTCTGCAATGATATGATAAATCCGTCTTTGGTATATCCCCATATAGTACTCACAACTTGTGACAGCCTGATCTGAGGTCAATCTTTGAGAACCATCATTCCTCTCACAACTGATCAAAGAGGTCATTGATCCTCAGAAGTGGATACCTATTCTTTATGGTCACCTGGTTTAGGTGATGGTAATCTACATACAACCTCAAGCTCCTATCCACCTTTTTAGCAAATAACACTGGGGTTGCCCATAGTGAAACAGTGGGCCTACCAAATACCTTCCTCAGCAAGTCCTATAAATATACCCTCAACTCACAAAGCTCTATAGGAACCATACTATATGATGGTGTATATATCAATGCCATACCTAGGTGTAGGTATGTGAATAATTTTAACTCTCATTGGGTAGGTAATCCTGATACATCCTTAAGAAATACATTGTAACAACCTAAGATTTTATGAGAATTATTATTTTTAATTTCATTGATGTCTTATGTTGTACGCTAAAAAAAATTAGCTTGTACTATACGCAACACCGTATTAGCTTGCAGTATACGTAACACTATTCTTGGATCGTGTTACATACAATTTCAAGTTCATTTTGTAGAAATTATTATACGCAACATTAAGTATAGATTTTTTTAATGTATAAATAAAATAAGTTTTGATTATGTTATACGTAACAACAAAGGGAGCATGCACTATACACAACCTTGACTTGACTTGCATTACACGCAATCACGACCTTCCTCGATAGCGTGTGTAATACGCAATACCAGGTTTCACTAAACAACGAAATATTGTTATAATATTATTATGGACTAGCCGTTATGAATAGTATTAACTAAATTTTGAATTTTATAACATTATTATTCATCTTACACATTTTCTAGAACATGGTATGAGAACAAAATAAATTTTTCGGGTAAAATAAGTATTTTTCAAAAAATGCAGTTTTGCCGCCTTTTAATGGCGCACCCACTTTAAATCTAGTTTTTAACATGTTTATAAGTTCAATATGACAAAATAAAATTCTTCTTTGGAATCAAGATATAAAAATTTACTTTGGATAAATTTTTCATATTATTCTGACAACTTTCATATTTTAATGAATAGTAAAAACACGCTATATTTTAATTAAAAACAACTTTTTTTCATTTCAATAATTTATATGGTTATATTATCTTTTTAATTGGTTTTAAAGTGTAATTTGAATAAATTTTTACCATTTAATCCAATGTTGGTCATTGCAATTAATTTCACTTTGAAATTGGACATAAACAAGTGTCGATCTTTTGATAGTTATTGTTTCTTAAAAACACACTATTTGTTTTGATAATGGGAATTAATTTTAAAATTAATTAATGACACTTCTATGTTTTGAATTTGAAAAAATAGACATCATTTTTGAATTCAGAATATCAAATATATCTTAGGCTGAATTTTTGGTATTTTTCTGAAAAACTTCAATTTTTGATGAATAGTGAAACCACTTAGTGGTAGTTAAAAAAAACTGACTCTTTCATTTAAATGAAAATTTACCACTTCTGTGAATTGAATTTAAAAAATACAACATACATGGTTGTTATCAAAAAGTAAAATATGGTTCAATAAGGTGAAAATAATTTTTGGTGAATAGTAACTTTTAACTTTTATTTACCACGGTTAAAGGTAAATAGGGTAATTCAAGGTTAAAAGAATATTATAATAATTCAAAATTATCTTAACACTTTTCCTAACATTATTGGATGAGTAGTGGCCGACCATGGGCATCCTTGGGTCGATTTTGGGACCCCATTGAGCCACTTGGTAGTGATAATGATAATTTGGATTAATTAATTTAATGTAAAGACAAAATTGACGTTAACAAAAATCTTTTAGTAATTAATATTTATAAGTAGTTATATAAATTATATTTTAGACTATAAATATTCATTGTAACGATAAAAATATTTCCTACATGTTGTTTTTTTTTATAATTTTTAGACATCAAATAAATTAAATTATTTATGACACAATAATGATGCAGTAGTTACCTCATTAATAAATGATTTAAATAAATAAGATTATAATTATTAAAATATTATCCAAAACATGTCAAATTCAAATTGGATGGTTTTATTTCAACCATGAGTCTTCTTATCTTCATCTGTAATGATTTTTTGACCTTTTTAAACCGAAGATAAGTTTATAATAAAATAATATTTTCACACTTTCCAAAGATGCCCCTCTCCTCCCTTATAAAAGGGCACCTCATCCCTCTCCTATTTACACAACTTTGAGCCTTCAATATCATCCAAACCCTGAACATTTATCTTTTCCAATTCCCTAGAAACATTTTGGTGGTTTTGGTCATCTCAAAATACCAACTCTAGTGCCTTAAGAAGAAGCTTAAAAGAGGTGCGTCGAAGAAGAGGCAATCTCTTCTTGCGATTCTTTCAAGTTTCTTTCTTCTTCAACTTATTTTTATTTAGTTGTTTCATTATAAAGTAATAAAATAAGTATCAATAATATAATTATATGTTATTATAAATATTAATCAACCCCATTTCACCTTCTATCCATCCTACGGAAAACAAAATCACCGCGCGTGCGTACGTACGGAATACCGTCTCCACACCGTGGTGTAATATGTTTTTTCACCACCACCTTAAATGGATGGGTATAATGGTGTAAAGAATAACTATATATAGTTATTATAACATAATAATAATTCTGAGATATTATATCATTCACTCCAATTCAATTCAATAATTATGGGAACGATATCATCGCTCGTGCGCACATACGGATTACTGTCTCCACGACGCGATAAGATTCATTATCCATGTTAACCACTCAAGAATGATAATAAAGTATATATAATGAATAATAATGAAATATATGACATTATAAATCTACTGGATTTATGTATATATATATCTCATCTACTTACTTCCATTCAAGTCAACAAGGAAAGGAAAACAACGTTCATGAGTACGTACGACCTACCATCTCCATGAACGGTGTATTTCATTTCATTTATCTATCTATTATATATATATATATATAAGGAATATATATTATATATAAATCAATATTTACATTTTGTAAGTAATTAAATTATGATATATGTAATAATAATATCAATAACAACAAGTCCAAACACGTACGATAAATAAAACGATTTTACCCAAAACACTACTTTAACATGGAATTTACAAAAGAACGGGTAATATAAAATCATAAGTGATCCATATATGATATAATAAAATTAATATGATTCTTTAATAAGTCAATGAATTTATTTAAATCATTATATAGGAGGTTCAGATATGTATGAAGTATATCAGACATAAGGTAAGGGATAACTATTCCAATCTCGTTCTTTTCCGAGATTGTCATTCGTAAGTACTTACTGGGGTTATTGTTATTATCCATGTCTATGTTTTCTAAAAATATTTTCATGTATATTTAATGTACTTTTTACCCATTTTTGACTTTTACCACATGTTATGGAAGGAATCTTTATTTTTCTTACCATACGAATAACTTTTTGACTTTTCCGACAAAACTACGAGGAGAATATTTTTTTAACTTATACGACATGAATAGATTTTTACGGCTTAATAACACCTAATTTTTATGAATATTACTCTAAAATATTTCATGATTATTTTCAACAAAATCCTTTTCATTTAAAATTGAATGTCATTTTGTGAAAAGAAAATGATTTTGAAGAAGAAAGGATATTTTCCTCAAGAATTCATTTCAAGCGTTTATCAAAACTATTTTCTATCTAAGATGAAATTATTTAGTATGTATCAAGTATAATGTCTCTATCATTTACATGTTTTTATTCTTCTTATGATGAAATGATATCCATTTGTTTTATATGGATTACATTATGATGGGATGATATTTATGAAACCCATTTCATTCTTTGGGTTATGATGAATAATTTATGATTGTTTTGTGGCACACGTAAGAATGGTTTCAATATGAGATGTGTGGGACCTATATCTCCCTACAATTCATTGGGTAAAGATTTATATCTCATGATATAGATATGGCTGGAATGGTAAGTTAATCCGGTTCAGTGATACAGGACTGGAACGAGGAGTGAACTCGATTCAGAAAGGGACTTTGTCCACTAAGATGGTCTTGGAAGCAATTCCTTGGCTATTGTGGAAATCATATCATTTTATTAATGGTTTTCCACAATTACATGTTTTATTTCCATGCTATTTTATCATGATTGATGTTCCATTATGATATATGCCTTACGTACTTCCAAGATTTATGTCTTTGATCAAGATTTTGATGTTTAGATTTTATGTTCAAGTTTTTGCATTCAAATGTTTATGGATTGTTTTATGTTCTCTAAGTTTACCCTTACTGAGAATTTGAGCTCACCCTTTTTATGTTTTCTTTTCCCCAGGATATAAAGAAAGGTTTTAGGTAAGAAAAAAAGGGGAAGATCTTTATGGGAGATGTTGAATATCTTTCACCATGATTAGAAGATTTTTTTTTCCAAGTTTCCAAAGACACTAAACTATTACGATACTTGTGTGTTCATTTTTGTTATGTATTAAGTATTCCAAAAAAGTAATGTAATGTCCATGTACATCAAGTTTGGGTCCTTACAGTTGGTATAAGATGAAATGTTTAGTTAACCTTTGGAAACTAGGATGAGAAAACTTTAGTGATATCCCTAGATATATTTCTAAGGTATGTCTAAGGATGTCCCTAAGGATTAGTATAACTATTGTTTACAGTCCTAGAATTATGTTGATGATCATGAATAACCTAGGGTGAAACTAAGGTGTCATGGATTAAAGAATGTGTGATAAGTTAGACATCCCATAAGTGACTTTTTATGATTATCTGGTTCCCTGTTATTTTAACTGTTTCTTACACCATGGATTTTGGTTTTAGTCAATGTAGGGAACCAGAAGGAATTGGCTCAACATTGAATCCAATGGAAAAATTGGTGACTATGAGCAACGAAATTGCATAATGCCTAGAAAGAAAGATTTTGTGATTATGCTAAATCAGTCATTGCGATATATGATTAACAAGGTGAACTTTAGTGGTATTCCTAATTCATCAAATAAGAGGAAGATGGAATTTTATGCATGTTCGCATGTTGAGAATCATAGAGAAAGGAAGATTGAGATTTCTAAATAAGGAAAGAAGAACCTTGATGAATATATCAAATGGAGGGGAAGATGTTATCTGTGTGGAGAGAAGGGTCATAGAGTGACAGACTGTTATGAAGTTCAATGTCTTATCTGTGGAGAACATGGGCAATACCCAACTCAATTCCCTGACCTAAGAGGTTACTTCTAAATCAAGGAAGGACTTATTCCATGAAAATCATTTAATATGATGGATTGAAGTGTTTATTTATTGGTATTCAATAATAATGTTGTTGAGGTACTTTTATGGTATATTGGAATATCTATGTATTGGTCCATTGTGGTTTTCCATAAGAATATGGAATCTGTAACCATGAAAAGTGATTGAAATATTTTTGGAAAGAAGATGATATGCGTATAATGAAGGGATAAAGAGAAAATAATATGTTTGATAGTATTAATGAGCTCATGACTAATATAAGGACAAAGTGATATCATGGTTTGAGTATAAATAATTTTTTGGATTTTGGTATGTGGAAAGAGATAACTTTTGACAGCATTTATGTTTTCACTAAGGTTCAATGGGTATTAATTTTTCAAGAGAATACATGATTAAGGTATTCACATGTTTGGAATGTGACCAACAAGATATATCATATGATATATGGGGGATAAATGATGGGATTCACCTGCTCGGTAGATGAAATTTCTAGCAATTGTTTTCTTTATAATTTGATCTTGGACAAAAGTATTTTAGATAAGCCTAAAGATTGGAATGGATTATGTTGTACATAAGTTAGTATTGTTTATGGATAGAACTTTTTTCGATATTATTGATGGAATGTTATAATAATGTAGTTTTAGAAAAAGTACAACCTACAGGACGGGTGACAACCCATCGCGACAGACAGGGCTGTGGGAATCAAACCCATAACTGAAGTGCGACAGGCCTTTATTGCCTACCACTGGCCTACAGGAAGTCCCTGGTTAGTAGAAATTAGTTTTATTTTATTAAGAGGTATGATAGATAAGTTATAAGTCCATTTTAGGAACCATATACGATTAATCTCACCATAGATGTACTTATATATATAAATTTTGCTAACCTTATGTTTGAAACATATGGAATGACCTATCATTCTATCGTATGATCTACTAACACTTCATGGAAGACAAATTCAACTTCATTTCTTTAAGAAAAGAAGTGGAAATTGTTTAAGGCACAAACAACGGTGAGATTGTATCGAAATAAAGTAAGTATTTCTTCTAATTCAAAATTATCAACTTTAGTGAAATGATATTGAAAACTAAAAATGTTTTCTTAGTGCTCTTATATCTGATGAATCAGATGGTACCTTAGATCATAAAAAATTTATGGCTTTGTGATTGTTGGCTTTTTCATAGCCATGTTCTCTACCACTCTCCATCAGAACTTGATGGTTAGATTTCTCTTCCATATCCATATTTTCACCCATGTTATCCTATATGTACACCCAATGATGAGTTAATTTTGGTAACTGTTATGTTTCATACTTCAATTTTTAAATTTATGTTTTAGTATTCCTTTTTACGATGTGGGTTTCTATGAAAGAAGCTTTCAAGTAGTAAACCATTTATAACCCTGACGAATTTCGAGGGAGAAATTCATTTTAAGGGGGGTAGAATGTAACAACCTGTGATTTTATGAGAATTATTCTTTTTAATTTCATTGATGTCTTGTGTTGTACGCTACACCAAAATTATCTTGTACTATACGCAACACCGTATTAGCTTGTAGTATACGCAACACTATTCTTGGCTCGTGTTACACACAATTTCAAGTTCGTTTTGTAGAAATTATTCTATGCAACATTAAGTATAGATTTTATTTAATGTATAAATAAAATAAGTTTTTAATATGTTATACGCAACAACAAAGGGATATTTCACTACACGCAACCTTGACTTGGCTTGCATTACACGCAATCGCGACCTTCCTCGATAGCATGTGTAGTATGCAATACCAGGTTTCACTAAACAACGATATATTATTATAGTATTATTATGGACTAGCCGTTATGAATAGTATTAACTACATTTTAAATATTATAACATTATTATTCATCTTACACATTTTCTAGAACATGGTATGAGAACAAAATAATTTTTTCGGGTAAAATAAGTATTTTTCAAAAAATGCATTTTTGCCGCATTTTGATGGCACACCCACTTTAAATCTAGTTTTTGACATGTTTATAAGTTTAATTTGACAAAATAAAATTATTCTTTGGAATCAGGATATAAAAATTTACTTTGGATAAATTTTTCATATTATTCCGACAACTTTCATATTTTAATGAATAGTAAAAACGTGCTATATTTTAATTAAAAACAACTTATTTCATCGCAATAATTTATATGGTTAGATTATCTTTTTAATTGGTTTTAAAGTTTAATTATAATATATTTTTACCATTTAATCCAATGTTGGTCATTTTAATTAATTTCACTTTGAAATTGGACATAAACAAGTGTCGATCTTTTGATAGTTATTGTTTCTTAAAAACCCGCTATTTGTTTTGATAACGAGAATTAATTTTAAAATTAATTAATGCCAATACTATGTTTTTAATTTGAAAAAATAGACATCATTTTTGAATTCATAATATCAAATATAGCTTAGGCTGATTTTTTGTTATTTTTCTGAAAAAGTCCAATTTTTATGAATAGTGAAACCACTTAGTGGTAGTTAAAAAAAACTGACTCTTTAATTTAAATAAAATTTTACCACTTCTGTGAATTGAATTTCAAAAATCCGACATACATGGTTGTTATCAATAAGTAAAATTTGGTTCAATAAGATGAAAATAATTTTTGGTGAATAATAATTTTGACTTTTATTTGCCGCGGTTAAAGGTAAATAGGGTAATTCAAGGTTAAAAGAATATTATAATAATTCAAAATTACCTTAAAACTTGTCCTAACATTATTATATGAGTCGTGGCCAACCATGGGCATACTTGGGTCGATTTTGGGACCCCATTGATCCACTTGGTTCTGATAATGACAATTTGGATTAATTAATTTAATGTAAAGACAAAATTGAAATTAACAAATATCTTTTAGTAATTAATATTTATAAGGAGTTATATAAATTATATTTTAGACTATAAATATTAATTGTAAAGATAAAAAGATTTACTACATGATGGTATTTTTTATAATTTTTAGACATCAAATAAATTAAATTATTTATGACACAATAATGATGCAGTAGTTGCCTCATTAATAAATGATTTTAAAAAATAAGATTATAATGATTAAAATATTATCCAAAACATGTCCAATTATGATTGGATGATTTTATTTCGACCATGAGTCATATTATATTCATCTTTAATGATTTTTGGACCTTTTGAAACCGAATATAAGTTTATAATAAAATAATATTTTCATACTTTCCAAAGATGCCCCTCTCCTCCCTTATAAAAGGGCACCTCCTCCCTCTCCACTTTACACAACTTTTGGCCTTAAAGCTCATCTAAAACCTTACTATTTATCTTATAAACTTCCCAAGAAACATTATGGAGGTTTTGGTCTTCTCAAAAGACCAACTCTAGTGCCTTAAGAAGAAGCTTAAAAGAGGTGCGTCGAAGAAGATGTAATCTCTTCAACCGATTCTTTCAAGTTTCTTTCTTCTTCAACTTCTTATTATTTAGTTGTTTCATTATAAAGTAATAACATAAGTATAAATAATATAATGATATGTTATTATAAATATTAAAAAACCCCATTTCACCTTCTATCCATCCTACAAAAAACGAAATCACCGCGCGTGCGTACGTACGAAATACCGTCTCCACGCCGTGGTGTAATCTGTTTTTGCACCACCACCTTACTTGGATGGGTATAATGGTGTAAAGAATAACTATATATGGTTATTATTACATCATACTGATTCTGAGATATTATATCATCCACTCCAATTCAATTCAATAATTATGGGAACGATATCATCGCTCATGCGTACGTACGGATTACCGTCTCCACGACACGATGAGATTCATTCTCCATGTTAACCACTCAAGAATGATTATAAAGTATATATAATGAATAATAATGAAATATATGACATGATAAAGCTACTATATATATATGTCATTTACTTACTTCCATTCAAGTCAACAAGGAAAGGAAAACAACGTTCATGCGTACGTACGACCTACCGTCTCCATGAAAGGTATATTTCATTTCATTTATCTATCTATTATATATATATACGAAATATATATGATATATAAATCAAGATTTACATTCTGGAAGTAATTAAATTATGATATAAGTAATAATAATATCAAGAACAATAAGTCCAAACACGTACGATAAATAAAACAATTTTACCCAAAATGCTGCTTTAACATGGAATTTACAAAAGAACAGGTAATATAAAATAATATGTTAACCATATATGATATAATAACAATGAATATGATTCTCTAATAAGTCAATGAAATTATTTAAATCATTATACAGGAGGTTCGGATACGTACAAAGCATATCAGACATAAGGTAAGGGGTAACTATTCCAATCTCGTTCTTTTCTGAGATTGTCATTCGTAAGTACTTACTGGGGTTATTGTTATCATCCATGTCTATGTTTTTCTAAAAATGTTTTCATGTATGTTTAATTTCCCTATTACCCATTTTTGACTTTTACCACATGTTATGGAAGGAATCTTTATTTTGTTTACCATACGAAGAACTTTTTGACTTCTCCAACAAAAGTACGAGGAGAATGTTTTTTAACTTATATGACATGAACAGATTTTTACGGTTTCATAACACCTAAATTTTATGAATATTCCTATACAAGATTTCATGATTATTTTCAACAAAATCATTTTCTTTTAAAATTTAACGACATTTTGTGAAAATAAAATGATTTTGAATAAGAAAGGATATTTTCCTCAAGAATTCATTTCAAGCGTTTATCAAAAATATTTTCTATCTAAGATGACATAATTTATTATGCTTAAAGTATAATGTCTCTATCATTTAAATGGTTTGATTCTTCTTATGATGAAATGATATCCATTTGTTTTATATGGATTACATTATGATGGGATGATGTTTATGAAACCCATTTTATTCTTTGGGTTATGATGAATGATTTATGATTGTTTTGTGGCACACGTAATAATGATTTCAATATGAGATGGGTGGGACCTATATCTCCCTCTAATTAATTGTGTAAAGATTTATATCTCATGAGATAGACATGGCTGGAACTATAAGTTAATCCGGTTCAGTGATACCGAACTGGAATGAGGATTGAACTCGATTCAGAAAGGGACTTTGTCCACTAAGATGGTCTTGGCAGCAATGCCTTGGATACTATGGAAATCATATCATATGCTTAATGGTTTTACACAATTACATGTTTTATTTCCATGCTATTTTATCATGATTGATGTTCCATTATGATATATGCCTTACGTACTTCCAAGATTTATGTCTTTGCTCAAGATTTTGATGTTTAGATTTTATGTTCATGTTTTTGCATTCAAATGTTTATGGATTGTTTTATGTTCTCTAAGTTTACCCTTACTGAGAATTTGAGCTCACACTTTTTATGTTTTCTTTTCCCCAGGATATAAAGAAAGGTTTTAGGTAAGAAAACAAAAGGGGAATATCTTTATGGGAGATGTTTAAGATCTTTCACCATGATTAGAAGATTATTTTTTTCCGAGTTTCCAAAGACATGAAACTATTACAGTTCTTGTGTGTTCGTTTTTGTTATGTATTAGGTATTCCGAAAAATTAATGTAATGTCCATGTATGTCAAGTTTTTGTCCTTACATACATCCTCATACTCTACCACTACTCTAGGAAACTGATGTCTCATGGAATCCACTACACCAAGAGTCATTCTATCCAACTGGTGTGAAATAGGTTTCAACCTCCTAAACATGATCCCATCCTTCTCTATTTGGGTTTCTTTTCACCCATAAAGGAAAAAAATGTCCCATCACCATGGACACACCACGTCCACCTCCTAAAACTGTCTATCTAGGAATGAACTACACATAACTAGTCTATACCTAAGATGATATTGTAAGGCCTCACCACCTCAAAAAATAGATCCCAAAGGAAAATATAACATCAAAGAGTTTCGTCACACTGTCATAAGAAGTGTTTGATATCTAGGTAACCTCTATTAGGAGTCTCTAAGTGCAATGGTCGAGCCATGGGATCAACCTAAATCTCTTAGTCTCAAACTAGAGAAGTGTAAATAAAGGAGTGTATTTCACTTGTGTCTACAAATACTATAGATAAAGTAAAAAAGACATATATTATACCTTGTATAATCCCTAGGGCCTCTAGTACATAGTATTTAACCCCCTTAAACTACCCTCCCACTTATCCTCCCGCTCCCTAATCCTGGAATGGACCACCTGGAGGTGGTGGTGGAAACATGTAAAAATGTATGCCACCTCCAACTACTCTCTCATATACTTTAACATGTACACCTCTATATGGACCTTCCTTATCCTATCGATTCCTCTACCATTCATCCCATCAACCGCCACTCTACTAGCTGAACGTTGAGTTGGTAAATATCATGCAAGATGTCCCTAATATCCACAAGAGTAGCACTGCCTCTCTCTAGGATGACTGAATCCATAATGTAAGACCTGAACCATATACCCTCAATCATAGGATCATCTTTTAAATGATACCACACATTCAGGTACCTATGTATGTCATCGACTACCCACCATTGAAGTCTCTGCTTCTATGTGCCTACTACCAGTACCAACTATCTGCGTCTTCTTAGGAAAGAAACCCTAGACCACTAAAGAATTATTTATCACCCTATAATATGTAAGAATGTATAGAGGTATCATTATAGATCATATTACTATAAATAAACCTTAATGAAAGGTATGATCCTGAAATAACTGATCACACAACATATCCATCGAGTACTGAGAGAGGTTGGTGAACCTCGATAAATACTCAGTCATAGACGTATCACACTGCTAAATCTATAAAATATCCTAGATACTCATATTACTTAGTATAGATGGAGAAAATTACTCTCTGAAAAGGTACTCCAACTCTGACCATGAAAGATTCACCTCATCATACAACCGAGTCACAAAACCCCACCATCATCCCATAGATCCATGGAGAAGGCTCACTTCCTGGACCGCCATCTAGTCTAAAGGTGTCCTGATAAGATAAAAGACTCATATCACTATATCAAGATAGTCCTTAGCCACCTGTGTGTCTATCTCATCTCGAAACCTGAGGGTTTTCTATCACTGAAACTCATAAATCATGCTCATCCAACACACCTCATCTACTGGTATTTCTAGTACCATCTACTTCCCGATAGGTGGTTTTAATAATGGCGCACCACCTGGAGGTAACACCTCCTAGAAATGTCCCTATATCAAATCCTCATCACCAAGAGGATCATCCTCATGATAAGAATGTCAAATCCTAGCTAGAAAATGTCATGGATGCATGTTGAAATAGATAAGATGTACCATTTTCAATGATTATATATAGAGATATGACTCAAGAAGGACATGGAAACCAAAACCCACTCCTATATGATGCATGTGAAAAGTTCCCCCCTACAACCATTTCCTACATAAACGTAGTCAACAAGTATGGAGTCAGACTCCTGGTGAATGGATACATCAGACACTCACCTATACTATAATCTTTGTATTGAGAGCCAAACTAAAAACAATTAACATTATTTCTATAAAAAAAAAACCAATATCACTACTAAAAAAAACTCCAAAAGTCTAGTCCTAAGATGAAACACTCCTATGATACCAATCTTTCATAGCCATAACTATCGAGGTCCACCTGGATGATGATAATTTGAGTGTGAATACCCTAAACCCACATCCAATAATCTCGAGATTGAAGACCCGTGAAGATTAGGCATAACAGACACATGGGAGGACTTAGCCTAAGGAACTTACACACACACAAACACATCTCCAAGACCATACAATATTGACATATAAAATAAAACTGACACATAATTAATTTATACATATCAATACCACAATTAGAGTATAAAAAAATATTCGAATGAAATTAGGGATAAATATTAGCCCACCAAAAACTGTAAATAAGTCCAACTAGATATCAAGTGGAGACTATAGTGAAATGTGACCCCTAGTATGAACCATGGCATGTCTAGCCCAGATATCAGCATCGTCTACTCCTGGTCCACTGATAAACCCATAAAATGGTTGGTCGTCTACATAGGACATGACACATGTGGGTAGAGCCCATACAAAGGTGAGTATAAAAACACCTAGTAGGACACACAAAAATCACTAAGCATATAGAATCAATAACCGTAGTCATCTCATCACATGGATATGCCAACAACATAAATTACAAGAACATCCATATATACTCATAGTAGACATGCAGTCTCAAGGTAAGGTCAGAACTATATTTATAGCCTAGGATTCCTACTCAAATGTTCCATATAACACATGTCCGAGAGAACACACTCCATGAGTCAAATAGAATTAATGGCATCCATCTAAGATGTCAGGCTTGTAGGGTCTCGCCATAATAAGTACACACTGGAAGTTTGAATATATAGATACATATAAGGGAATCACACCCAGGGTCATGGGGTATACCAATAACCTAATCTAGATTAACCAGATAAGTTAGGGATCGATGCCCGTGTAGTGTTGGTCGTGACGATTCTGAAAACCCTGCCTAGGAAAACTGATGTTGATAGAGGATCGCACTCTGGGACTCATGTAGGGATTCAAACAAATCTATTCAATATTGAAGATCCTTATATGTGATCACCATCCTATGCACATAATATGATTCCATACTAAACCCTCAGGGAACACACCCTAACAGAACTTGTCTACGTTAAAGGGATCTAGTGATCCAATCCATCTTTGAAAAAGTAAAAAATGTGTACTATAAGTACACTACATGTATCTTCAGTATTGTTTAAACCCATGTATCATGGCCCATGCCTGTTTTTGTGTCCTTGTACACCTAGCCATGCCTGTGTACTTAACTATGGCCAAGTACATGGATCTGCCCATGTACCCCCTGGCCTAGCCATGTGCTTGGTTGTGTGCCTATCTGTGTACTCCCAAAGTATACATAGATTCCCCTAGTCAGGTCACATGATATGTGATACTTATATCCTCCATGGAAACCCTATAATTGAAACCAAGTCCCCACATGACATGCATTTCAGCATTATATGTAGTGTAGATCAAGATTTTATATAACCTATAAATCTTTATGTAGTTTCTTCTCCCATGACCCCTATCCATGATTTCCACCACCAAACTCTCTAGTGGTGGCTGATTTGGCCTAACCAATCCTGTCCCTCTCCTTATCACTAGAATTTGATCACCCAAATCGATCTAAAGTTGCTACTTTCATGGTATGCCACTAACGCTCACCAAAAACCCACAACAGGTATCCCCAAATTAGAACCGATTGATCATCCATCATCATCGTTCCCCATAGTCACAACCTCAATCACATCCATACCCACAATATTGATTAATTATACTGAAGAATAGTCATGTAACAATCAAATACGAGGTATTTGTTGAACTGTAGGCTAAATGAATTATCCATGATGTATGCGCAAAGAATGGATGAAGAAATTCACCAAACAAAAACATGAGGAACATATCTTGTCCAATGTTTTTGTTGGTATTGATTAGTTTAATTTAGAATTAAAAAAATTGATATAAATAATCAACAATAAAAAACCCCACTCCCAAATAAATCTAACCCATACCTATAATACACTCGATTCGTGATTCAATTCATTAGTTTACTGATTCACATTCAACATAAGAAAAAAAATCAAATGGGGATAAATCCACATAAAGAAAATGTCCTAACATGATTTGGATCAATCACTAGTGAAGAATGAATTCGTTTCATTGTCAATAGAGAGATCCTCAAATTACGTTGCTCACCGATCGACGATCCAAGATGTAGTTGTCATTTATCAAAGAAATATCCTCCACCACTCTCACTCAAATTTCCATGGTTATTGGGATCATCATGATATTTTTCTATAAAAATTAATTTATAGACCACATTAGATCTTG
This sequence comes from Viscum album, assembly GCA_963277665.1. Taxonomy (NCBI): domain Eukaryota; kingdom Viridiplantae; phylum Streptophyta; class Magnoliopsida; order Santalales; family Viscaceae; genus Viscum; species Viscum album. The sequence continues at coordinate 471,900,170 of OY728121.1, read as the reverse complement.
GTGAAGAAAATTATATAAAATAAATAAATTGTTTTATTTATTTATCAATTTACCCATGACTGTGATCAACCCAAACATCGGACTCACTCTAAGTTTATGTCATGAATAGGGTAAAACCCAAGTTATAAACTCAATGGAAGTATCAAATTTACAATCCAATAGTCCATTTAAGTGTTATTTTAATTTTCAAGAAATATGCTCACGTGTTATATTAAAACATTTAATATTTTTAAAACATAAATTTTTGGGCTCACGAGTCCTCTGAATCACATGTCATATTAGCGCTTGGTATTAAAAATATTACTAGATATATTCTAATATTTTACAAGAAAAAAATAGACATTAAAAATTTCTATTAATTTTTTTGGTCTTGTCCATTCTTTAATTTTTTAACAGGGTCAATATTATACCATATTTAGAAAAAATATGTCCAAGGAATGAAATTTGTTGAAAATAAAATTTTTACTTACTAAATTTTCCATACTATTTATTTTCTTTTATGGATTGAAAAAAATCCATCGGTTTCTTTCATATCATGACTTTTAGAATATTCCAAAATATCATCAATAAACACAACAAAAAACTTATCCAAGAACTAATGTAAAATTCTATACATAAAGTTCATAGATATAACTGGTGCATTAGACAACCCAAAGGGGATGACTATAAACTCATAATGCCTATATCTAGTCTGAAATAATTTATTTAGGATATATTCCTCCTTCAACTTCAATTGATGATATGTTGAGCTTAGATCAATCTTCAAAAAATACTGCACCACCTAGAGTTGATCAAACAAATCATCAATATGAGGCAAAGGATACTTGTTTTAATTTTGATGTTATTTAAGGATTTATAATAAATAAAATGTATCATTGAACAATCATTATATTTAAGAAATAAAATGATATATCCTTAAGGTGATGTTCTTGGATGAATGAAAACATTATCTATCAACTATTTCAACAATTTTTCAATTCCAAAAGTTCTACTTGATCCATTCAATATGGGGGTTTTAAAATAGGATTAGTATTAGGAACTAAGTCAATAGTAAATATAACCTCCCAATAAATAATAACACCTGGAAAATAATTAGTAAATATGTAATGACTCATATTTTTATCTGATCTATTTTAATAAATTAATTGGGAAATTATTGAGACAAATCACAGAGACGGATCGAGATTCAGAGGCCTGGTGTGACCGGAATGAATATTTGAATAAAGTTTAGTTTTTAAATTAAAAATGTTCAAAGTATAACTTTGAACTTTAATAACTTCTAAATGGGTTCCCGGATAAAAAATCCAAGGGCACCGTTGTGTCCAGAACAATGGATTTACCTTAGGAGGGTCCTAACCTCGACCTGCGCGGGTTGAGGGTGAAAGTTAAATTTTTTATGTGAACGTCATTAAAATATTCAATAAAAATATTTTATTTTGGAGTTTCACGGTGGGGTAGTTTTATTTCCTTTTTATTAAACCTAGAGGTAGGGGTCTAGGTTTATAATTCAAAACTCTGTAATTCCCTAAGAGATCTTGAGAGAAGCCTGATGTTTTTCCTCTTAACGACGAATGACGGCGAAGACACAGATTGAGATCATTTTTCAACAGACCATCAATGAAAATGAATCCATGATAGTGAACGATCCAATCCCAGTTAGGGAAAGTGTTTTGATTTTATTTCCTTCCACTTTCTTGAATTTTGACGATGAACGTGAATCAATCGACGAATTGATTGATCCACGCATTGTGTGTATTATTTGTGGGATGAGTTTTTAATTTTGGGATGTTTAAAGGGAATTGAATCTCAGTTATAATTGATTTAGTTTTTTGGACATCTATTCTTCAATTATAACGTGGAAGGATTAAGGCTGACATGAAAAATCCCAGATCCATCCACTTTGTGCATTCTTGTCTTACGCCTCCTTTACTCGAAATTTGATTCTCGTTCTTCATGGAGCAATGATATATGAGGACTTGGAAGAACAGCCAATAGAAGCGATAGTTGTGGCGGCGGTGAACTGTAGTCCAGGAGGGACAACGATGGGAAAAATTGGGGCATGAAAGTGGGCTGCATCAGGGAACGGGTGTAGGTGGAGGAGGCCGCCGGCCAGCGGCAGAAGCCCACGGTGGCAGTGATGTGGGAAGTGTGTGGGAGTTGGAACCAAGAAGACCGTGGTAGAGGCGGATGACCGTGACAGAGGGACGCGACTCACCGGAGCTATGTCAGATGAAGGAACTATAGAAGAGACGTGGGTGGGCACTGGTCATGTGGACCGGCCGCATGGACCGCAGACTGGCCGCATTGACTGGGCTGCATCTGGTGCGGTTGGGCCAACCCACATGTGGCGGGCCAAGCAGGGCCCAACCAGGTGAGGATGGGCCTAAGAGTTTGTTTTGGACCTGGTGGGTCAGTTCTGTGGACCCTGGGTTGGACCATACCGAAATGCAACTAGCCCCTTTTCACTAAAAGACTGATAACTTTCAAACCATAAGTCCATTTGATGAGCTATTTATGAATTTGGGACCCTCACGATGAGGTTATCCTTTTGATATGGATTATGGGTTTTTTTGTGAGGAATAGTGTAGGTGTAAAGCTTCCCCTTGGTTCTTTCTTGGATTGTTTGGTATGAATCTGTGTCTAGATCATTGGGAAATAATCCACTAGAGAGGATAGAGTCCCAGATTGAGTTGTGGCATCCTCCTTGGGACTGGAGTGATATGCTCTCACCCTTGATGGATTTCTTTGGGAATTGATGTGACCTCTAAGAACATGACAATAATACTTCATCTAGTGTTCCATATCGGTAGGGTTTGTGGTATTCTTTGAGGAGAATCCACTATGTTACTAGCTGCATCATTAGGGTTTATGGTATTCTCTGAGAATAATCCCCTATGTTGAGGGTTAATACATATTGGGTTCATGGTATTATCTAAGGAGAATCCCCTATCTATATATCATGATCTTTGACCACCATTTTATCTTTAGGTGGGACCCAAATTAGCAGGACCTCTTGTAAGAGACCCAGATGACATCAAGGCTCAAGGAGTGAGTTCTCCCCGAATGAGCATTCCTCAAGAGGAATCATGTGGCTAATGATTGGCCATGACTTATCCCCTATTTCTTTGTAGTTGGTTATGAGTATGTCTGGATATTCTTGGTATGTGTATGGGAATATACCTATATAGAGTTTACTGTGCATTCTTTTGTGGTTTTTCCTTTTCGGTTTCAGGGTGTCCTACTGAGTATTATTTTACTCACCCCTGTATGGAAATTTCACACACGTATCGTGTCTTGTGCAGATGACCAATGCTTCAATGGAGTCCTAGGTGGAGCCGGATGAGGACCAGGACCAGATAGTTCCTTATGAGATTAGACGGTTTGAGGTGTTTCTGGTAGATTTGTACAGTAGCTTTAATACCCTTATTTTCATGTCGGACTTTGCAGTTGTCTTCATTTTGGTGGGCTTGTATTCTGTCCTAGTTTACCTTCCATTACATTAATTTCCTATTGTACTTTGTGGTTGGTTATTAGTGTATGAATGCATGGTGGTTGGTGTTTTCTCTTTTTATATTTTTGGGCTTGGAGATATGTGCGTATGTAGAGGTACTTAGGAAAATGCCTCCCATTTGTGAGATATGCCTACTTGGTGCTAGTATCCATCCCCTGGCCTATTAGTGGCGGGCTTGGGGTAGTCACAATATGGGCCCCATTGGGACGGATCATGACCGAGTGGTATCAGAGCAGTCGGTTCCACATTGGGACTGGGTGTCTGTAAGATTGGTTTGGGGAAACAATGTTAAGTGTTTCAAACTCAGATTTCAGGACAAGAAATCCAGTGTTGTTGTGGCGGCCAATGTATCCATACAGCATGACTCTGGACACCTACTTTCTGACTCGGTACATTAAAATCACTGGTTGTAGGAAAATGAATGATACATGCATCATATAGAAACGAGTTGTGTTTTACATGTCCTTATTGAGTCAGCTCTCCAGATATACTCTATTGACCATGGTTCATCTTGATCTGTTTTAGGATGCCTCCACGAAGATATCCAGCTAGGATTCCAATTCATGATCACAAGGATGATCCACCTAGTGATGATGCATTAGTACAAGGTCATCTTCCAGACATGGAACCTCAGAGTGGTTTTCCTACTATAGTGTGTCCTGTCAAGCAACAATTCTTACCGGCAATACCGATAGAGGATGCATGCTAGTTGAGTGTGTTGCATGAGTTCCAGAGGTAGAGACCTCTTAGGTTCAGGGGAGATATAGACCCGCATGTAGTTGAGGATTTGATGGATGTGGTTACACATGCCATCCACCTTCTGATCAGATGGTACTCCTAGCCATCAGTATTCTTCAGGGCTCAGTGGGGTGATGGTGGATCTTAGTGATCTAGACACATGAGGATATGACTCTATCTTGGGTTGAATTTGAGTACCTCTTCATGGATGAGTTCTTTCCAGTGAATTTTCACTTAGTACACATACAGGAGCTCCTGCATCTGCAGAAGGGAATCTAGATAGTAGTAGAGTACTCAGTGAGGTTTACTAAGCTTTCTTGATACTCCAAAGATATGGTGTGAGACCCATTTTTCAGGGCTTGAGATTTTGATAAGGGACTACACCAAGAAATCAGGGAATATATGGTATCTCTTAGCATCCCTACTCGGGCTGGAGTACTGTAGCGAGCTCTTCTTATTTAGATTTTCTTGGCAGAGAGGATTCCAGTAGTGGGAGCTACCAGCAGTCACCAGGTAGCTGAGTCTTTGGTGGTGGGTAGCCGACATTAGATGAAGGGGCCCAAGCAGGCTAGGTCCTTCAAGATATATCCCCAAGATACAGGATTAGCGGTGTGAGGCTACCAGGGTAGAGTGGGATAGCTGAGGGATAGACTGTGTGTCACATGTGGTGATCAGGGAAACACAGCTCGTGATTTCCCAACACACCATACGGACGATCAGCGGATGGTCGAGGGACTTCCGAGGTAGAGGCAAAGGTTTGAGCATAGTGGTTCACAGGGTGGAAGACGTGAAAGGGGAGAAGGTAAAGCAATAGGCGGTGGATAGAGGTTCAAGGTACTACTACAACCACCCCCAGGTGGTCCACTATGGGCTCTCAGAGCCAGTGGAAAAGGGAGGGACCAACTTTAGGTGATAGTGGCTTATGAACCCGGTGCTCTAAAGATTACTAGAGGTATGATTTGTGTCTTTTCCACCCTAGTTGAAGTTCTTATAGACAAAAGTTCTAGTCAATCCTTCCTTGATACATAACTTGTTCGGAGCTTGGAGATTCTAGTGGAGTTGTTGGCTCGATCCTTTTAGAGACTCATATGGGAGGGGATTCGACGATCACACGCTAGTGCTGACAGTGTGATCTTACTCTTGGAGGAGAGAGCTTTGGGTGAGATATCATAGTAGTAGTGTCGAGGCCTTACAATGTCATTCTGGGTATGGAATGGTTATCTATAGTTCATGCACATATTGACTAATTTTAGGCACAGAGTACGGTGTGTCCACCGATATGGGACTAGGTTTTCCTTTACTGGTGAAAAGGAAATGCATGAAGCAAATGATGGAATTTCTCAGAGGAGGGTATAGCCGATCACTAACCAGATTTCAAGCCTCACCCTTAGTTTAGTGGAGGAGAGGAGTCCCTAGTTTCTTGCAGAGGTGGATGAGTATGAGGGCGTCTTCCCCGAGGACATCCCTGGATTACCTCCTCATAGGGAAGTTGACTTTTGTATTGATCAGTACCCTAGGACGACATCGATATACATACCTGCATATCAGATGGCTCCTGCAGAGCTTCGTGAGTTGAGGGTACAACTGGAGGACTTTTAGAGGAAGGGATTCTTGAGACCCAACCTTTCACCCTGGGTAGCCCCAGTTATTTTCTTCCAAGAAGGAATATGGGATTTTGAGGCTATATTTGGACTTCAGGTGCCTGAACAAGGTGACCATGAAGAACAAGTATCCACTGATGAGAATTGATGGCCTCTTCAACCAGCTGAAGGGAGAAAGGTGGTTCTTGAAGATATACCTTAGATATGGATATCACTAGCTTCATGTATTGGATAAGGATGTACTGAATATAGCCTTTATATTTCGTTATAGACACTATGAGTAATTGGTTATGACGTTAGGTGTAAAAAACACCCCAGTAGTTTTCATGGGACTCATGAATAGGATCTTCCAGCAATACCTTGACCAGTTCGTCGTGGTCTTTATTGATGACATCTTGGTGTATTCATCATTTGAGGATGGGAACAAAATACAGCTGAGGATGGTCCTAGAAATTCTTCAAGAGCATCGGATTTATGGGAAGCTCTCGAAGTTTCAGTTCTGGATTTGGGAAGTTCAATTTCTTGGACATGTCATTTTAGAGGTTGGAGTTGCAGTGGATTTGGTGAATATTGAAGCAGTGCTTGCTTTGGATCCACCCAAGAGTGTGACTAAGGTGAGGAGTTTCCTGGGTTTGGATGGGTACTATCAGAGGTTTGTGCCCAACTTTTTCAGGGTAGAAGCACCCTTGACTACTTTTTCATGGAAGGGACAACCCTTTGTGTGGACAGAGAATTGCCAACAGTGTTTCCAAGAGTTGAGAGGGAGATTGAAAAGTGCTACCATATTGAGGCTACCAAAGGAGGGTGTCAGTTATGTAGTGTTCTGCGATGCATCAAGGACTGGACTTGGATGTTTCTTGATGTAGAGGAAAGTGGTGATTGCCTATGGTTCATGCTAGTTGGGAAAACATGAGCAGAACTACATGACCCATGATATTGAGTTGGAAGTAGTGGTCTTCACATTAAAGATGTGGTGAAAATACTTTATGGGGGTACAATTTATCATCTACTCAGACCACAAGGGCCTCAAGTTTATATTTTCTCAGAGGGACCTGAAATTGAGATAGAGGAGATGGATAGAGTTCCTCTAGGATTGTGACTTCTAGATTTTCTATACTTCTAGGAAGGGAAAATGGTGGAAGATGCAATCAGTAAGAGATCCAACTTGCAGTTGCTGAGTGAGGCGTAAAAATAGTTGGCCTCACTACATATATCCTTCATGGATGATGGTGGAGCAACTTATCTCTATTTGATGGTTGTCACCCCTCCACTCTTACAGTAAGTTAGGGAGGCACATCTTGGGGATGTGGACTACGAGTCCTGATGTGCTTAGTTTTCCACAGGGTAGGCCCCTGATAGATATTCGATAGGTGGGGATCATGTCGTTCTCTTTAGAGGTCACACAGTTGGGCCAGTGGTGTTTTAGGAGGAGAAAATATGGGAGTTAAACCCCCCCTGGAGGTACATCCAGGTGTGTTGAAGATGCACTAGGACCTATGACATTAGTTCAGGTGGCCAAGTATAAAGAAGGTACTAATAGAGTTTGTTTCTTGGTGCCTCACTTTTCAACAAGTGAAGACAAAGAACAAGGTTCTAGTAGGCTTGACTCAACAAATCGAGGTGCCGAAGTGGAATTGGGATGAGATATCAATGGAATTAATGATAGGTTTACCACATACATCTAGGGGACAAAATACCATCTAGGTGATCGTTGAACAAATCACCAAGACGACCCACTTCCTACCCATCTAAGACTAGAGTTCTATAGAGAGCTTGGGATGCCTCTATGTACAAGAGATAGTATGACTTCATGGGGTTCCTTAAAGATAATCTCAGACCATGATGCTCGTTTCACTTCTTGGATAAGGAGGGGTTTATATGAGGCTTTTGGGACTCAGTTTCGATTGAACACAACTTTTCATCCCCAAATGGATGGTCAGATAGAGATGACTATCCAGGTTCTAGAGGACATGCTATGTTCTTGTATCTTAGACTTTGGTCATAGTTGGGAGGACCACATACCACTGGTGGAGTTTGTGTACAACAAAAACTACCACTCCACCATTGGTATGGCACTATTCTAGGTCTAGTACGAGCGACCTCGCAGATCATAATTATGCTGGACTAACCCAAAGGAGTCAGTACTTATGGGCCTAGAGTTGGTACAGGCTACCACCGAGAAGGTTTAGATCATCCAGGAGTGGATGAGAACTACACAGAGTAGGAATAAGTCATATGCTGATAGGATACGGAGGCCCTTGGAGTTCTAGGGGGGAGACCATGTTTTCCTTTGGGTCTCACCTCAATAGGGATTGACGAGATTTGGACGGGGCAGTAAGTTATGTCCATGGTTCATCATCCCTTTTCAAATTCTAAGTATAGTTGGCGAGGTGGTTTATTACCTAGATCTATACCTATAGTTGCATCGGGTGCATGATTTCTTTCATGTGTCACAACTAATGAGGTATATGCAAGACCCATCACACGTTATTGACTGGGGTGAGCTAGAAATTGATAATGGGGAAATGTTTCTGGAGTACCCAGTGGAGATTGATGATCAATAGAAGATAATCCTTCATGGGAAGTCTATTATTCTAGTGCATGTTCATTGGAAACATGGAAATCTCTAGAAGATCACATGGGAGCAGGAGGATTAGATGCGTTCTTAGTACCCTCATATTTTTGTTGAGTAGCCCTTGTTTTGGCATTCGAGGATGTAAAACCATAGGTGGGGAGAATTTAATGAATAAGATTTTCTATTATTTTTTTAATAATTTAATTGGGAAAATACTGAGACCAAGAGCTAAGATGGATCAAGATTCTGAGTCTCAGTGTGACCAGAATGAATCTTTGAATACATTTCAGTTTTTAAATTAAAAAACGCATAGTGGCTAAATTTTAACTTTAATTACATCTAAACAGGTGCTCAGATAAAAAATCTGAGGGCACCGTTGCATCCAGAATAGCAGATTTACCTTAGGTGGGGCCTAACCATGACCATCATGGGTCGAGGGTGAAAGTTAAATTTTGGACATGAACGTCATTAAAATATTCAACAAAAATATCTTAATTTGGTGTTGCGAAATAGAGAACATTTTTTCCTTTTTATTAAACCTAGAGGTAGGGGTACAAGGTTACAATTCACAACCAAGGAATTCCCTGAGATCTCTTAAGAGAAGCCTGTAGTTTTTCCTATCAATAGTGAATGACGATGAAGATGCAGATCAGGACCACTCTTCAATGGATTGTCAATGAAAACGAATACAAGATAGTGAATGATCCAATCCTAGGTAGGGAATGTGTTTTTATTTGATTTCCTTCCCTATTATTGAATTCTTATGATGAATGTGAATCATTCGATGAATATATTGATTCATTGATTGTGGGTATTATTTTTAGGATGGGTTTTTGATTTTAGGATGCTTAACGGGAATTGAATCTAAGTTAGAATTGATTTAGTTTTTGGCCCTCTATTCTTCAATTCTAACATGGACAGATCTTGGACGACACGAATAAGGCCCAGATCCATCCACTTTGTGAATTATTATGTTACACATCCTTTCCCCCAAATCCACTTCTTATTATTCATGGAGTAACGATCCAGGCAGTCCTAACAGAATATCCACTAGTAGGGTGGCCGATGGCGGCAGCGACCTGCGGTCCAGGCGGGAACACAACAATAATAATTGGGACGCGACATCGGTTGGTATCAGTGCTTGGGTGCAGGCAGAGGAGGCCGCCGACTCGATGGTCGGAGGTGGAAGACCGCAATGGCAGTGGACGACTATGTCGGGGGGACGCGGCTCACCAGAGCCATGTTGGATGGAGGACTTGTGATAGAGCTGCAAGTGGGCGTTGGTCACATGGACATGCCAAGTGGATCTTGGACCATCCGCATTGACTGGGGTGACCTGTTGGCATGCGGTCAGGATATTATGTGACTAGGGTGGGGTGTGGAAAGCTGGGCCAAGCCCAGCAGGTTGGGTCAGACCTAGCGGGTTGGGTCGGCGGACCCCAGGTCAGGTCGGTCCAACCTGGTCAGATCAGACCCAAACACAAACATCCCCTTTTCACTAAAAGACCCATAACTTTCAAACCATAAGTCTGTTTGACAATAATTTTATGGATTTGATACCCTCACAATGAGGAAATCCTTTAGATATGGATTTTTGGGTTTTTAGCAGGGACCAAAATAGGTACAAAGCATGCCCTTGGTTTTTTCCTTAAGTTTTTGGTACAGAATTGCATCCAAATCACTGGGCAGCAATCCCCTCAAGAGGATAGAGTCCCAAATAGAGTTGTGAAATCCTCCTTGGGATTGGAGTGATACTATATTACCCCTGACAGAGTTCCTTGGGTATTGATGTGACCTATGAGCATAGGATATTGATCCTCCATCTAATGGGCCATATCGGTAGGGTTTGTAGTATTCTCTGAAGAGAATCCCCTATGTTATAATCTACATCGGCATGTTTTGTGGTATTCTATGAGAACAATACCCTATGTTGCGGGTTAATATAGATTGGTTCACAGTATTCTTTGAGGCGAACCCCCTATATGTATATCATGATCTTTTACCAGTGTTTCTCTTTGGGAGGGGCCCAAATTAGGGAGACTTATTATAAGAGTCCCTGATGATATCAAGGCTCGAGGAGTGAGTTCTCCCAAAATGATCAAGCCTCGAGCTAAATCCTGTGGATGATTATTGGTTATGACTTATCCTATATTTCATTGTGTCTGGTTATGAGTATATCTAGATGTTCTTGGTATGTGTATGGGCATATACCCTTGTAGAACTGACTGTGTATTCTTTTTTGGTTTTTCCATTGTGGTTTCGGGGTGTCCTACTGAGTATTGTTTTAATTTCTCCTACACGAGCTTTGCCCGTACGTGTCATGTCTTGTGCAGATGATTGATGCTTCAACGGAGTCCTAGGTGGAGTAGAACCAAGACCAGGACTGGACAATGCCTTGTGATATCAGACGAGCCAAGGTGTTTCTTGTAGATTTCTACAATATCTTTAGTACCCTTATTTGCAGGACATACTTTGTAGTTGTTTTCTTTTGGTGGGATTTTATTCTAGACCGATTTACCTTCCCGTACTTTACTTTCCTATTGTACTATGTGGTTTGTTATTAGTGTATGCATGAATGGTAGTTGGTGTTTTATATTTTTAGATTTGTGGGATTGGTTATGTGTACGTGTGTATAGGTACTTAGGAAAATGCCTCCCATTTGTGAGATATGCCTACTCGATGCTAGTCGCCATCCCCTGGCATATTGGAGGTAGGCTTGGCGTAGTCGTGGCACTATCCCCTCAGGGATGGGTCATGAAAAAATAAATCCATATATTCATTTACTACTGTTACATAACTAATTTTAACAATTTCATTCTTTTCAACATTACGATCTAGGTAAATTTCACTACCATCTCTAATCAATTTCTCAACTTATTTGTAGGTTATCGAAGGTTTGAAATCATTGAATAATACATTATTATCTCTAAAATCTATCATAAAATATTGAACTAAAATAAAATGAATACTCAAAATAATATAAAAATCTACTATGTGTAGTTTAACAAGATTTTTAATAAATACCACCCCACTGATTATAATAGGTACATTCCTATAAATCATGGTTTCTTTAATATTTCCACCTAGAGTTTTCAAAAAAAAAATTCTTATTTTTATGTAGTGATATTTCCATTTTTCTTTGGAATTTCATAGAAATGAAGGAATGTGATGATCCAGAGTCAAATAGGGAATTGTAATAATTTGAATAAACATGTAACATATCTGTCACCACTGCATTTTAATGACCAACATAAAATGTTATAGTATATTTTTTCCAAACCATTTTTCATATGATATTTATGATTTCCACCCCAAGTAACTAAATTCACAAACATATTAGAATAATGACCCAACTTATTGAAATTAAAACACCTAACTATTAGTTGGTAATATGTTACCACATTCCTAGGTTTTGGAGGACTCTTTTCATTGCAGTCACAAGCCTTATGGGCAAGCTAACCACACTGGAAACACATTCCCAATCCTATCAAACATTCCTTGAAATGTATTTTTCCTAACTTCAAACATGTTGGGGGATTACTTGCAAATTTCTTAGTTTAATAATTCTCCATATCTTTCCAACATCACTAATTCTTATTCTTTTTAACATGAGGAATATAAGTATCAACAAAATCCATCTCCACAATAGTATAATAATGAACAACATTCAAATAAAATTTAAATTCTTATGAGGCCAAATATCTTTGTAAATGTGGATTCAAGAATGAGTACAATCTAATAATTTTATTATCAAGGTCCCAAAAAAATTCAGTACATACCTAGCCAATATTCTAAAATTTTATTCAAATAAAACTACTAAATCTTCATCTTTTTACATAAATTCAAATATATGTTTCTCTATTCTTAGTTGAACAACCTTAGAGAAATATTTCTCTAGAAAAATATTCTTAAATGTATCCAATTACATGGCATCAAGATAATATATTTCTATGGTATTATTACCCATAGACCACCATCGATTAGATTCACCTTCATAATGATAAAAAAAGAAGTTTCCTTTTGAGTTTCTAAACATCCCATGACTTAAAATCTCTTTTATAGATTATTAATCCATCCTTCAGATTCTACTGGATCTGAGGTTCCATCTAATGTTGAAGGATACTATTTTATGAAATTATCAACTATCAAAATTTTCCTCTATGGTATATTTGGTTACAGTCTAACATGAATTCCACCACCATTTATAGCTTGCATCAACTGACCCATCATTACCAAAAATTTCTTAGTAATAATTACAACCATTTTAGGATATTTATTTGGAAGGTTATTTTTGTATGGATATCTTCCGACTTCATATTCCCTATTTCTTATATGGAAAACTATTTTGAATAGACAGAGATTAGACAAAGTAATATGGTAATATTCAAATGATATATCACGAACACAATAAATTTAAATTTCTTAAATACATTTTATTATATTATACTATCAAATAAAAGTATACAAACCTTATCCTTGTATACCAACTATAAGGTATTTGATTTAATCATTACATATTCTAGTGACTTTAGACTAGAATTCACTTTCTTACATGACTAAGGATCATTATAGTTTAGAGTTTTAGAGAATTATTATATAACTCCTACATAACAAAACCATATCTTAGAATGTTGATACTACTGATCAATATCCATTTTCCCGAAATATAAATCTTTAATTTTTTTTCTTTTCATGAAAAATATTAATGACATTCAACTTGACTTATTTTTTTCTTATCAATAAATAAAACCTATAAAAACCATTTTAAAACATGGTATGAGCATGAAAAGATCACTAAGAGGCATAAAAATAAGAAATATATTATTCTAGTGAAAATATGAAATCATGTAAAATGCCTACCTTTATCACAATATTCATTGATCGTATGAAACAAATCTTTTAAACATGATAAAAACACACCTTTTTCTCAAAGAAAACCTTTATAACCAATATGAAACAAATAAAAACACTTTTGGAATTATAACATATTATATTCATAAACTATGTCATAAAAAAATGGAACCTAGTTAAATCTATAGTATAAATATCCCTGGTTAAATCCCTCCTTCTTTCCTATAAATACATTTAATATTACCCAATGCATTGGAGAACTATTTAGGAACACCAATCATATAAGATATATCAGGCTCACCTATTATATAATCTATATCATGATAACCCATCATATAAGTTGTATTTTGCTCAACAATAATCATCGATAATACTCATGTACCATATCATGAATTTTTTTATTCTTTCATCTTTTATAATAAAACCCTTGAAAAACTCTTTTGTACCAATATATAAAACACTTTTAGATATTGGAATAACATTTCATTTCAAAAAAAATTGTCAATACTAAAATACACAGAATAAAGGGAAATAGTGTTTTTCATTGAATAAAACATGAATGATTGTAAAGTAATCTAAAAATAAAATAACGGTTACAATGGCGTGAATTTGTTTTCACCATATATGTTAAAATAGAGCATTCCTTTTATTTTTTTGTAAAAAAGTCAAAAAATTATGTAAAAATATTATTTATGAAAACCTTTAAAAAAAATTATAAAGAGACATAAAATTTAATTTATAATTCTTTTATGTTCATATTAATACATTATAATATTTTGTTAAAAATATGGACATGGAAGAAAAATATTTCGAAGGGAAACTGTAAAATATGATTTTTTTAAAGAAAATACCTTACGTAAATACTTAAAAGGATTCCTTTTTAATTTTTTATCAAGAAATTTAAATATAGTAAAAAATTAACATTATATTATATCAAATCATAAAAAATAATTTTATTGAAACATTTATAAAAACATAGACATGGAAAAAAAGTGTTCGAAGGGAAACTTTAAACGCAGATTTTTTTTGAAAAGAAAGTCCCTTACCTTGAGTCTGAATCATCACGTACACTATTTATCATCCTAAATAATAAACTTATGCTAATTATTTACTTGATTGAGAAAATTTCTCAATTCTATTATTCCTTTTCATTTTATTCATTACCACGTCATATCAATTACATAATTATTTAAGTTTATGTCATACATTTTTATGATGTTCGACTCATATGTCCAAAATGACTTCGGTAGGTTGACTATTGTCAAAGAGGTCCTTATAGAATCATACAAAAAATAGTAATGATGAAATAATTATACTTTTTATACATAAATTATACTTTTAAAACCAATCATGATACATGGTTATGAAAAATGGACTATGTTACAATCATGGATACAGTAACCCGTTCATTAGCATAAGTAACATTTCCATTTTCAACAATCATTAGGGAAATAAGGTAAGTATTATTTTAATTTAAAAAATTATAATCATATCATAAATAAATTATTATTTATTTAAATATACTAATTTATATCATCCATGTGATGTAGTGATAAAGAACGAATCACATCACTTTGTAGAGGTGGTATTCCGCATGTATGCATGAACAACATTATCATTTTCAAATGAATGTAATGATAAGAAATTAAATGAAATTTTATCATTTATAAATGAAATTTTTTAAATTATTATAACATATATATATATATATATATATTAAATTCATCATTACAAGCAACCATTATAGGAGATTATGGAAAATGAATTACATCGTTTCATGAGGGGGTAGTCCATCGTACACCCGAACATTAGTTTCATTTCCCATTTTGTGGAATGGGAGATGAATTTTGGTTATTACAACAAAATAATAATTTATAATTATATTCAAGATAATATTTTTAATATTTAATAATTTTTTAATAATATATAAATGAGGTATAATAAGAAATAAAAAAGAAACAGTTGATTAAGAACTATACCTCTTATTCAAACAACCTTTTAAGGATTTCACCAAATTCATTCCTATGACGAGTTTATGATAAAATAAAAGACTCTAGGACTTTTTGAGGGATGTTATAAATGTATTTGGGTAGATATTTTATGAAAAAATGGTACTTTAAGTGTGATGAAAATAGGATAATATGTTCCATTTCATAAGAGAGGGGTGGGACACTCTTGTAATTTCTTAAATTATTAAATTTATATAAATTAATATTCATATACACATGGATCCAAATTAAAAATATTAGAATATAAGATAATTATAAGTATAAATTATATAATAAAATAAAAATTGGACAATTTTAGTTGATTTATTCACACTTATCTTTTTGTTTTAACCTATGTTACCCCTTTTTGATAATTACCGTTGTAATAAATATTTTACTCTTTAGGGGTCAATATAGTTACAATAAAAGGATAATTGGTCCATAAATGGACCAAATATATATATTTTAAATATTTTACATTAAAATGGCCATTTAGGGTTTTTTTAGTAATTTTTAATCATTTAATAAAACATTATTTATTATAAACTATCATAAATTTCAATTTTGACACTATTCATTTAACTTAACATTAAAAACATAAATACAAAGATGTAATTCGAATCTATAGATTTTACACTTCCATAAAATTTTATATTTATCTAATTTTTTAAAAAAATAATTAATTAATATTATATTATTTTTAATATTTTTAAATAATTTATTTTATTTTTTTTATAATTTAATAAATACTGTATCGTCGTCGCATAAACAATTAATGTAGTTATATAATTACTAAAAATTATAAATAAATTATCATAATATTTTTTTAATTATTCTAAAAATAAACATTTATATTTATTCACAACTACCTTTTTTTATTTTGTGAATAAATAATTTATATTTAAAAGCAAGAGGGTGACATTTTGTCTTTTTCATTAATTAAAATATTATATACGTCACTTTCATGGAAAAGTGCCCCATAAAAAATATAAATACTAAGGTGATAATGGTAGAAATATATTCATCCAATAATATTGAAGATGAAAAATAATGGCCCTATCTCTCACTTTTAACATAGGTTAACCCGATTTTCCCTTCTGTCATGGTGATAAATTTTTATTGTTTTTACTATTCATTATGACAAAAAACTAAGTTGAACATATTAAATAATATTAATTTTTTTATTCCAAATATTTAATCCATTTTAACATATTAAATCTCTATAAGTTGATGAAATTCATTTTATATGTATCTTGAAAAGCGTGATGAAAAAAAAAATTTCCAAAAAAAGTTCTATTTTAAGTCTAAAAGTATTTTTATTCCAAGATCTTGTATAATGTTTATTTTTATATAATTAATTATATTATTTATATATAAATATGGGTTATATTAATTTATTATAAAATTCAAAATATTATGGGGCTTTTGCAATGAAAAAATGACAGTTTTACAAAAATCGATACTTTTCACTATTCACTTAAAATTAATAATTTCAGAAAAATCCAAAAATATTATCTTAGGATAATTTATACATGTTAATTTAAAAAATGAAACTAGTTTTTTATAAATCAAATTGTATAATTTTAAAACTAAACGCTTAAATAAATTCTTATTAGAAGAGTTTAATAAAACTATTACCTAAAAAATAACTTAATATTTTAATAATGAATATAACAATATAAGTAATGAATATTAATAAATATGAACATTATTTATTATATAATCAACTAGGTTTTAACAAATTCA
Organism: Viscum album; assembly: GCA_963277665.1. Lineage (NCBI taxonomy): Eukaryota > Viridiplantae > Streptophyta > Magnoliopsida > Santalales > Viscaceae > Viscum > Viscum album. The sequence goes on along the minus strand of OY728121.1, from coordinate 471,883,160 downwards.
CTCAAGGGTAGTTATATTTTATATTGATAGTTTCATATATCTCAAAAACTAATAAATTGTGGCATAAAAAGACACTATAGTTATCCTCAATAGAGGAAATACCTTCACTCACCCAGGGGGAGGTGGGAGCTCTAGTGGTGGAATAAAAATAAGTAGGGAAAACAATCCCCAATGTATTATATCACTATATTACCATTCCATGGTGTTAGTTTCCTTTACACTACATCTAAATAATATATCTAAATATTTTTAATGTGGCTCTTTAGAGAACTTAATGGGGGATTTTACAATACCAAATTGATAATTTCATAACTTTTCATGGTCGATACATCTCTTAGAATTTTTATAACTGAAATTTTCTTAAAAATAGTGTTAAATCTTATAATGAGACTCAAGATTTCCATGCTCAACAAGAATAATATCATTAGAGTGGTTCTAATTTAAAAAAGAAATTTATTCAGGGTTGTCACATAAGCATATAGACATCTCAACAACATCTTAGAATGGGGAAGACCTAATTCATCTAAAATTGACTATTATCTTTTTTGGAACCATGAAGGTAGTGAGGAAAGAGGAAGTGGGTCCCTCAATGGTGAGATGTACCATTATTCTTAATGAAACTTTAGTTTATGTATTATTTTACATGGGTGCATCCCAATTTTTTATTACTTATCATGTGGTAAATAAAATGATGTTGTATGTGTAAATGATGTCTCAAGTAATGAGAATCAAGAAACCTCTACAGAAACAAGATAACATGGGATTTAAGTTTATATCATGTTCAATCACCATCAATACAACATAGTTCTTCTGGGAGTTCATATTTTTAGTGATGGATATATTTGATATATTATTAGTGGTGGATGTTTTAGTTGAATTCAACCCTCATATTTACTTTTATACTAGGCTGGTAACTTTCACATATCTTGGAAGAGTTGTTTATATTTTCAAAGTGGAATGAAATATGAATGTAGGATGATAATGTATTGGGTTAATAAAGGTTGTAACTAACTCTTATCAGCTAAAACCCATAACAAAAAAGTTATATATGTGACTAAGATTATAGATATTCTATACATAGTATATTGATACCCTAATGTTTTCTCGGACTACTTCTCTGGACTAACACCTGAAAGGGAAGTTGAGTTTTTTTATCAATTTAACACCATGAATGAGTCTAATTTCACTCATATTATAGAAAATGGAACTAACTAGACTATGTAAACTAATTTTTTTGGTTTGATGACACGAAAAGAAAGGGGTTCATTAGGTTGATTTCATCACCTTAGTCTACTCCAATTTTATTCATCATCATGGTGAATGAAACCCTTTTAAATTATGTTGAATATCATAAACTAAATCAAACCATGATAAAAAAATTGGTACCCACTCCCTATAATTAATGATTTTTTGATCAGTTAATGTGAGATTGATGGTTCTAAAAATTTTACCTATGTCTAGGATACCACTAAATCTAGGTAAAAAAGGATAATATTCTGAATGAAAACATTTAAAGATACTACAACCAATATATTTAATTGGTTATGTACATTTTCCTTATAAAATCACCCTTTGTCTTCATGGAATTGATGAGTCATATCTTTTATAGATACCTTGAATACTTCATTGTACTACTTTTGGATAAAATATTAGTGTAATCTTAGATCAGAGAATATCATGAAAGAAACATGGGAATTGTTTTGAGAATATTATGAGATTTTGTTTATGTAAAATTCTCAAATTGAAACTTCTATAAAAAATAAGTTAGATTTATAGGGCATGATATTTTAGAAAAAGGCATATTTGTTGACCCTAAAATATTGAGGGTGTTATTTATTGGGAGCATTATAAGAGTTTATTTTAGGTTTGTAGATTTTTGGGATTAGTAGGTTATTAATGACGATTTATTAAGGACTTATCAAATTTATCCTCACTAATTACTACATGGGTAAATAAAGGCTCTCAATTTCATTGGAGTGATAATTTATAGAAATACTTTAAGGGGATTAAGGAATATATTACAATTGAAAATATTTTGATCCTTTCAAAATAAGATGAGGGGTACTTTGTTTATTTTGATTCATTTGGATCTTTGTTGGGTTATGTTCTTATGCATGGTGGATGTAAGAACCCGGATCTTCGTTTCAGGTTTGTTTTCATTTTTTCTGTAGTTTTTAAGAAAAATGAACTTTCTGGAAATTTTCGAAGTACACGCCGTGTACTTTTTAAGTACATGCCGTGTACTCTTCTCCGTCTTGAAGCCGTGTGCTGGCTGTGTCCGGGCCACATACACGGTGTGTAGGGGTAACATGGAGGCTGATTTTGGCGGAGTACGGAAAAACCCACTACATGCCGTGTACTTTAAAAATACACGCTGTGTACTTTTTTTCACTAAACAGACCGGGGTTGTGCCTGACGCATAGAAACGACTTCTTCTTCAGATTCCATTCCTCTGAGAGCACCGAGGGCCGTGAATCTTCTCCGATCCACCATGCCTCCATCCGATCTCCATTCCAGCAGCCGTCAATTGTGTTGGGATTGCCTCAGTGAGCTCTTTCTTCTTCTTTAGCCTTGTTCCATGGTTCCTCTTCATTTTCAAGATGTTGTGGGTTGATCGTTCTATGAGTTTTCTCAGATCTATGACGTTCTAGGGAGAATCAGTCGTTGTGGTTCAAGTATATCGTTCCACTAGCATCAAGGTAGGTGGTTTGTGCCTTTATGTTGAAAGTCAATGAGTATTTGTGCAAATTACACAAATTCCCTTGGGAGGGGAATTGTGGGTTCCCTGTTTTCCCCTGTGGTTTGCTTGCTTTTCTTGATTGCTGTAGTAGAGGTTTATGCTTGTGAGTAGAGTAAATTGTCTGGTGCTCAGGTTGTTTTGACATGCTTGTTTTACCTTTTGGCCTTTTCCAGTTGCCATGCCTAGTTATAGGATAGTGGGGATGTTTCTATGTTATACTGTTGAGCCTTAGATTGATATCCAAGTAGTTATTGAGGTTCAATTGGATGTTTCATGCGTGCTGAGAATGTTTATTTCACATAGGACTGTGAGAACCTAGTGTAGTAGACCATAGGGAGAATAGACGTAACGGCTTATCCAGAGTGTCTTTTAATACGATGCGAGACCACAAGGGGGAATTAATGATGAGTGCTTCCTCAAAGATTCTGTAGTTCCTCAACATGGGCCATAGGGGTAATGAGACATTGAGTGCTTCCCCAGAGAGCCTTTAGCACGATACGAGACTATAAGGGGAATTGATGATGAGTGATTCCTTAGAGATTCTATTCTTAGCTGAACCAGAGGGGTGAGACTATGTGTGCCTCCTAGAGGGTTTCTAGTACTTGTAGTTTGAACCATAGGGGTTAGGATGTGAGAACTACCTAGAGGGTTACCTGTTTTCTTCTTGTTCCTGTTGTTTCTTGTGTACTTTATATGCTAGAATTATGGATTGTAGCTGCCGTGTGGTTTCTGTTTACTTCTTCCTGCACTTTTTCTTACCCTGTATTCATTGACTGTTAGGCACAAATCTTTGGGTGATTGCCTACTCGGATTTTATCTCACACCCTGTTTGGGCCATGCTTTTGGGACCAAGAAGGCTTTGTTGTTGCAGGAATAGATAAGGGCAAGCACCCTTCTACTTCAGGTTCTTGATTGCACTAGAGCTTGTGAGCATGGGACCGAGCTGAGGCTTGCGATGCTGAGGAGTTTACTTTTTTTTCTTTTGCACTTTGTTTTCAGTTGTACTTCATCATGTTGGTTTGTTTACTACTTTCCGTAGACAGATGTACCATGTTGTATCATTATTATTATTATACGTTGCTTCCACTGTTTAGTTCAGTTGTTGTATGCTGTTTATTGTTTCCGTTATTGTGATTGGTTATACTTCTGCTGTATACTTTTACCAAATGAGGGCATAGTTTCCCCACTGACTCACCAAGACCCTCACTGCTAGTCAGCAGCCTCTGGCATTTGGGGAAACGTGCTTGAGATCATGTGGCGAACCGGGTACGGGGCACCAGTGGAGGGGCTCTGGATCCGGGTCATTACAAAGTGGTATCAAAGGTGTTATTTTCTATTACTTTACTGTTGGAGACTTTAGCCAGGGATATGAAGAATTCGGTACTTGGTATTAAGCTGTGCTCGGGAGTATCTAACTCATGTACAGGGAAAATCCATACTACCTCGTTAATTAAAGTTTGCTGGTTTTGAGATTTTACGGTTGATATGACTTCACCTAGAGTGATTCACATGATTTGTGTTGTTATTTTCTTGAATATTTCAGTTCTATTTCTATCGCAACCTAATGAGATGAGGGTATTCCATCTCATGCATCATATAGACACTTGTTGAAATCACATTCCATGCATTATTGCCATGCCATCTAGGGTGCATTAGAGATTATACATGCTGTTGTGATAGAGGCTTGATAGAATCTCAGCTGCCTTGTTAGAGGATTGTTGTTTTCCACTTTGCTTAAATGGACGCAAAATTTTGATTCTTAAGGTGTTATGCTCCCTCTTGAATCGGAAATTGGTGGATCATGATCCTGTTTTCTCTTGAATATGACTGTAGGAGATTCCAAGCTTTTATTCGCGGGGAGAATGGGCCCTCACGGATCAGAATTTGGCACCTCTTTGCCATGTTTTTAGTGTTTCTGGGCTTCTGTGTAGTTTCTGAGCTACTGCCCATAAAAAACCAAAATACACAGCGTGTACTTTTCAGATACACGTCGTGTAGTTTTCAGGCCGTGTCACTGACCGTGTGAGCAGAAACACGGTGTCGTGAGAGTAACTTCAAGAACACGCTGTGTACGGAAGGTACACGCCGTGTAGTAGTGAGACGTGTACCCATCCATGTCACTAACAACACGGGTCGGGGAAGCTCATGTCATACACGCCGTGTGTTTTATGAACACGCCGTGTATCCTTATCCTCTGTACTCGGCCGTGTCACTAACAACACGGGTTGGGGAAGCTCATGTCATACACACCATGTGTTTTATGAACACGCCGTGTATCCTTATCCTCTATACCCGGCCGTGTCACTAACAACACGGGTCAGGGAAGCTCGTGTCATACACGCCGTGTGTTTTATGAACATGCCGTGTATCCTTATCCTCAGTACCCGACCGTGTCACGAACAACACGGGACGATGTTCTCTCCTCCTATACATGCCGTGTTTGTTCGGAACACGCCATGTAAGGGTCATCCGTGTACTTGGCCGTGTTTCCAACAACACGGGTCGGGAAAAATCTTCGAGTACATGCCATGTTTGTTCGGAACACGCCGTGTAATCTCAACCGTGTAGCCGGACATGTAACTAACAACACGGGTCATTAACACCTTGTCTACTACACACTGTGTCCACAGGAAACACGCCGTGTAGTCTCTGTCTAAGAAGACCGTGTGGGTTAGCCATGTAAAGAGACTCGGTCAGGGGAGTAGAGTTCAAGTACACACCATGTGTGGGGACAACACGCCGTGTAGTCTGGAGTTTTACACGACATGGGGTGGCAGAATCATACACCCATGACATTGGTTTAAGTGAACACACCGTGTAGTTTTTGTACACGCCATGTAGTAGAGTTTTGTATACTTGTGTGTTTTCCTTCCCCTATTCCCGTTTTGTACTCTTGTGTTCTCTATCCTTGTTAATTCTAATCTAAGGTGTGATTTTGATCTTTAAGAGCTATGCCTCCTAGACGTCCTCCAGTTGTATGTTTGTCGTCAGGCAGTGATCAGACACCAGATATGGCTGATCAGAGACTTCCTGCCGATCCTCCAGTCGAGGAAGCCTTGGTACTGGCTGTCATACCAGTTGCAGGCACTAATGCGCAGTTCAAGGAAGGTTTTCTGAGGATGATGCAGACCTTTTAGGGAACACCGCCTCCTGCCTCGACTATGGAAGATTTGACGCAGGTTTTCCTGCAGCAGCATCCTCCCACGTTCTCAAGAGAAGGAGGACCACAGGTTGCAGAGTCATGGATGGAAGCCATGATGACTATCTTCAAGCATTTAGAGACACCTCCAGAGAGGTAGCTCCAGCTCACCACCTACATGCTCCGAGACTCTGCCAAGAGGTGGTGGGACGTGATCTCACAGGCGGGTCACCAGCAGGTTATGGCTTGGGAGGAGTTTTAGTACGTCTTTTATGACTACTTCTACCCAGAGACCCTGAGGGCCGACCGAGCCCGGGAGTTCATGAGCTAAGAGCAGGGTACTCTTTCTATCATGGAGTATTCCTCTCATTTCACCAAGCTGTAGCGTTTCACACCCCTCCAGGATGGGAGTGGGCTGTTCTTGGCAAGGAATTTCAAGGATGGTCTCAGGTGGGAGATCCGCTCGTAGGTGAATATCTTCTAGTTGACATCCATCACTTCCATTGTCAATCATGCACTGATTGCGGAGCGTAATCTGAGAGACTCTGGAGCTGCAAGCCTGGGCGGTTTTGCTTCCAGATCTAGTTGTCCTCCAGATGATAGCAAGAAGCGTCGTAGGGAGTCTATGCACGGTGATCTGAGGAAGCGAGATGCATCGTCAGGTAGCCAGGTGGTATGCTACCAGTGAGTCCGGTCAGGGCACATGAGGCCGCAGTTCTAGAGAGACCCCGTGGAGTGCCGATCTTGCAGCAAGATGGGTCACCTTTAGCGTTTCTTCCAGGTTTTCTCACCAGCAGCTGGTGACCGGGGTTCTTCCATAACTCCTCATTCAGGAGAATCCCCACCAGTTTCTCACCAGTCGGGGAACTGGAGTTCTTCTGGCCATTCGGGATGAGGTGGAGGTCGAGGCTGTAGCGGTCAGCCACTAGTCCCTCAACACCAGCAAGGTGGATTAGCTCAGAGTGGTCAGCCATGGGCGTAGGGCCGTGGTGCAGGCCAGTATTTCGTTGTGGAGCAGACCTATCAGGAGCAGGATCCCGACCCTTCTATAGTTCGAGGTACGATTTTAGTAGCCTCAGTTTTATCTTCATCTCTTTTCGATACTGGTGCTACACATAGCTTTATCTCTGTTGCTGTCGTGGAGAGCCTTGAGCTCTATATCCTTTCTTCTGCCGACTCATTGACACTAGACACACCTTTGGGAACAAGGACATCTAGTGTACGACAGTGTATAGAGTTCCCTCTCGAGGTTGCAGGGTATTGTTTCTCATGGGATCTCTATGTCCTAGAGATGACAGGATATGATGTCATCCTCGGGATAGACTGGTTGATTCCCTTCCAGGCAGTCATCGACTGTTATCGCCGCAGAGTGAGTTTCGTTTCACCAGAGGGTGAATATTTTCTTCATAGAGGTGAATGAGATGTCCAGGCGAGTCGAGAAGGACTCGAGCATCATGGGCTAGGAAGGGTGACAACCCAGATTGCTAGTCTTTATCTGGATGATCATGGGACTTCACATTTGGACTTTAATCCAGTGGTAGATCATTTCCGGGATGTCTTTCCAGAGGAATTTTCAGGCTTGCCTCTGGAGCGTGAGGTAGAATTCTCGATTGAACTCGTGCCAGGAGTGGCACTGGTGTCTATTCCTCCTTATAGGATGGCTACAACTGAGTTTCAAAAGCTCAAGAAGTAGTTGGAGGTGTTGCAGGAAAAGGGTTTCATCCAACCAAATACTTCTCCTTGGGGTTCGCCTGTCTTGTTTGCGAAGAAGGCAGACGGTACCCTTCGGCTTTGTGTGGATTATCGGAAGCTGAACCAGTTGATGGTCAAGAACCGATATCCCTTACCGAGGATCGATGACCTCTTTGATCAGCTTCGAGAAGCCCAGGTGTTCTCGAAGATTGAATTGAGGTCCGGTTATCATCATTTGCATGTTAGACCATCAAATATACCTCTAATAGCCTTCAAGAGCAGGTATGGTCTATACGAGTATACAGTCATGCCGTTCGGTCTCACGAACACGCCTGCAGTTTTCATGGAACTGATGAACCGAGTGTTCCATCCTTACTTGGACTCCTTTGTCGTGGTCTTCATGGATGATATCTTGGTGTACTATCACACTTGACACGACCATGCCACACATCTTGAGATCGTTCTGAGTACACTGAGAGAGCATCGGCTTTATGCTAAACTCTTGAAGTGCCACTTTTGGATGGATCAGATTCACTTCTTGGGTCATGTCATCTCAAAGGTAGGAGTATCTGTGGGCCCAAAGAAAGTGAGAGCTGTAGTTTCCTGGGAGCATCCAAAGAATGTTTTTGAGGTACGAAGTTTCCTAGGGCTGGCTGGATACTACAGACGCTTCATTCAGGACTTCTCATGTCTAGCCTCACCTTTGAAAGGTCTGACCAAGAATGGGGCGAAGTTCTTATTGTCAGATTCTTGTGAGTCAGCCTTTCAGGAGCTGAAGGGAAGATTGACATCAGCACTGATACTAGTCTTGCCATATCCAGGAAAGAGCTACACTGTTTATTATGATGCTTTAGGTATCAGGATAGGAGCTGTGATTATGCAGGGAGATGGAGTCGTTGCGTATGGGTCTTGGAAGCTGAGGCCACATGAGAGGAACTACCCTATGCACGATCTGGAGTTTGCAGCTATTTTTCATGCCTTACGCTGTTGGAGACATTATCTTCTGGGAGAGCACTTTTTGGTCTTCACTGACCAGAAGAGTCTCAAGTATATCTTTACTCAGCGTGATCTGAATCTGAGGCAGTGCAGGTGGGTCGAGTATCTTTAGTCTTTTGATTTCGAGCTTGCCTATACACCAGGAAAGGGAAACACAGTGGCAGATGTGTTGAGCAGGAGAACTCAGATTCAGGCAGTTTAGGAGGCCATCAGTGAGTGGCAGCTTATGGCTCTGTTCTCTGAGATGCATCTGGAGGTGCACAACAGATAGTGACAAACTTACCTATCTTCTGTAGCTGTTACCTCTACACTACTTGATCGGGTACGGATGAGGAAACTATCAGACTTAGAAGTATTAGTCCTACGGGGGATCCTGTCAGGAGAGGAACCTCTTCCTGGATGGACAGTGGGTGAGGATGATATCTTGTGTTTCCAAAGATGCGTATGGGTTCCAACAGACATATGCGAGGAGCTGATGCAAGACATTCATTCCTCAGTTTGGGCAGTTCATCCTGGTGTCACCAAGATGTATCAGGATCTTCATCGCTAGTACTGGTGGCCACGTATGAAGAAAAATGTTGCTGGTTTTGTCATGAGATGCTCTACTTGTCAGCAGGTGAAGGCAGATCACCTGCGACCAGTAGACCTTTTACAGTAGTTACCCATTACGGAGTGGAAGTGGAATGATGTTGCGATGGACTTTGTGACCGGGTTGTCGAGGTCACCTCGAGGGAACGATGCTATTTGGGTTGCCGTCGATAGGCTCATGAAGGTTCCTCACTTCTTGTCGATCAAGGATACCTTCAGTGTCGATGATCTGGGACGACTTTACATCAGAGAGATCGTTCTTCTTCATGGAGTTCCACACTCTATTATTTCAGACAGGGATGCACGCTTTAATTCTCGGTTCTGGAAAGGACTTCAAAAGGCTTTGGGTACACAGGTAGTTTTGAGTACGGCATACCATCCCCAGACTGATGGCCAGTCTGAACGCACAATCTAGGTGCTAGAGGATATGCTCAGAGCTTGTACCCTGGACTTTAGTGGTTCTTGGGAGAAGTATATCCCTCTGGTGGAGTTCACCTACAATGACAGTTTTCAAGCAACCATTCAGATGGAACCTTACGAGGCTTTGTACAATAGGCCATTCCGATCACCCTTATGCTAGTTAGAGGTAGGAGAGACAGCTTTGTTGGGACCTTGTCTTGTTCAGGAGACTTTAGAGCAGATAGAGTTGATTCGGAATAGGATGGATACAACACAGTCTCGGCAGAAATATTATGCTGATCAGCAGAGACGACCTCTGGAGTTCGAGGTCGGGGATCAGGTTTTCCTGCGTGTCGCACCGAGGTTGGGACACAAGAGGATTCAGAGGCAGGGTAAGCTTTCACCGTGGTACGTCGGGCCTTTTGAGGTTTTGTAGAGAGTTGGGCCGATCGCCTATCGGTTACAGCTACCCAGAGGTACCGGGCCATGCACGACGTCTTCCAAGTCTCTCAGCTTCAATGTTACTTTTCATACTCGTC